>QNUK01000148.1:312500-822500 GCA_013621035.1 Clarias magur | reverse complement strand
GAGAAAGGACGTGTCCATCACACATGTCCCTGTCGGCCGCCTCGTCTTCTGTTGAGCAATATGTCTTCTACATGAAAATCTATGACACCATTACCCCTGTGATAATTGATACTTCTCATGAACCTGTTACAGTAAATGCTCTCCAGGATTCGAGGGCAGGCGGCAACTTCATCTCCACGTCATTATGCTATCAACTCGAGATTCCCCTGATTCTGCATCCAACTCAATTTAAAATTTGTCTGTGTCACTGGTGTTCCCCCAAGGGGAGGATGGATTCATCATATCATACCCCTTCTACAAATGCAAGTGGGTTGGCTCTATCACGAACTACAGTGAAACCTCAGATGGCGAGTAACGTGGTTTACGAGTGGCAACGATGTCGTCTTTGATGTGGGTCATGACCAGCCTCTCAAAGCACTTCATGACTACCGGGGTTAAAGCTATGGAGTCATTCAGACATGTTACTGTTGAACACTTAGGGACTGGAACAATGGTGGCAGTCTTCAAGCAGGTGGGAACAGACACAGTTGACAGAGAGGTGTTAAATATGTCTGTTTTCATTTCTGACAGCTGGTGAGCACAGTCCTTAAGTACCTGCCCTGGTATGTTATCAGGGCCTGCAGCTTTGCGTGGATTAATTGTTTTTAGAATTCTTTCCACGCCTGCTGTTGTTACTCTAAGGGGCGTGTCATCAGGAAGTGATGGAAGCTTAATGCAGGGAGTAGGGTTGTCGTTGTCCTCAAAGCGGGCATAGAATGAGTTTAGTGTATCTGGCATGGAGGGGTCCCTAGAGCATTGTGCATCCTTGGTGTTGTAGTCTGTGATGCACTTAATGCCCTTCCACATGCTCCGCAGATAATGTTTGTGTTAAGTGATTTCTAATAAAGACAGAATTTCCCACATTTTCTCCCACATATGCTCTAAGCCTGCAAATGTTTAAGCGTCCAGTGTATTAGAAAAATGTGCAGGCCATTACCAGGCCTCAGTGTCAGCAAAAACCACTTTCCCAAGCATCATTCATGCAGACTTTTAGGTGGCGGTAGCGCACCACCTACTTTGCCTGCCGCAGATCAAATGAAGGAAAAGACCAAGAAGAAGTCAAAGCAGCCTGTGAAGATGGGTTTAAGTGCATAGTTATTATTGACAAGGAATAAGAATATTATAAAAGATAGAATGTTAAAAAATTAATTAAAGTTAAAACCACATATGACCAAAAAACATATATTAGTATGGTACATTTTAACTTAAATTATTATATTAAAATATATTAAAATATACATAGTATATTTTAGCTGAAAATTACACAGCTTACAAAATTGCAAAATCTTTCTAGGTAACACTAATGAGGTTAAAAGTTGTTGTTTTGTTTTTTATTTTATTATTTATTTTTTAATGGTAAAAATCAGTCAGCTGGTTACACTATTATTATTATTATTATTATTATTAGGCTGGTCCTAAATTAACCAGTATGTTTTGACATATTAAGTCACTTTTCACCTTTTCTTTCTTTTCTTTTAATAGTAAGTTAATGTTATTGCATGATCTGTTTTTGCAAACCAGTAGTTTTATTATAAAGTATTCAGTGTTTAACAGTACCAGTTACCAGAAACTTTACAGACACCAGTTAATTATATTCTATAAATAAAGATCAATATGTTTGTTTGTGGAAAGGTTTTCTTGGTATATTGTAAATATATTTAGGTCAGAACACTCAATCATCTAATATATTGACAGTTAATATATAGAGAATTATATTTGCTTTGCGCAAGGGTATTTTTCAAGCTCTTTCATTTAAACCATTTCCACATGCTTCAGCATTCCCAATCAGAGTGAAAAGAAAATCTCTCTGGTGCATTAGTACCTGAAATAAAACAATAATACTTGTTTCCCCCCACAAATACATTAAGATCGAACTCTTTATTTCATACCATGGTTTAAATCCATGGTTAGAATGTAAAATTAGGCAATTTGAAGCACCTTTACCTTTACCTTTACTTTTAACTTACCTGGTGGTTTTAAAAAAAAGTTTTTCCTTTTCTCTGCCATTTTGACTAGCTGTCAAAACACACACACAAGATGTGTGTTATTCTACTGTCTGGTAGTAAAGTAAATAAACATGTTTTACAGAAGTGGACATTTGCAGCATGTCCTAGACTTGATATTAACTGGATAACAGCTAAACCACAAAAATTTATACCAGTTAAGACAGGGGGTGGGGTGAAATGGGGGAAAGCAGGTCAATGGGACAAACCACTGTGTGGCACAGAGAGGGGGCAAAAAGCATTGCTTCATGTTTATACTTTGAAGTTTTTTCAGTATATATCAGTGGCGGCCGGTCAATACGGGGCGTCGCCCCCCTTAAAGTTAGGCAGAGAAGAATGCTACTTTAACATGTAATTATTTGACATAATCATTATTTATTTTAATAATGAAATAAAGTAAATTTTGTCCTAATATTCCATAATATATTTTAAAAATATAATTTATTTGCAATTTAAAAAATCTAAAACTGTATTACGTTCATTTGTGTTCGTGGGCGCCAGACAAACGAGTGTCAATGTAGGCACATGAATTTTTGAAAAGCATGTGCTTTGAGGCTGAGCTCTAATTGGATCTTTTCAAATCATCCTTGGGGCACAGCGCTGTGCGCCTGGAACCCTCCCACATTTGTTCTTAGCAAATCAATATTGTTTTAAAATATTTGTGATTGGACCATTCTCAACGAGTCTTTTCCAGCACTTCTTATGGCAAGTGGAGCTGGCTGACTGGGTACGATGTGAGTCATGCCTTTATTTTATACTAGTAGTAATGATGCTTAAATCACCTGATAAATGGCTATTTACAGGCGAGTATTAAAAGTTTAATTTTAATTTTGTTTGCGCCCCCAATTTTTTTTGCATCAGCCGCCACTAGTATTTCAATCATTTAATTTTATTTACTCACAGACATTTGAATGTCCTATGTTGAGTCCAAAAGTGGTTATTTATTGATACCTGATAAAATTTTGAATATCAAACAAATAACCAATATGATAAATGGCCTCAAAATTTAAATACTAGGCTGAAAAATTCATTACTTTTGTAATTATATGTAAACTTATATGGAATTTTTTGTATCAAAAGCAATATGCAAATGTAATAATTTTTTCATCTTGCAATTTTACTTTTATTAATCATGTAAACACAAATTGCATAAGAAATAAAAATGACTATTGTGAGCTATCTGTATCATGAAAAGAAATACAAAACAGTTTAAAGTTAGGCGTAATTATATGCAAAATAAAATTATGTTAAAAGGAGAATGTAAGGTTATTTTTTTGCTGCTCTTCACATTACTTATGCTATATTCTTAATATATAGTGCAAAGACATGATTTAACTACAAAAATTAGTTATTTGTGAACTGTTAATAATAATAATATCTTTCAACTCAAGACAACCTACACCTAAAAGAACTTTGAGTCCTTTTTTTCCATGAAAAGAGTCTATTAACAATCTCCTGCAATTTTAATCCATATATTATGGGATTGAACAAAGGAGGGATGAGTAAATATTCAACTGACAGCATCATGGCAATTATATGGGGAATTTGATGTGATTCTAGTCTGGTATTTATAATTTCAAAACAAATGTTGACAGAAACATTTATAACAATAAAAATATGTGGCAAACAGGTCTGTAGAGCTTTTCTTCTAAAACTTTTAGAATTTTTTAAACACACAGTAAGTATCTTGAAATATGAGAAGATTATGAAGATCAGCGGTGGAAATAACGCAATGCAGAAAATAAAAAGCCCATATAATTTGTTCACAGACGTTTCTCTACAACTTAATTTAACAATGGAGTAACCATCACAATATATTCTGTTTAAGCTAAATTTACACAACTGAAGTTGGGGTATTATTGCAGCTGATATACCAATTTCACAACAAGGCAAAACCCATGAAAAAAATATGAGCTTTCTTACAGTGTTCATTTTTATAATAGTTGTATAATGTAATGGTTTACAGATAGACACATATCTGTCATAGGCCATAGCTGATAACAGGAGAAACTCTGAACCAGCATACCAGTAAACAAAAAAAGCCTGCAATACACAGCCGTGGTAAGAAGCAGTTTGATATTCAGACAGTAAGTCAGTGAGCAGTTTAGGGTAAAGGGCAGTTGCACCAAAAAGAGCATTAGAAAGTAGGGCAGCAATGAAAATGTACATGGGCATATGAAGATTTTTGTTCATAAATATGATAAAAATTACAGAAGAATTAAATAAAATGATTAATATGTAAACTATGAAAGTAATTAAAAAATAAACATATCTATAGTTGTGTAAATCGACATGTCCCTCTAGTGTAAAATATGTAACATTACTAACATCCATTACATTGTAAAATTATCCACCATGATTTAATAACTAGTGCATATTTACAGTAAATTTACTTGTATGAACAAATTCACCTGTAAAATACTAATTCTTACCCAACACTTGATTTTGCTCAAGTGCATATTTTATTCTTTCATTAATAGTTTTTAAGTTCAGGTAGCCTCACTTTAGCTTGAGGTACTGTACCTCAGAATGATACAATGAATTCTCCTAAAGCTACAAAGCTATTTAAAGAATCACCCATGAATCATTCATAAATTTTAAAACAAAGGATCCAACAAATGATTGGTCACATATGATCATAAATTAATATAGATCCTCCTCCCTCTTAGTTAGTGGTGCTTGCGAAGCGAAGCAGTACTATTATTATCTCACAGGCTTATTATTATTCTCTTTTTTTCTTCTTCTTCTTCTTTTTCCGTACAAAGGTTTGGCACGTAACTAGTCCCGCACCGTTTGTCGTAAACCCATGGATGAGGTGTCAAATCGTGCAGGTTATTCGGGAATGGGTTCTATGACCTTTCTAAGTGAAAGTGCCGGGTAATTGCCTCTGCAGGGTCCCAGGGTAAGTCCCATAGACTTAACATTAAGACCAAATTTGACGGATTGTAGTGCGAAGAGAATTTTGTAGAAAGGTCAAATTTACCACATTCGAAGAGGTATGCAACTTGCATTATAATATACCCTGCACAAGGGTTTTACCCACAGAGCACAAGAGGTCCCCAAATTTGCCCCATTGACATATAATTATTAATATTATTATTAATATTATTGACATATAAATAAACATTGAGACCAACTTTGACAGACTGAAGTGCAGAGTAAGAATTTGATTGAAATCTCAAGTTTACCACATTTGAAGAGGCTTGCAAGCTGTGTTAGACATACCCTGCAAGAGGGTATAGGTTTTACCCCCGTTGGGCAAGAGGCACCAAATGTGCCCCATTATCTTATAATGGGGATTTTGGCGCGTGACTATTCCTGTACCGTTCGTTGTAGACCCATGAAGCAGATGTGGCAATTGAATCACCCTAAAAATCCCATAGGTTTACTATTGAGAAAAAATAGTAAAAATAGCATGTTGCTAGCATGTCGTTTAGCTTATTAGCATGTTGCTAGCTAGAGTGCTTAGCATGTTGCTACCCTGAGTCCAAAGTTTTGCCACGGCAAGCACCACTCACATTTTCTTCAGGAAATGTACCTCTCTAGTTCTATAGTAATATTCCTGTATTATAGAAACTATTCTTTATTACATAATCTACTTCCACACCCATAATACAAAAATTAAATAAACATTTATGTCACATACAGAACCATACACAGTATGACATGCAGTGAAATGCGCTTTGCATTTTAAATTTCCAGCTGTTGGTACACCGGTCAACAATTTTGGTGACAAGTCACACATTATATGCAGTGGTACATTAATTCAAAGCTTTATAGATGGTCTCATTTTTCCCATGACCAGCATGTTTTTATTTATTAATTTTTTCAGTTTGGTAAGTGAATTGTAAATGAGTAGAAATAATACTATTTCTGATAAATAATACTATTTCTTTTTCTCATTATAACTGATGGTAAAAAGGTACAGTTTTAAAAAGTGGAAAAAAAAATGTAGCTGAAGCAGTTTGCTGTGAGCATATTTTAATTAAATATACTTGTGCATGCAACAATATGATAGAAACTATTAGTCTTAGTAAAAGAACATAGAGGCAAGGTAAGGAGACAGAGGTGAGCCAAGGACAGTGTGATGTCACAGTAGCAAGAACATGCAGCATGAACTCAAATGAACTCTAGACAGGTAGCCATCTTGGATGTGAGATGCTTAGTGGATAGTGTGTACCAAACAGACCCTAGAGATGATGTACTCTTTGTACCCTGAGTATCCAAAAGTACCTGATGTCCCTAGACATGATGTAATGTCAGCTTATATTATGTAGCCCTAGACATTATGTAATGCCAATAGCCCCAGACATGAGGTAATCTCCTCAGACATGGGGTGATCTTAACTGTGATGTAACAGGGGCTGGATACATGTGCAGACATGTCAAATTTAAAGGGACACAGACAAATAACCAAAAGACACACACTCAGCTTAATGAATAATAAGTTTAATAAGAGTAGGCACAAAATAAAATGAAAAAAAAAAAAAAAGTACTGACACTTCTTAGACCAACAGGCCTTAAGAGAGACTGGGCTGGAGTACTAGACTCTGGTCGCACAGGCCTGAAAGAAAGTAAAGGAGAGCTATGTGCCTCCGCACGCGGTCTCTTAAAAGGACCAGGCCCGGAGTCATCCTTCCTGACATAAGTAAGACCGTTCTTATGAAGAAATTGTGTCAATGATCCATCAGACTCATTTTGGCAAAAACTCACTGAGGCTCGGTCCGCAACAGGTTCAGTAGGAGTGTAATCCTCAAAGGAGTTGTGCTCTGGACTGTCCTGGCTGTCCGAATCGTCCAAAGGGATGTATTCAGGACTTGGGCAGTTGCGCTTAGCTATAACAATAAAATAAAATACGTAAATACAACAAATTAGGAAAATAAAACAAATAATTAAAATGAGTACGAGAGAGATGCTTACCCATGGCCTGTCTGTTGAGAACTGTAGAGTAACCCGGAAGAACTAAGAATATATAGTAAAATAAGCGCCGCCCCTATATTTTTTAATAATAAACAAACTTAGTATAAAGATAATGGTAAATTATTTGAAAGAAAAATAGACTATAATGGGGAAAAGATATGGAGTCAGATGACGAGGTATATGACGTAAGCAAACAAGATAAGAGAAAATGTAATTACAATGGGTGACAATACTTGGAAAAAGTTTGATTATAATGGGTTAATAATTTGATAAGAAATCAGAAAAAAATGTACAGGGGAGGGGTCTAGGTGAGCGCTCCTCCCCTTGAAAACTGTATAAAAGAAGTGCCCATGTCACAGTACAAGTTAGTCAGATTTTGGACATGCATGGGTCTACATCCTAGGCATTGCTAAGCTGGCTCACTTGGTTTTATTGCTGCAATAAATCCTGCCTTACTTCTACAAGGAGTGATCTACAAGGAGTCCGGAGTCTTTTCTTTGGTTCTTTTTAAAGTTAAAGTTTTTGTGTAACATTTGTAATTAAGGCAACTGTAACTAGTGTAGGAGAAAATCCTCCCACATTGCAGCTGACCTGAACATAAATAATTGTTTGTCACGTGTGGCCTAGAAGAAACTATACTATAGTATACAAGCATATGGTCCTCAGCACACTCGCTTGTGTTACACATACACATAGCCATTTTAATTACAAAAGAACATTTAGTACAAAACGAAAGAGGATTTGAACAAACATCATTCCTCCAAAAGGAAAAAGGAAAAGATAGAAACTTATCTTAACTTGTGTTCAAGAGCCTTAACACAAAATCTAAGAAGAAGGAGTAATATTTGTGTTAGTAAAGTATGATAAAGTGCTTTTAAAAAATCTAATAATTTGTTTGGCAAATAACAAGGCAGATTATCATCCAAAAATCACAATTACCATAGTGAAGAATGCATTTTTTGTTGTTGTTGTAATTTTAAACTCAGTTGGACTGATAAATACATACAGATGTAAATGGCGCTATTCTCTCAAGCATTAATGAGCTGGAGCTCATCGACAACTTCACATGATACTGTAGCATATAAATTCAAGCCAAACATTGTAATTAAACAAACTATTTATACAACTAAAATTACAGTAAAAATTTAGAATTTAAATAGTAATTTCTTATTTACACCGAATTTAACGAAAGCAAACGCTAACACAGTGAGACTTTAGATTGTATCATGTGTAATTAGAAATTCCACAAAGGGTTATGTGTCATTTTATACTTAAAAATACTTTTTAAAAAAATACATCTTATGTGTTTTTTTCATAGTGGACTTATTAACTGAAATAAATGAACCTAAATGACCATAAAATTCAAACATAAGCCGATGTCAGTCTGCAGTGCTGTTGTTTTTGCATTCTTATAATAAAAATTAAATGCAGTATGCTGTTATGATCATCATAATTTCCTTTAATAAATAATGATTTTTTTTTTTAAATGTACATTTTTACTTTCCAGTAGCACATAGTGCATTGCACGCAGTTTTAGTCAAAGTGCACACACTCTCTGATTTGAACTTGAATAAATAAACAGACAGGATCAGTTGTTAATTTTCATCAACTTGTTTGTGATGGAATTAATACCTCTTTTTTCCAAAAAGTTAATTGCCAAATAAATATTTGTTATTAAATTAAAGATGTATGTCAGATTTTTCGTCTCCTAACGCGCTGGAGCCGCACCCCCACACTCAGCGCTCCATTCACATGCAAGTTTTACGTAAACAACAGATTTCAGGGTCCTGATGTCTTGAGAATGAATCTCACGTATCTTGGTCATTTTAGGTCAAATGCCTTTACTGTACGTGTGGATGGACTATATTGATCTATGCTATGTATGTTATGGTGACATGGAAAGTGAGACTGGGTTGTGGATAATCTACATTCTTGCAAATTAGGCATCTGCATTTGATGAAGTGTGTCTCCCCTGCACACTCAACAGCTTGTTTATAGTAGATTTATTAATTGAAATAAATTTAATTAAATGACCATAAAATTAAAACATAAACTGATCAGCAGCACTGGTCTTTTTGCATTCTTATGATAAGAATGTTATCCAGTATGCTATTATGATCAACTTAATCTGCGTGCTCAACGTATTTTCTGCGCGTACATGCAAAATCCTTCTGCTAAGTGCTTGACTCTGTCTGCATGCACGTACAACATCTCTTATCTCTGCGTGCTCAACTCGCTCTTGTAAGCCCGCTCACTTTTTGATTTTGTTTTTTTGCTTCCGGCTTCGCTACCGTTCGAACGTTCCTGCTTACTTCTGTGCGCTATATCTGCAATTTTCTCTTATTTCTCTAAGAATTTTACCTCAGCAGATCAGCACAGTGCTCAAACAAAACATTTTTGGCACAAACATTAAAATTTAAAACTTTTTGTGATTGGACGAAAAGGGACTTCTCCTCCCACTGCCAGCAGCTTACATTCCAGAGATAGGAAAACACAGCTGCCTTAAAGCGTTAATGAATGTGGGTGAGGAAAATGTGACTGAATATGGATTGAATCAGCCAGCAGCTAACGCCGCTACCAACAGGCGCTCGAAGTCGAGCAGAGAGCGGCACTCAGCTCACAGCGACACAGAGATCAGGACTCTGATAATCGGGGACTCCACTATCAGAAACATCAGAAGCAGGACAACAACTTCATGCTGCTTTCCTCAAGCTACCGTCTCTGACGTGAACAGGGAACTTCGGAACATTCTGACGAAGACTGCAAATCGAATCATTATCCACGTGGGGAAAAATGACATTCGGAAAGAGCATTCAGAACTCCTAAAGAAGGATTTCAGTGAACTCTTTGAAACACTTCAAAGACTTGAAGTCCAGTCGTTCATCAGTGGACCACTCCCAGCAAGGGGATCTAATATGTTCTCATGATTGCTTTTGCTGAACACATGGCTACAAAGAACCTGCAGTTCAAAAGAAGTCAACTTCATCGACAACTTCAATCTGTTCTGCGGCCATAGACAACTGTTCAAACTGGATGGTCTCCACCCAAACAAACTTGGTGCAAGGGTGCTTAAGGAAAATACCTATTTCTCCCTCCATCATCCTTCAGCAGAGTATGCCAATCCTCTCAACCTGAATGGCACATGCATGAATGGGCAAAGTATGAGTGACCACAGACAGCTTTCGAATCATCATGTGGCTAAAGAATCCCACAAGGACACTGATAACACCACACAGCCAAAACAACCACTGCTCATGGCTGAGTCCTGCTCACAGAGCTCATCACAGACAGACTGTGACATACCACAACAGCTTCAAGATAACATTCTGGAAAATGAGTGATGAGAGAGCATCTAAACATACCAGTTCACCAGAATACTCTACGTCCATGAGTCCCCCAGATCTGCTCCTTTACCTAAGGTTAATCTATTTACAAAAATGCTTGGCTAAATAAATAGGTTTTTAGCCTAGGCTTAAACACTGAGACTGGTGTCTGAGTTTCCGAACATTAATAGAAAGACTATTCCATAACTTTGGGGCTTTGTAAGAAAAAGCTCTGCCCCCTGCTGTAGTTTTAATACTACTGTGGCCCCAGCTCGCCCTCCTCCTCCTATGAGCTCTCAGACTGAAGGACGTCCAGGCGCGCCAGCAGTCGGCATCGGAACGCAGCATCTCGTTCCCGCTTTATCAGGGAACAGGGTTACAGTCAAGCAACCTGAAACGTTCCCTTTCAAAAGCTACACTCGATGCTGCGTGAAAACGCTATGAGAACGAGAATACCAACGCCGCTGCACTGCAAGTGTCTGGACCCCAAGGTTGTGTAGCGTGTGCGCACAAATCCAAGGAGGTCACAGACCTAGCTCTGGGATGCTGACTCAAGGATTCGCGAACCCGGAGTAGCATTGACATCCAGACTATAAAATCTAACAAACGTGTGGAGAGGACCAGCCCGCCGCATCACACACCTGCTGCAGGGGGACACCTCTTGCCAAGGCAATCGATGAGGCAATCCCCCTGGTTGAATGAGCCCTGATTCCCAGAGGCGAAGTGTGACCACGCGCCTCATAGGCTAGGGCAATAGCATCTCTCACCCAGTGTGACAGAGTCTGTCTAGTGGCAGCCGCCCCCCGGTTGCGACCCCCATGGCAAACAAAGAGCTGCTCTGACTTATGCCACTGGCTAGTGCAGTGGACGTAAATCTGAGGAGCACGTACTGGACACAGTAAGTGAAGTCTTTCCTGCTCCGGAGCTGTGAAAGGCGGAAGACAGAAGGCTTCGAGAACAACTGGGTGCATGGTCGGGAATGGAACCTTGGGAAGATAGTTCAGGTGAGGATGCAGAATAGCTTTGACTAGCCCAGGGGCAAAGTCTACGCAGGATGTGGAGACTGACAGAGCCTGCAGATCCCGAATCCTCTTCAAAGAAGTAATAGCCATAAGAAAAACCATCTTAAGAGACAGAAGCTTGACAGGCGCTGACTCTAGTGGTTCGAAAAGGGTGTGAGCCAGGCCTTCGAGTACGATCGCTAAGTCCCATGAAGGGACCGTCGCTCTAGTGGGCGGCTTCAACCATTTAGCTCCACGAATAAAACGGGCAACTAAATGGTGCTTCCCGACAGAAACCCCATCGGTCAGAGCGTGACAAGCCGAAATAGCGGCTACGTACGTTCTGAGAGTACTAGGGCATAAGTCCGAGGACAACTTTTCTTGCAAAAACTCCAGCACTGAAACAATCTGGCAGTGAACTGGGTCTACATGTCTTGCCATGCACCAATTTTCAAATACACTCCATTTGAGGGCATAAGTTCTTCTAGTGGAGGGAGCCCTGGCACTTAAAATGGTTTCAATTACGCTGACTGAAAGCCCTTCATGTCTTAGTTGGTCCCTTTCAGGGGCCAAACGTGAAGGTTCCAGAGCTCGGGCCGGGGATGAAGTATCAGGCGCAGGTCCCCTGCGCGTGAGACAGAAGATCCCTCCTCACTGGAATCACCCAGGGTGAGCCATCGAGGAGAGATATTAGATCCGAGAACCACACTCTGGTCGGCCAATGGGGCACTATCAATAAGAGGCGCAAACCCTGTTAACGGACCCTCGCCAGGACTCCTGGGAGCAGAACTATGGGTGGAAACGCATAAAGGCGTAATCTGGGCCACGTGTGGGCCATTGCGTCCAGACCCAGGGGAGCTGGAGGAGTCAGAGAGTAGTAAAGGGGGCATTGTGCTACCTCTGCTACGTAAAATCTTTCCCAGATTTGACTGACTACTTCGGGGTGGAGTTTCCATTCCCCATGTTTTACAGCTTGTCTGGATAGCAAGTCTGCTCCTACATTCATATGCCCTGGAATGTAAATCGCCCTGAGGGACAGGAACTTGTCCTGTGCCCAAAGCAGAACCTGGTGCACTAGCTCGTTCAAGCGGCGCGAGCGCAGTTCACCCTGGCGATTTATGTACGAGACTACCGCAGTGCTGTCCACCCGCACTATGACATGGTAGCCTCTCAACTGCTGGAGGAAGTGTTTCAGGGCCAGAAACAGAGCCATCATTTCGAGGCAATTGATGTGCCACGCGAGAAAAGATGACCTCTCCAGCTCCCTTGTGCTGGATGACCATCTAAGACCGCACCCCAGCCCGTGAGGGAAGCGTCTGTCCTTAGCATCTTGCGACGACAAGACAGCCCTAGAGTGGGACCCAAAGTCAGAAACCGGGGTCTGAACCACATAGAAAGGGTATGAAGTCTCCGGCGCGTAACCGTTATTAGCCTCTGGGGGTTGGCCTTTGAATGAAACCCCCTGGCTCTCCTTCTGCACCTCACGCCTGATAGGGGCCAGACCTGGCCGGGGCCGGGTGGCCAACGGTCCCGGTTCTTGAGCACGGCGGGAAAGGAACCTCCCAAAGGCGTGTTCATATAGCTTCGCCTCCCTAAAACCTAGTGGCGACGGAATTAACAGCGTCGCCAAAGAGGCCGGAAGGCGAGACGGGGGCATCAAGGAGGACAGCACGATCCTTATCCTTGATGCCCGTGAGGTTCAGCCACAGATGCCTCTCCGTGGATACCATGGCAGGCATAGAACGGCCCACAGCATGGGCCGTCTGCTTGGTTGCATGGAGAGACAGGTCTGTGGCTCTGCACAGCTCTGCAAACGCCCTGTCGTCAGCCTGGTAGGCCTGCAAAACCGCCATGGTGTGCAGTGAAGCGCCAACCTGACCTGCTGCCTGAAAAGCTTTCCCCACCAAAGCAGATGTCAATCTACATGGCTTGGAGGGGAGAGTAGGCTTTTTCAGGGAGGATGATGCATCATCATATAACCGCGTGCTTTCGCATCAACGATATTCGAATAAGTCGAAGTCGATGGCACAAAGACATGCGATGAATATGGCTTGCTCCATGAAAGAGCTAATTCATCATGGAGGTCACCAAAGAAGGGGAGAGAGAGACATTGAGGCTCATCCCCCCGGCCACCCGACAGAAACCTGTCGTCTAATCTCGAACGCTTGGGGGAATCTCACTTCTGTGGCCAGTCGATATGCAATCACTTGACCGCACACGTTATAACCTCTAATAATTCCTCACAAGCTCTGTCAGCACTGGAGGAGCGTTGTGAGGAGGCTGCTTCCAAGGAAGCGAGAGAGGAGGATTCTTCCGCTCCTTCACAAGAAGCGCCGGAGCGTGCTTGTGAAGCGGAAGCTAAAACTTCCTGATCCGGAGAGAGCGTGAGAGAAAGGGGAAATTCTGTCTTGTGCGCATCTGCCAGATCAGCACGTGAGCCCCAGGAATGCGCTGCGGCTCGCGGTTTCTCTTTAAAGAAAGCGAGCTGCGTGCGAAGCACCTTAATAGGGAGAAGATCACAGTACTCACAGTCTCCCTGGACCCCGAGGCAAGGGTGTTTATCCCCCAAGCACTTGAGACAAAATTCATGGAGATCGCCCTCCGAAAGAGATCTATCGCACGGAGGCACGCATCTCTTAAGCAACTCCGCCATATCGGTGAGTTAATGCTGTTACTTCCCTTTTTTTGCTTTTGTAATGGCTTGCACATGCACACGCAAACACAAAGAGGTCCTGAAGACAAAAAGATCTGAGGATGTTTCCGGTTCACTCCTATTTATAACCTGGCTTGCACACGCAAACACAAAGCGGTCCTGAAGACAAAAAGATCTGAGGATGTTTCCGGTTCACTCCTATTTATAACCTGCAGGTGCACCTTATTTGGTGACGTCATGCCTGGCAGAGGTTATAAGCCGAGGTATTCGGCGGTTTTGACATGCACAGGCTTCACAACCGGAGAACAAAGATATTCCCATAGCGTTTTCACACAGCATCGAGTGTAGCTTTTGAAAGGGAACACAACTGCACTATTTATGAAGGCTATATCCTTAACACCAAGCATTTCTGCAGGCTCTGTTGATCTTCTCGTTGATTCCTTTAACTTAAAAGTTAAGAATGTTATTGATGATATTGCTCCGGGAAAGTTTAGAAAGGCGGGCAGACAGAAATCACCATGGAGAAAATCTACAGCAGTTCAGAATATGAAAAGACAATGCCGAAAAGCTGAGTGGATGTGGCGGAAGACGAAACTTGAAAATCATTATAGCATCTATAAAGACAGCCTTTGTGCTTTCAATGTGGAACTAGCAACAGCTAGACAGACCTTTTTCTCAAACATTATAAACATCAACTTAAACAACACTCGCACTCTTTTTTTCTACTGTTGAGAGACTGACAAACCCACCAAGTCAGATTCCCATTGAAATGCCCCCCGACAGCAAATGCAATGAGTTTGCTTCCTTCTTCTCTGTAAAAATCAGTAATATTAGAAGGGCTATTAATACATCAAGTTGTGCAGAGATCAGAAAAACTCAAACACAACCTCAAACAGTTACTATGTCTGTCTTTCAAGCAATTAATAGCAAAATCTTGGAAGAAATAGTACAGCACCTCAAATCGTCAACCTGCGACCTTGAAACACTTCCCACATCTTTTTTCAAAAGTGTGTTTGACTGTTTGGAAACAGATCTTTTAGAAGTGGTGAACACCTCACTTCTCTCTGGGACTTTTCCAAACTCTTTGAAAACTGCAGTTGTTAAGCCACTTCTGAAAAATAATAATCTTGATAATTCCATACTAAATAACTACAGACCAATATCAAACCTTCCTTTTATAGGCAAGATTATAGAAAACGTTGTCTTTTATCAGGTGAACAACCACTTAAACTTAAATGGATACCTGGACAGTTTTCAATCTGGCTTCCGAGCGCATCACAGTACAGAGACAGTGCTCATAAAGATAATAAATGATATTTGTTTAAATTCTGATTCTGGCAAAATATCAGTGTTGGTACTGCTAGATCTTAGCGCTGTGTTTGACACTGTCGATCATAACATACTAAAAGAAAGACTGGAAAACTGGGTCGGGCTTACTGGGATGGTATTCAAATGGTTCAGGTCATACTTAGAAAGGAGAGGTTATTATGTGAGTATAGGAGAGCATAAGTCTAAGTGGACGTCCATGACATGCGGAGTCCCACAAGGCTCAATTGTTCCGCCACTACTGTTTAGCCTGTATATGCTCCCACTAAGTCAGATAATGAGAAAGAAAATTGCCTATCACAGCTATGCTGATGATACCCAGCTTTACCTAGCCTTATCTTCAAATGATTATAGCCCCGTAGACTCCCTCTGCCAACGCATTGATGAAATTAACATTTGGTTGTGCCAAAATTTTCTTCAGTTAAACAAGGAGAAAACTGAAGTCATTGCATTTGGAAACAAAGATAAAGCTCTGAAGGTGAATGCATACCTTCTCTCTAGGGGTCACACAAATAAAAATCAAGTTAGGAATCTTGGGGTGATTCTGGAGACAGACCTTAGTTTCAGTAGTCATGTCAAAGCCTAACTAAATCAGCATACTATCATCTCAAAAACATTGCAACAATTAGATGTTTTGTTTCCAATCACACAATAATATGTGAATAACACCTCGGGACTTGAAAGTCAGTAATTCTAGTTAAATGGTACTTCAGCGTAGTGAAAGTACCATAGCAATTCACTACACTGAAAAAAAAAAAAAAGAAGTAAAATTTACTGAATTTTTATTTTGCAAGTTTTTGCACTCAGGTTTTTCAAGTAAATTTTACACTTGTGAAAATTAGTAAAATTTACTTAAGGAAGGTGAGTAAAACTAACAAAGTAAATAATTACATATCACATGGCCTCTTTAAATCATGTTAAGTAGTATTTACTTACTGATCTGATGTAATGAATTGATATAATTAAGTAAAACTATTTTCTATTTTACGTAAATTTTACATGTTTTATTCAGTCAATGTTAATTATTTTAAATAAATAAAATGAATCACTGTTACAATATGACAAAATAGTACTGTGACAATAAATAACTCTTGATTGCACATTTATTAAGATCTTTATTTAAAGGAATTAACATGCCCATACATAAACAAGATCCGTGGTTAATATTTAAACAGCTCAAGCAGCAGTAAAGTGCAATGACATTTTTGATTATAAAACGTTTGCTTATTCAAGACATCTTAATGTACATACAAAAACTGGACAGAATCTTAACTAGAGCAAGTATTAGACCAAATATTAACAGACTTCAAGTAAATTCAGCACGTCCATGGCCAAGTGCTCTGTAGCAAAGATAATACAGGTGATAGGATCCACATAAGAAATATATTCTGCAATATAGAAAACACAAAAAGTAGTAATTAGTAATCTGCAAAAGACCACTCACAAATACATTCAAAATGCTTTCACTCATCTAATGATGAAACAAACAAGGCTAAACATAAGAATCTGTTGTTTTACACTATATTTTGAAGAAAAGGAAATTGATAAGGTTAACATGGGGGCATTCAATATATATATATATATATCAACTGAGTCACTGGTTCAGTCTGTCTGCATTGCATCGGGATATGGGGCGAATAGTTGTGAGGGCATGACATTCTCATTTAAAAAAATCATAAAAAGTAGTTTTCCTTAACGTATTGCATTCAAGTCGGATGGCGGAGAGTGAAGATCACCAACTCGAGTTTCCAAATGTGCAGAAAATATACAGAATTAAGTGATGACAGCTCAATTACACAATTACCAAATACACTCCAAGATATTATGTATTTTCAACTATTACTTACCTGTCAAAAAAAATGGAGAACCACTTTTGAGAAGGTCATCCTCGTGGGTGAGCTTCTTTTTTGCGCATGCGCAGATTACCTAGAGTCAGCTTAAATTCTATTTGATTTTCTAGAGGTATATAAGTACTCTATTAATTCGTTTAGATTTGACAAAGAACCATAAGTAACATTTACTTTGCTGTTGAATGTTTAATGTTTGCAAGTCTAAATTACCTATATATATTTATTTTACTTAATACTCTAAAGTGTTCACTTTAACAATATTATTTGTAAAAAATACACTTTTTGAATATAATTTACAAAGCTTTACAATCATATTTTTACAGTGTACGATGAAGTACCATTTAAAGCTATTTGGATAGCTTTTTGGACAAAGTGGGGTAAACCAAATTACTGCATAAACACATCCTCATGTTCTGGTCTTTATGTTGTAATTTGGTCATGGGTATAGATTTGTGGCATTTTAATTCAAATCCAACATTTTAATGGTTAGTGATCGGTGCAGGCATTCACACTATTTTTTGTGGGGGAGGGAGGGTCCTAAGCTATAAAAGAAAGTGAACGAAACCACTGTAGGCATTTGCAGTTCCTAGTAGCAACCGACATGGAGGCAAAGTCATTTTATTCTACGAAGAATGTTGCCATATGTGCGAGCAAAAAACAAAGGGTAAGAAAGCTTTTTAATCATATATAGTAGTTTGTACAGCAATCTGGAAAAGAGAAAAGTTGCCTCAAAGCACCAAAAAACCTGTGAACACCCGGCTCGTAAAAAAGAAAACGGTACAGTCCGGTTGATGTTCACGACACTGATGGAGACCATTCTACGTCAACCATCGGATGGTTGGATGACGTCGATTTTGGCTTTCTATCAGCCGCCTGAACACCCCTGACTGACTGTACCAGGTTGCAGATTGATACGGAAAATGTTGCATCAGCTGCAGACCATCAACTGGCAACTGGTTCAGTCCTCGACTTTCACAGTTCACCTGTTCTGGAACATTCAGTGTCTTCTCTGCCCAACGTCTTACAAGAGCATTCAGAAGTTTCATCATTCTGTTTGAGATTGCCTGAAATACAGAGAAATGCTTCGCATTCTCACCATCCTGTTTGCCGGTCTCTCATACATGGAGTGATTATACCCGATGTGACTTTAATTCACGTGACCATCGAGGACGAGAAACAAATATATCGGGATTCAGCAGAATCAGATGGCAGACCAAGGGCAGATCGGTTTGCTGTTACTTTGTTTAAAAGGTTGATTCCGCTCAACGTTTACCAGAACTGGGCAGGTTCGGTGAACTATGATGGTTCCAGGGGGAAAAACGCACTGCCTTCCAATCTGCGTCAAGCAATTTCCGATGCTGTTGCTCGGAAATTCCACCCCACAGCCCGCAACAAAAAGCAAATAAGAGAAAGAATCAACGAACTTCTTAGAAAGAAAAGACTGAGTTTTCCTCTTTAAAAAAATAATCATACTACTCTAACTTTTGCAAAGAGTGACCATTTGCCATATACCTGTCTGATATATTCTATATTTAATTAAACTGTATTGAAACAAATTTGTGTATTTTCCTTATTTAATATTTACTAATGCTTCCGGAACATTGTTGTCTATACGTTTTATGTATATGGAAAACAGTGAAACCTAAACACAAACGGAAAGAACGAATAAAAGAATGTACAAAACATGTATATGTACAAATGTACAAAACACCTTTGCCGTGTTCAAATAAATAAAGAGTTACTGCATGTTTCAAGACTTCGTTAATTTACATTTTTCTCCTAATTATATGTCCACAAATCCTTTGACACCATCAATTTATCAGCAATTATCAAGAATTGCATTTCATATGAACGTCACATATGAGACGCGCTCACAAACGCACACAAACTCTCCATGAAGGGAACAACTGAACAACAGGTCTTCATAGTGGGAGTTTATACTTTTTTTTATCGATAAATCGCACGGGTTTATTAGCCTTTTGATCAAAACTTTGCCTTTTTGTAAAGTGAAAGTTTACGGACAAATCGGTGTTCACGCATGCCGATGAACAGCTTTATTTCAGTCACAAATTCACAACCACATTCCAGCTATTATTTCAAGCCCTGGTCAAATAATGGATGAAATACTGGACACAAAGAGCAAAAAAACATGTTTATTATTATAAAAAGCCCGAAGCACTTCGTGTGCAAATAAGAATATTTACAAAAAGTCTTCTGATGGTGGACACATTTTTACGTTTTAACGAAGATATGTTGGAATATTCATGAATCAGGACATTCGAGTATGTCTGCACCTGTTATAAAGTGAAAGTACGAGCCGCGGGTTCATCGGCACGCCGATGAACAGCTTTATTTCAGTCATAAAGCCACAATCACATTCCAGCTATTATTTCCAGCCGTGGTCAAATAATGGGTGAAATAATTATCCAATGCTGGTGTCGTCGGTCTAGCTGGTGGTTTGTCTAGACCGGCTGATGTAGTTGCCGTGGGCATATATGGTAGGCATGAACGCAGAGGGGTGTGTGAACAGAAATAGTCTTTTATTTTAAACAACTCAAAAACAGACACAACCAAACAAAGGAACCAAAACAACAAACGTAAACCAAATCTAGGGCTCAGGAAAAACACAGGAACAAGAACTGAACACAGGGAACCAGGAGCTGACACAGGGAACCAACAGAAGGAAACATGGAGCTGGAACCAAAGTTACAAAACATAAACCAAAATAAACTTAAAGAAACCAAACAAAACAGAATGCCCACATGACTGATATATACAAAAACAAACAAACAATGCTCGACCCAGTTTCCCAGAACAAACTGCTATTTATAGACACTTTAATGAGCCACCTCAGTTCAGGTGAGCACTCATCACCTGACTGAGGTGCCTTCTGGGAAACTGAGTCGATCAACAAAAACTACAGAGACAGACAGACATGAACAGTGACCTCTAGTGGAGGTTCCTAACAGCTGGACACAAACAGCAAAAAAGTCAGATGATTATTTTTATAAAAAGCCCGAAGCATTTCATGTTTTTATTTGTTCATTCATGTCTTCTGATGGTGCGCGACACATTTTTACGTTTTAACGAAGACATGTTGACATTCACGAATCAAGACATTCACATAATTACTGTATGTGTGCGTGCATCTCATAGGTGTGTGTGCGTGGAGAGTTTGTGTACATGTGCATGCGTCTCATAGGTGTCTGTGCGCGTGCATTTCATATGTAGTTGTGTGAGCAGTTAGTAGTATACATAGATGTGTGACTGTTTCATATATGTGTATGCAAGTGTTTCACTTGTGTATGCATGACTGAAGTTTGATTTAAGCCTTATACGGCGCCTCACAGTATAGGGCATCTCTTCATTATGAACATAATATGAAGCAGATATACGCACATTCATCATAAAATATTATTAGTGTAAAACAAAATAAAATTCATGTTTGCTTCAGCATTGGAAACAATATTGTTTTAGGATAACTAATTATACACAATTCTTCATTGTACTTGGTCTGGCTTTTAGATAAAGTCCCTCCATGCGCCATCTGGCGGATATTCAGTGAAGCACAACACATTTATTTAAATTCCCGAATGTTGCTTGAGGGATTTCGCGGCATGTCGTGATTTGCTGGATCTCGCAGGAAAAAGCGCGCATTCTTAATGGCGAGATCTGTATCAGTATTTACAGTTTGAGCTCGACACATTTATGAGCTCTGTCGCTTGCTGTCAATGGACACCTAAGAGAGATTAACACATTTTCAGCTTCAATAGACGCATAATACCTCAGATTGAAACATGACTGCCCCCTACAGGTAATAATAATAATAATAATAATTTCTATTTATATATCGCCTTATATAAATAATCCCACGCGATCTCCAAACGAGAAGGTCTTCCTGTGCATATCATAAGCACTCTCACACACTCCTATTTCATTAACCCCCTCTAAAGCCCTGCGTCAGGGCTCTTATCATTAAAAACACCACATAACAGTCAGTAGTTTTATCGAAAAATCTGCTCATATCTGCGCACGCATTTATGAGCGTTTTGATCAACGGCACTCATTTTCACTTTGCAAAGGTTTTTGCAGTATTGTTTCCTGTATATTTAAAGCACAAACACACATTCATCATGAAAGATCTATTGTAAAACAAAATAAAATTTATGTTAGCTTCAGCACTGGATACAATATTGTTTTAGACTAACTAATTATACACTTTTGTATTCTTTGTTGTACTTCCCTTTTTGCACATGCACGGGCATCTTTACATTTTACCGGAAAATAATAGTGAATTGGTAGGCATGTTTTTTTATATAACGTAAACTTGTGGACTCGTGTTAAAATATTTTCTTCAATGTTTATACTACCATATCATATATTTGTGTCTAATAATGTTTTATTAGTTTGTTTTTTATCAGATACTTTCAAGTAAATTTTAATCACTCTAAACACAACCCATGATTTTATGTGATTTTAAAAATAAATAATTAAAACTAGTTATGTTTCAAGACATTCTTAATTTACCTTAGGTTACTGGGGAATAATTGATAATAAAAGTATATTTTATATAATATTTTTACTCACCTCAAATATGGATATCAGCTGAAACATGCAACTTTACATGGCCACTTTCTCTAACATTAACCTAGAAAACTGCTTATGTTTAAGAGTTTATGCTGAATACTAGTGTGTGCTCACTGCATTACATGTTTGATGACAAAACGTTATGATTTTGTGAACTTCAGTGCGTGAAAAAATGAACTAAAACTCTGTGCATACTTCCCTCACAGACGTGAAAAATATATATAGAATGAGGAATGTCTTCTTTTTCATAAACTAATGGAAAACAAATTTCAGATGATGTATTTTGCATGAAACGTGAATAGGCACATCCTCTGCAGCAGAGATTTCAGTCTTTTTGCAAAATGTCTCTTTGCGCCACCTGGCATTCATTTCAGTGATGACTTTAAAAGGCGACTGATTTAAATCTCCCGCTGGCGTTCTGCTGTGATGGTGAATGTGGCAGTAAAGCACATTCTGGTCTCTTACCTACTGTAGTCGTTTCTTAGAGATTGTGTCACTTCTATTTTGTTAGCTGTAGCATTTATAATGTTAAAGTTAAGGGAGTTTGAAGAGAAATATACTTACATAATTGAAATATACTATTTAGTGGCAATAAGTTTTTAAATATTACATTATAAGTACATTTCAACTACAAGAATATTATTATACCCACTACATAAAATATAATTGTAAATACACTTACACATTACTTTATATATATACCTCTCATGTCTATAGACGAGGAGGCAGACGCAGATGCAGGTTTCATACTGTCAGTGTTTATTTTTTCTCTTCTCAGTCTTACACAAATAAAGTCACAAATAATAGTTCATCATGAAATCAAAAAGAAGACTGCTTATTCACCAGGCTGGGTCAGCAGGTGGGCCACAACGAAACATGCATAAACACAAAAGCAGCCTTCGCCCCGGAGTCGGCTGAAAGACTCTCAGCCTTGACCTTGACTTGACGATGGCTGTCCTCGAAAACGGAGCCCACGCCTGCAGACACTGACTAGTCCTGGGAGGAATAGACACAGATACAAACACTAGACAACATACACCCGTGCACAACAGTGAACAGGCGAGGGGCTACGGGTTCAACTGGAATAAATAGTGAGAGACACAAGGGAACACAGGTGCAGTTAATTTCGTATTTATTGTGAAAACAATACACACGTAGACACACTAGGTGAGGACAAAGGTTCTTCCTCCCAAGAACTGCGGTGGTACAGGTGTCACAGTAAATCCCCCCCCCCAGGTGTGAGTGCTCTCTCTGTGTTACCAGAGGGAGTAGGGACCCGCTGACCTGATGGGATTCTCGTCGAGAGGGGCAACCCAGGCATCGCGGTGCTGGGCGATCCGGCCGTGCTCGATGGAAGTCTGCAATGAGTTCCTGGTTTAGGATGTTTCGGGCCGGACCCAGCTCCGTCCTCCGGGCCGTACCCTTCCCAGTCCACTAGATATTGGAGGGAATCCTCTCTCCTCCGAGATTCTAGAAGTTCCTTAACTCTAAACGCAGGGGCACCTTCATTCTCCACAGCCACAGGGAGTGCTGGTTCTGCCACGCCATTATCCAGTGGCCCACGGATCACTGGCCTGAGAAGAGAAATGTGAAAGACATGATGAAGTGGGTGGGAAGTTGTAATTTAAAGGAAAACGGGTTTACTTGAGAGAGAATGCAGTCTTTCCCTGCCCGATCTCCTTCTCCTCGCTCCGCTTTGCCGCTTGGGAATCCGCACGCCCCCCGCGTCATCCTCCCATTGCGCAAACATCGTTGCCCCCCCCAAAGAATCTCCCGGGGGAGCTCCTCTGCTATGCCTCTTTTACGGTCTTGCATTCTGTCATGTTTCTGGGTGCGAGGCATGAATGCAAGGGTCCAGGTTTTAAAAGGAACAATGTTTTTATTATAAAGAAAAACAGGGAAATCAAATAAACAGTTAAACTTTATAATAAAACAAACCAAAACACGAATAAAGGTAACGGGAAACACGAACTGAACACACAGACATTAACGAGGTATAAATCAACAGATGCAAGACACGAAACTCAAAGAAACCAAACTATTTATAATAAAACTAATAACCAACTCAGTTCAGGTGAGCGCCCCACGTCACCTGACCGAGGTGCCTAATGGGAAATGAAGTGAAATGAAACAAAACTACAACACAAATCACAGGGCGCTTTGGCGCCCTCTAGGGTTATCCCTGACAGCAAGTAATGACTAAAATGCTTCGGGGTTTAAGGGCTAGGCTTCTCTGACAAACAGTGCCCTCTACAATAAAGATTTTAAGACTTATATCATCTTACTCTTCATATACAGGTAGATGAAGGAGAGAGTTAGTAGGTGGAATCTCTGAATGTGAATTAAGAGAAAATAAAATGATTAAATATTGTGTTAACTGTCATAAATTCGTTGTTAGTTGTGTGTAGACCACTTTTGTGCTGGTAATGCAGCCTTGGTGTCAAGTTAGCAAAAACCACTTTACCAAAGCATCATTCATCCAGACCTTTAGGTGACTTGTGCACCACCTACCTGCCGCAGATCAAATGACAAAATCAAAGACAAAAGACCAAAGACAAAAAAAGTGGGTCAGTTTTTTGCGCCAAATTTAAAATTAAGTGCGTAGATATTATTGACAAGGTGTCAAAATGTGAGTTAAAACCACAGTGTCTGTGGTCAGAAAACATGTAGTTTATTTTAGCTGAAAATTACACATCTTTTGTCGGAAAGCTGGGAATGGAGTAACTGAATGGTGTTTAAGTAAATTTCAAATGTTTAAATACATTTTTGTTATTCCTTTAGATACTAAG
Organism: Clarias magur; assembly: GCA_013621035.1. Lineage (NCBI taxonomy): Eukaryota > Metazoa > Chordata > Actinopteri > Siluriformes > Clariidae > Clarias > Clarias magur. The sequence goes on along the minus strand of QNUK01000148.1, from coordinate 798,010 downwards.
CAACTACAGGAGCTGCAGACTTTGGACAAGCTTTTTGGACATCCAGCATAAGAGAAGATTGATGTACTAAAAATTTTTCCAGGCACTGACCTGTTCATGTAGCCCTTACATATAGCAAGCAACCAATTTTCTCTTAATTTTTTTCCCCGTTTTGAATCATTCTTTTCACTGTGTCACAAACAAACGGAGACGGACCAGAAGACTAGCAGTTAGCCCTGTAGCGTGGATGGTAAACCCAAACGCGGAAGTAGCGCGAACCGGCAGGATAACCATGCTGTTTATTTTTCGAACTCTCCCGGAGCGAGAGCAAGAGTTTACACAAATAAACCCGCGTTCTAATAACACACACTCAATCGAAAGGAAACCCAAGAAAGTGAGTACTCACGATTAGACGGACAGAACGTCGGCGATAGCATGGGCAAACTCAATTACTGAGCGATGTGTGGAGCCATCTTGTCTCCTTTTATGCTTCCTGAATAGCGACCGTACTACTTCCAGGTCCTAGTGCCGGTTCTGTTAGGACTGCGCATGACACACTGGAAGATTGTCACAATGCTGTGGACTTTGTGTAACTTCTGTATAAATCATACTTTGAATTGAGCAGGGTGACAATTAATATCTTTGTCAGGTTGTGTGACATTTTTTATCAGTATCATTTAGAGTCTTGGTTTGCCAGATTTAGCTGGTGTATTTTATATTGTGTAAATTGTACATTTATTACACAATAATAATTGTTTATTGTATTTTGTACATTTAAGTATATTCCATTTATGTATTTATTTTTTACACAGGAATTTTAAAGCTATAAATTGTATGTTTTATGCTTTAATTTATATCACTCTGAACATTATATAAATTCATTAAAAACTCTTCCATCGCACCTTTTTGATGACCATTGTTAATGGCAGTCTTTTTCTGTGAAAGCTACAACTCAGACAACATAAAGTGCTAACACATTTTTAAAAGTACATTTTGTTTCATGGATTTTACATTCCCAACAGAATAACAATGAATAAATAAAAACCTGATTAGTCAATTTGTAACTGTTTGCAAACACAAAATCCACAAACATGTATTAAGTGATAAACAAAAACACATGCACTGTAATCTGATTCTTACAAGTTTTCTTATAAAACTGCACAAATAGTGTATGTGAGGCTACATATTTAAATCCATCTATCTAAGTGTGTTTTTAATAATGCTGTACAAAAAAAATATGGAAGCAAAGTCCAGTCATATTCAGTCTAATTGAATTGAACTGTACTTCCATATTATTTCTTACACAATATAAAAATATGACCATAACAAATAAAATGTATTTTCATAACAGTCTTCAGTTTTGAAAATCAATACTGACAATTAAAACTGGATTACATACTGACATGAGTGGTTGTATTAATCATATCAATATGTAATCTGTGAAATAACAGAGTTGAATGTGAAATCTGTTCTCATTATAGAGACAAAATGATAAAGAGAGACGTTAATTATTATAAAATTACACATTTAAAATATTTTATATAATGGCTTTGTGATAAGCAATGCTTATTATGTTCACATTAGGAATACAATTTTACATGGCTACATACAAAATAACATTCTGTTTTATTTGTCCATTGTAGCATTACAGGTAAAATGAAGAATTTCCTTACATTTTCCTTATGTTTTTCTACTACTACTACTACTACTACTACTACTACTACTACTACTAATAATAATATAATAAATAAATAAATAAATAAATAAATAAATAAATAAAAAATACAATATTTAATTAAAATGAAACCGTAGTCCAGTTTTTCCATGAAATAAGTCTCTTAATGCTTTTCAAAATCTCCTGCAGTTTTAATCCATATATTATGGGATTAAATAGAGGAGGAATTAATAAATATTCAACTGACAGGATCATGCCAATAATGTGAGGAATCTGATTAGAGTCTATTCTGGAGTTTATAATTTCAAAACATGTATTAACAGTAAAAATTATGAAAATTAGAAGATGTGGTAAACAGGTCTGTAAAGCTTTTCTTCTGAAATCTTTAGAATTTTTTAAACACACAGAGAGTATTCTGACATATGAGTAAAATATGAAGATCACTGGTGGAAATTCAGCAATGCAGAAAATAAGAAGTCCATATAAATTATTAAGAGTTACTTCTCTACAACTTAATTTTGTAATGGAGTAACCATCACAATATATTCTGTTTAATTTAAATTTACACAGCTGAAGCTGGGATATAAGTAAAGCTCCTGTACCCATTTCACAACAAGGCAAAAGCCATGATAAACACAAGAGCTTTCTGACAGTGCTCATCTTTACAAGAGTTGTATAATGCAGTGGTTTACAGATAGACACATATCTGTCATAAGCCATAGCTGATAACAAGGCAAACTCTGAAGAAGCATACCAATGAACATAAAAAGCCTGTAATAAACATCCAGAGTAAGAAGCAATTTGTTTTTCAGACAGTAAGTCAATGAGCAGTTTAGGATAAAGAGCAGTTGCTCCAGATAAAGCATTACAAAGCAACGCAGCAACGAAAATGTACATGGGCTCATGAAGATGTTTGTCAATAAATATTACAAAAATTATAATAGTATTAAACACAATGATTGATATGTACACTGTAAGAGTAATTAGGAAATAAACATATCTGTAATGATTTAAAGCTACATGTCCATCAAGTATTAAATATGTCAAATTAGTACCATCCATTAATTACAAATAATGCATCATAATTTAGATAAAGAAATTTATAACTGTGGTGAGTAAAGGTTCAGTGCACATTTATACTGTCTCCTGTTCTTATATTCCTTAGTGACTTTGTCAGAAACCTACAATAAACATCCACCTACTACTACTATTACTACTACTACTACTATTATTATTATACTACTACGAATATTAATAACTAGAATCACAATTAGAGCTGTATATCTGTTCATCCAAACTGCACTGCAAACCTTTTTGGATTGGATTGCAATCTGTTCCACACTTTTGAGGGAAAAAAAAAAACTTGAGCACATCTCTAGTTATGCTGTTATGAATGAGGGTACTAATAAGAGATAAAGTCCACTTAAACACCACATTCTTTCCCATCACCTTGTTTGCTAGCTAGACACTGTATGCAGTGCATGCATTGCTATTAATATTAATTAAATCTAATTTATTCACTTCAACAATGATGGATAAATAACTTCTAAAACATTTTAAACATCTTTTGTGTAAATCTGCCACTTAGCTTATCAATACCTCCAGTTTTGAGAATCCTATAAAGGCCTGAGAGCAGAGCAACCTTTGCTGTAATTGTCACAGCTAGAATCAGAAATCATATAATATTTTGAGCCTGTTCCTTAGGAAACCCAGCCTGGTAAGTCAGGGTGAATGTAACAGATCACAGAGATGATCAAGATGAAGATAAAGATCACATATTTATAAATGTATATTATATTTTTGTACACAGAATCATTCCCATTTTTATGCAAAATGTTGTTAGAATAAAGCAATACAGTATATCTATTAAGTTGTCCTTACATCGTGTGTACCATTTCAACATACAATGAATCTGTAAATGTAAACTTAACACAGAATGTAAACTTACTTTACAGAAAGCTTGCTGTGATTTGGATGGTGATTGGTTCCATATCAGACGACTGAGTAAGAGTTCATTTCTAAAGATGGTTTATCGTTTAGGCCAGTGATGACTAGTGCTGACCCTTGTTCATCCATGGCAGTCTATGATCAAGCCCTTCAGAGTGTTAAATTATTAACCCACATTGTGTGAAGTGCCTCAAGTATATTTTCATAAGATAACAATTTTTGTCAAGTGTTGGTTTCCTCTACTTCAAACATCTCTCCTGTCCTGCTGGAAATAGGAACACAATACAAACACAAATAACAACAGCACATAATCACATCTTATTATTTCAGTTTTATGAGAACAACACAGAACACAAACTACAGGTACCGTTTTAAGTTGTGCAGATAGCAGAGGGCCTCTGGCAAGACTAACAATGACTGCAAAATTTAATTATGGCATTTAACATATTTGTGTAAGTTAAAGTAAGAGAGAAAAAATAAACAAAACACACAGGATAGATCAAGAAGCCAATGACTGATACCTTAGAGGCAAACCACAAAACTAATTAAATAAACAAACAAACAAATAAATAAATAAAAGATGGAGGAGCATGTGTTTTTTAATCCACACAAAGAGCCATGAATCATTTAAGCTTAAAAATCATTTAAATTAAACCATGAACCTGCGACACCTGTGCCACCGCAGTCTCAGGGGATAAGATCTTTTTAGAGTTTTCTTTGTTTATTTTTGTGTTTGGACTTTCCGGAAGTTAAATAAACATTGTCTGGTTATCCCTGCATCTGCGTCCGCCTCTTCGTGCTATCCAAGACATGACAGAACCAGTGAGAAACATATTGGTATACTAGTCAAGTTTTACTTTTCTTTCATTTAATCTACATTTAATTCAGTTGAACTTTCTGAAAGAATATTGAGCCTGTTAAAAAAGCAAAATAGAGGATAATTTGAACTTAGAAAGAGGCTTACAAATATTTTTTGCCGTACATAAAGTTTACATCTATCCACAAACATCTGAGCAAAATTCCTATATTTTCTTTCCCTACTAAATATATAATTCCTATATTTACATCATGCTCCCAGAACTACACTTTCAGAATTTAAGTGATGGAATATGACCGTCCCATCAGGGAAGAAAAACTCCATAGATGTGTTAACCTGGGCTGCGTTTCCCAAAAGCATCGTAAACCTAACCCTGCGTTCACACCGAACGTGGCAAGAGCGTCAAATTTAGCTTTCGTCGCCCTGCAATCAAGCTTGTTGATCTTGTGGAGACTGACCAAAATGTGGTAGAAAACAAGAAATTGATTTCTAAAAAGAACTGTATTGTAGAAATAAACAAATTATAAGCCATTCGTATGGTGTGGCTTCTGTTCATTGTGAAATGCTAGTTTAATTTAATATATATATAATATTTCTTATTATAACATTAAAATAATTTACTAGACTTTGTCTTTAATTTAAATAACATTAATGACGAATAAACACCCGCTACCGCAATAATCAACCTGTCCTCCATTTTTTACAAAAGTTACAGGACTACTTGCTTCGGAATCCTCTCAAGCGTAGGACCTCCCTTTTAATTGGTTGTATGTAACCCAGCCATGTATTGGACATGTCTTGGTTGATCATCATGAAGTCTCATTCAACTTCATTCTCTTCCTCCACTTCTTCAGCTTCCTCCCTGATGTCCAAGGGCACTTTTGCTCTCACTGCAATGTTGTGCAACATAGCTGCTACTATTATTACAGCACAGCACTTTTGTGGCCCAAAGAGAAGACCACCACTGGATTTGTGAATAGCTTCCACCTTCCTAAAGAGCGCTCCACAATACTTTGGGCAACACGGTGAGCCTCATTGAACTGTGCCTCATTGTTACTGACATGATTAGCAACAGGTGTGAACAGATATGGCCTCAATGGATATCCGCTGTCACCAAGCAGCCTCCACTGTCCATTTGAGTTTTGGGCCTCTTGACCCAAAACTTAACCCACAGATGAGTTTGTAAAGATATAGGAGTCATGTGTGCTCCCAGGCCACCTTGCAACAATGTCTGTGATTAAACAATTATGATCACAAATTACTTGGCAGTTGATTGCTGGGTAACCTTTGTGGCATATATATGTATGGCCATCTACAGAAGGCGTACTGATGGGAATGTGTTAAAAAAAAACTCCTGACTGTTTGACATGGCCTGTCTTGATGCTGGAAATTGGATGTGTTCAGCCGCAAGTGGAAGCAGTGCATAGGTGACTGCTTGTACATCTCTGGACTCAGATGGTTTACTTAGTCCAAGTCCATCTCCAAGTACATAATCAGAATCAGAAGAGTTTTATTGCCAAGTACACTTGCACGTACAAGGAATTGTTTTAGTGACAGAGCTTCTAGAACAAAACAAATAATGACCAAACATCACAACACAAAACAGGAAAAAAATAAAAATAAGGATGGGTTTTTTGGTTTAACATCAAATGGAGTAGGGTGTGAGATTACTTACAAACAAGTTAAATAAATAACTGTAGTATTGCACAGTGGTGTCGCACACAATATTGTGTCACACACAATATTGCACATATATTTAATGCACAGTGAGAAGAATGTTTGAGCTGTTCATGAGGTAAATTGCCTGGGGGAAAAAAATGTTCTTGTGCCTGACTGTCCTGGTGTTCGGTGCTCTGTATCGTCGGCCAGATGGCAAAATTTCAAAAAGAAGGTGGCTTGGGTGTGAGGGGTCCAAAGTGATGTTCCAAGCCCTTTTCTTCACTCTGGATATATACAGTTCTTGCAGTGTGCGTAGGGGAGTGCCGATAATCCTTTCAGCAGCCCGAACCATCCTTTGAAGTCTTCTGATGTCTGCTTTTGTAGCTGAGCCAAACCAGACAGTTATTGAATGCACAGGACGGATTCAATGACGGCGAAGTAGAACTGTGTGAGCAGCTCCTTTGGGAGGTTGAACTTCTTCAGCTGGCGAAGAAAATACAACCTTTGATGGGCCTTTTTAACAATATAGTCAATGTGCCTGAGAGATGGTTGTGCCCAGGAACCGGAATGACTCCATTGCTGTGGGGGAAGTGTAGGTGGGTTTCTCCTGAAGTCCACGATCATCTCCACTGTCTTGAGCGTGTTCAGCTCCAGGTTGTTATGACTGCACCAGACAGCCAGTTGCTCAACCTCCCTTCTGTATGCAGACTCATCACCGTCCTGAATGAGGCCGATGATTGTAGTGTCATCTGCAAATTTCAGGAGCTTGACAAAATTCCTCCTTGTAGCACGCATCAACTGAGGTCCAATGACATTGAGCAGCTTGACTTTTTCTCCTCGTGGCAGACGGTATCTGTCAATGACAGCCATATCATCAAGCATATCCAAAGGATTTTGATGCTGCCTTACGAAGGCATTTATAGTACATAGTGTACTCTGTGGTCGTCTCTGTCTTTGCCTTTCTCTTTGCCTCACCCTCAGCTGGAAAACTCGCTGTAGTGCAACCATGATTTCCTCTGCAAGTCTACCGAAGTTTGAACTTTTATATACTATCCTAAAATTACTCACAAGAACCACGTGATTAAAGTTTTTTTTTTTTTTATCTAATTGAACTATGGCCTAATCCTGGTCCTGTATGTGAAACTAGGCCATAGGGCCTACATCCTTATTTTTTTATTTATTATTATTATTTTAAAGGTACTGCAAGTAGTTATTTAATTTTGAAACACTTCTGTTAGGAGGGGGTGCTTCAATATGGCGGCCCTAGGTATTTAATTATATATGAGTGTCCCAATGCAGGACTTGGAGGGGTATGGACCGTGGATTGTGTATTTCAGCAGGAATAATCGGCTCGCGTGAACATCACACAGCGTTATAAGGGGAAGGAGGGCGCGCTTATGGCGGCGCGTGTCACCGTGCTTCATCACAACGAACCGGTATTTTGTTTGTTATTGTTATTATTCTTATCTCCTTCCCTTTTTCACTTTTCTCTTTATCGATTCCCCTTTTCACTTTTCTCTTTTCACTGTCCCTTTTCACTTTTCTCTTTCCACTTCCCCTTTTCACTCGTCTTTTTCTCTTTTCACTTTCCCTTTTCACTTTTGTTTTTTTCTCTTTTCACTTTCCCTTTCCACTTTTGTCTTTCTCTCTTTTCACTTTCCCTTCTCACTTTTCTCTTTTCTCTTTTCACTTTCCCTTTTCACTTTTGTCTTTTTCTCTTTTCACTTTCCCCTTTTCTTTTTTCTCTTTTCACTCCCTATACCAGAGCGACGCTCTCGTACCTGGTGCTATCTAATGTTCGCACAGCGTGCGCTGGTTTCTGGGAGCTTAAATAACCTACCGGCCAGGTGTAGCTCGTTTCCATTAATTGTTAGTGCTGCGGGGTTGCCTAGCAACCGCCTGTCGCATGTGTGGCCGTGTTACAACTTCTAATAAGAATTATTCTCCTTTATAGTATTTAATTGAGCCTTAGGCTTTGAGTGGATTAAGAAACATCAAAACATTGCATTTAAATGTTTTTTATTTATTTAAGTTTGTAGTTTGTTCCCCTGGATCTGCAAAAGACATTGCAAAATGTGATGAGTGTACATATGGAAAAGAATATTTCATGTTGCACAACATATATTAAAACATTGAATTATTCATGATTAAACAACGTTGAACAATATTACCCAACTAATCTGGCAAGATAATTGGCATTGAAATGGAGGGCCTTGCAAATCTCATCTCCTCCAGTAAAAGTCTCCTTTCTTCCAAAGCCAGCTTGGCCTTCTTAAGTTCAATGATTTGCCTCTGAAAGTTGTTGTTCATCTCATTGGCCTCTTTCAGAGATTCTGATATTTTTCAGAACATCTAGTTTTTCTTGCTTCAGCTGACTACAGTCCTGACTCCAACCACATACATTCTCAAATCGCTGAGGTGTTGTGGCTGTAGCCTGAACAATTGACGATGGAGGCTGGGGCATGGGTGGAGTGTTGGGAGAACATGATGGACCATGATGGCTCAGATTCAGGTTGATGCAACCCTACTCCTACATGGAAGTCAATACCACCACAAATCCCATCTGTTGTTCCAAGAAGTGACAGTGCCTCTTCTTCTTCTGCTGTAAGAACGGGGCCGTCATTAGGCCCACCACCAGTTTTATTAATGGTTGTCCTCTGCAGTGCCCTTTTTCTTTTAGCTAGGCTTGAAAAGTTCTGCCACTTCTTCCTAACGTCCTTCCCTGATCTTTTAATCCCCCTTGTTGCAGTGAGTTTTGTAGCTATATCGTCCCAGATTTTTTGTTTTTCTTTATTTGTATGACTGCCCTTAAACCTGCTGAAAATAATATGTTTTTATATCTCCACAAGGTTGGAACAGTGTTTTTACAGTACAACATTTCCAGTTAGCTCAAGAAGAAATTCTAGGACTTTTTATGTTAGTCGAGTTGAATATACATTCACATAAGCAGAAGAAGAAACAGAAAAAAAAAATTGATGCATTGCTATAACAGCATGTGCAACAATGACGAGCCATTCTAGAGCATGACATTTCAGCTAGCGACTCCTAAGTAGCACTTAAAGCAGGGCTAAGTGCAATTGTGTTAAGTGCAGTTTTGGGAAATGCACGTGAAACAATAACGAACATTCTCAAAACAGCTTATCAGGAAACGCAGCCTTGGTAACATTCAGGTCATCAGCTGACTTCATTGTATTGCCACATAACATTGCTGAGCCTAGACCTGAGCAACCGAAGCAAGCTCAGACCTCTGCCTCTAGAGGCTTGTATAGTGACCACTATGAAAAATGGGTGCATTGCTTCATGCTCTTCCCTTCTTTACCCACACGTGCCCTTCACTCTAGAATAGCATGGATCTGGACCTTTTCACATTGCTCCAAAATCCAGTCTTTATGCTTCCTGGCAAACTAAAGCCTTTTTTTCTGATGAGTCTAACTAACAAGTGGTTTTCTTATAGACACACAGCTTTTTAGTCCTAATCCTGAGTTCACATTGTGTGTGTGTGTGTGTGTGTGTGTGTGTGTGTGTGTGTGTGTGTGTGTGTGTAAATGGCCATAGGTTCACTATTAAACATAGCTATGATTTTCTTTTATACATTTCTTATTATGCATTTTTTTTTACCAAGCATTTAAATCATCTCTAGTCATGTTTTTTTTTTTCCTGACCACATTTATTCCATTATTTTTTTCATTAATTATTTTTATTTTTTGAGGCTCACTCAAAATTTATCTGGACATTTACTCATGCTTTTGCTCTTGAGCCTAGCTTTGAAAATGTTATGTTCATATTCCAGTTATGGTTAAATTGACACATTACAAAAAGTAATGATGCCTAGACATACACTGGCAAAACTTTTATTATTATTATTTTTATTATTATTATTATTATTATTATTATTTTGCAATCATGCTGCATGATACCTGGTGAAGTCATGGGAGAAAAAAAAAACAAATGACTGAAGTTAAGCATCTTGCCATTATATTTAATTAAAACCTTTTTTAGGAAACACAATTTAAGAGAAAAGAAATGCTAAAACTTTTGTCTAATTTGTCTAATTCCAGCCAACTTAGAAATCGTCTTGAGCCTGATGATGTATGTTACTGTATTGCATGCTAGGGGGCCGCTGTGGAAACAGTAATAAAGTTTTTTTTTTTTTTTTTTTTACAAACAAACCATAAAACATTACTTTAAAAGCAATTACAACATCACTGCAGGTTTCCTGTTTTAATTATTATTTTTTTTAAGACAATTAGCTTTTTAAATTGTGTGCCTCCCTCTCTTGCTGAATGATTTTATTAGCTCTCTCTCACAAAAATCATCTAACATAAACAACAGCATAAAATTATATTCCATTTACTATAGGTCTATAATTAAATATTTGCCTTATATGTCAAGCTTAAAGTGTTGCATTGTTCGATAAGTAAATAATATTATCCTTGACATGTACAATAATAATAATACTACTACTACTACTACTACTACTAATAATAATAATAATTTAACAACAAGAACAACAACAATAATTACACATCAGAAAATTTATAACTAAAAAGAAACCTTATTCCTTTTTTTCCATAAAACAAGTCTCTTAATACCTTTTAAAATCTCCTGCAGTTTTAATCCGTATATTATGGGATTGAATAGAGGAGGAATTAATAGATATTCAACTGACAGGATCATGGCAATAATGTGGGGAATCTGATTTGATTCCAGCCTGTTATTTATAATTTCAAAAGAAATGTTAACAAAGAAAATTATGAAAATCAGAAGATGTGGTAAACAAGTCTGTAAAGCTTTTCTTCTGAAATCTTTAGAATTTTTTAAACACACAGAGAGTATCCTGATATACGAGTAAAATATGAAGATCACTGGTGGAAATACAGCAATGCAGAAGATAAAAAGTCCATATAAATTATTAAAAGATACGTCTCTACAACTTAATTTGATTATGGAATAACCATCACAATATATTCTGTTCAATTTAAATTTACACAGCTGAAGCTGGGATATGAGTAAAGCTCCTGTACCAATTTCACAACAAGGTAAAAGCCATGATAAACACAAGAGCTTTCTAACAGTGCTCATCTTTACAAGAGTTGTATAATGCAGTGGTTTACAGATGGACACATATCTATCATAGGCCATAGCTGATAACAAGGCAAACTCTGAAGAAGCATACCAATAAACATAAAACATCTGAAACAAACAGCCAGAATAAGAAGCAATTTGTTTTTCAGACAGTAAATCAATAAGCAGTTTAGGATAAAGAGCCATTGTTCCGGAGAGAGAATTACAAAGCAATGAAGCAATGAAAATGTACATGGGCTCATGGAGATGTTTGTTTATGAATATGACAAAAATTACAACAGTATTAAATACCATGATTAATATGTACACTGTGAGAGTACTTAAAAAATAAACATATCTGTAATTATGTAAGGCTACATGTCCATCAAGTGTTAAATATGTAATGTTAGAGCCATCCATTAATTACTAGAAATCCATCATAATTCAGATGAAGAAGTGTGGTAAGAAAAGATACAGCACACATTTATACAGTTTCGTCTTGTCACATATTCCTTAGTGACTTTGTCAATAACTAGAATAATAATTTTAAGTTCCACCTTCTTTCATGATGACAACTACCTAGTTATTAACATTATTATTATTATTATTAGTAGTAGTAGTAGTAGTAGTAGTAGTAGTAGTACTATTGTTAATAATAATAATAATAATAATAATAATAATAATAATAATAATAATAATAATAAATAAAATAATAAAAAATCTAATAATGTTATATATTATTAAAATGAAATAAAAGGGTAGCAGTGGCTGTTGGGGTGGGGGCACAATCCAGTGTCTTTTTGTGCTAGTCCCAAGTATGGATAAATGCAGTGGGTTGTGGCAGATAGGGAATTCGAAGTAAAACATTTGCCAATTCAATGATGTATACTGGATCAGTCGTGGCCCGAGTTAACAACGATCGCTGCCTGTGCTGTTGACCTACAGACTGCACATTGAAATTGGACAACTGTTAGTTAAAGAAGGAGAGGAGAAAGGTGTGTTCGTAGGCAGGAAGAAAAAAGAAAAGGGAAGCGTTTAGGAGTTACAGTAGGAACTTTGAATGTTCAGAATATAACAGGCAAGGCAAGAGAGTTGCTTGACATGGAGCAGAGAAGGAAGGTGGATACTGTGTAGAGGAGACCAGGAATAGGTAGCAAGTTGTTTTACCATGGTATGGATAAGAAAAAAGAAATGGAGTAGAAATTATCCTGAAAGAGGATTTGTAAGTAATGTTCTAGAGGTGAAAAGAACATCAGACAAGAGTCTGAAGCTGGAAATTGATAGTGTGATGTGCAATGTTGTTAGTGGTTACACCCCACAGGTAGGATGTAAGTTAAAAGAGAAGGAGAAATTCTTGAGTGAGTTCGCTGAAGTAAGGCAAAGGTGAGAGAGTAGTGATTAGTGCAGATTTTAATGGACATGTTGGGGAAGGGAACAGAGGTAATGAGAATGTGATAGGCAGGTTTGGTCTTCAGGAGGTCTTATTGGTGGACTTTGCAAAGATGGAAATGCTAGTAGCGACTAGTTTCTTTAAGGAGCGGCAGGAACATAGGGTGAAATATAAGAGTGGAGGCAGAACCACTCAGTTGTAGGGATGAACAGTCCCCAAGAGTGGGCAATCAATCTATTACATTCCAGAACCCTGCACGCAGCCGACTGGTGACAAAATCCCTCAAGCAACATTCAGGAATTTAAATAAATGTGTTGTGCTTCACTGAATATCCGCCAGATGGCGCATGGAAGAACTTTATCTAAAAGCCAGACCAAGTACAACAAAGAATTGTGTATAATTAGTTATCCTAAAACAATATTGTTTCCAATGCTGAAGCAAACATGAATTTTATTTTGTTTTACAATGATAATATTTTATGATGAATGTGCGTATAGCTGTGTGGCGACGGGCTCATAACCAGCGCGCCCCATGGAAAAGCAACTCCTCACTCGTCAAAAAGCCGCTATTTATCAAAGGAAGTCAGCACCACGGACAGCTACCAACGGGCTCAAAAAGGGGCGGGGCGCCACAAATCACCGGCATCGGCCACAGCAAACCGCCTGCCGTCCACCTGTCACCGGCTCCCTATAAAAGGGCCCCCGGTGTATGCCGGTGAGTAGGAAGTTAAAACTAAAATGCTTACGTGGTTTTTCCTTGTCTGCAGATTTGGACACCACTGAGAGCTGGCTTCCGCGTAATTCTCTGAGACAGGGACAACGCCGTCGCACGCCTCTCAACGCTGAGCGTGTCTCCCCCGCTCAGGCGCCCACAGCATCTCTTGCCAGCGCGCCAGAGGCAGGAGTACACATGGGGAGCTGTAACCTCTGCGATCTCGCCTACTCTTCCTATTCAGCCTAAAACGACAGCGCCCTGGTACTGCGCAAAGACTTTTTTGTTTGTTTCACTTTTGGCTCTCTTTTGTTGTCCCGTTTATCTGCACCCTTTGTTTGTCCCGGCGCAGAAAGAAAAAAAAGGGAATTAAAGATATTTTTTTTGTGTCTGCATCAGCCCTCGTGTCTGTGACTTTTGTTCTGAATCCCAATCTGTTTTATATTATGTTAATAATGATGAAAAGAGATGCCCTAAACTGTGAGGCGCCGTATAGGGCTTAAATCAAACTTCACTCATGCACACACAAGTGAAACACTTGCATACACATATATGAAACAGTCACACATCTATATATACTACTAACTGCTCACACAACTACATATGAAATGCGCGCGCACAGACACCTATGAGATGCGCGCACATATACACAAACTCTCCGCGAACACACACCTGTGAGATGCGCGCACATATACAGTAATTATGCGAATGTAAAAATGTGTCGCGCACCATCAGAAGACATGAATGAACAAATATAAACATGAAGTGCTTTGGGCTTTTTATAAAAATAATCATCTGGCTTTTTTGCTGTTTGTGTCCAGCATTGAATAATTATTTCACCCATTATTTGACCACGGCTGGAAATAATAGCTGGAATGTAATTGTGGATTTATGACTGAAATAAAGCTGTTCATCGGCGTGCGAGAACCCGCGGCTCTTACTTTCACTTTATAAAAGTTGCAGACATACTCGAATGTCCTGATTCGTGAATATGCCAACATATCTTCGTTAAAACGTAAAAATGTGTTGACATTGAGCACCATCAGAAAACATGAATGAAGAAAGAATCTATATATTTTTTGTAAATATTCTTATATGCACACAAAGTGCTTCGGACTTTTTATAATAATAAACATGTTTTTTTGCTGTTTGTGTCCAGTATTTCATCCATTATTTGACCATGGCTTGAAATAATAGCTGGAATGTGGTTGTGAATTTATGACTGAAATAAGAGACGTGCGTGAACACCGATTTGTCCGTAAACTTTCACTTTACAAAAAGGCAGAGTTTTGATCAAAAGGCTGATAAACCCATGCGATTTATCAATAAAAAAAAGTATCAACTCCAACTATGAAGACCTGTTGTTCAGTTGTTCCCTGCATGGAGAGTTTGTGTGCGTTTGTGCGCGCATCTCATATGTGACATTCATATGAAATGCAATTCTTGATAATTGCTGATAAATTGATGGTGTCAAAGGATTTGTGGACATATAATTAGGAGAAAAATGTAAATTAACGAAGTCTTGAAACATGCAGTAACTCTTTATTTATTTGAACACGGCAAAGGTGTTTTGTACATTTGTACATATACATGTTTTGTACATTCTTTTATTCGTTCTTTCTGTTTGTGTTTAGGTTTCACTGTTTTCAATATACATAAAACGTATAGACAACAATGTTCCGGAAGCCTTAGTAAATATTAAAATACACAAATACACAAATTTGTTTCAATACAGTTTTATTAAATATAGAATATATCAGACAGGTATATTGCAAATGGTCACTCTTTGCAAAAGTGAGAGTAGTATAATTTCTTTTTTAAAAGAGGAAAACTCAGTCTTTTCTTTCTAAGAAGTTCATTGATTCTTTCTCTTATTAGCTTTTTGTTACGGGCTGTGGGGTGGAATTTCCGAGCAACAGCATCGGAAATTGCTTGACGCAGATTGGAGGGCAGTGCGTTTTTCCCCCTGGAACCATCATAGTTCACCGAACCTGCCCAGTTCTGGTAAACGTTGAGCGGAATCAACCTTTTAAACAAAGTAACAGCAAACCGATCTGCCCTTGGTCTGCCATCTGATTCTGCTGAATCCCGATATATTTGTTTCTCGTCCTCGATGGTCACGTGAATTAAAGTCACATCGGGTATAATCACTCCATGTATGAGAGACCGGCGACCAGTTGCCAGTTGATGGTTTGCAGCTGATGCAACATTTTCCGTACCAATCTATATGGTACGGTCAGTCAGGGGTCTTGAGGCGGCTGATGGAAAGCCAAAATCGACGTCATCCAACTGTCCGATGGTTGACGTAGAATAGTCTCCATCAGGTTCGTGACCATCAACCGGACTGTCTGTGGACGTAGACTGACCTACTGTTGGCGGATGTGACGATATCTTCTCCTTCAGACGTGACTCCAACCAACCAACCATGGCCTCTAAACTCAGGAGCCTACGTGTCATAGCCGATGACTGCGCTTTTGATCTGCTGGTTACAGCGGGAGCCGTTGAATCAGTGTAGCCTGTAAAAGCCAACATAAAAAGCATTTAATACCTTTAGCACACCATTGACATGTACAGATTGGTTAATGGTGTTGCAAGAAAAATACATACCATATTCTTTTTTACGAGCCGGGTATTCACAGGTTTTTTGGTGCTTTGAGGCAACTTGTTCTCTTTTCCAGACTGCTGTACAGACAGTAAAGAGTTAGGATACAAGTACAATAAAATCGGAATGTCAAATAAAGTCAGTAGAAAAATCGGTAACTGAATAACTACTATATATTATTAAAAGGCTTTCTTACCCTTTGTTTTTTGCCCGCAGATACGGCACTATTCTTCATAGAAAAAATGACTTTGCCTCCATGTCGGTTGCTACTAGGAACTGCAAATGCCCACAGTGGTTTCGTTCACTTTATTTTATAGCTTAGGACCCTCCCTCCCTCCCCCCCAAAAAATAGTGTGAAAATGATGGTACCCCTAGAAAATACTGAAAATAATGTGACCAAAGGGACATGTTAATTCAAGGTGTGTCCACTAATTAGCATCACAGGTGTGTACAATCTTGTAAGCAGTCAGTGGGCCTATATATAGGGCTCCAGGTAGTCACTGTGTTGTTTGGTGACACGGTATGTACCACACTCAACATGGACCAGAGGAAGCGAAGGAAAGAGTTGTCTCAGGAGATTCGAAAGAAAATTATAGACAAGCATGTTAAAGGTAAAGGCTATAAGACCATTTCCAAGCAGCTAGATGTTCCTGTGACTACAGTTGCACATATTATTCAGAAATTTAAGATCTATGGGACTGTAGCCAACCTCCCTGGACGTGGCCAAGGGAGGAAAATTCATGACAAATCAAAGAGACGGATAATCCGAATGGTAAAAATAAAGCCCTGAAAGACAACTAAAGAGATCCAAGGTGAACTTCATGCTCAAGGAACATCAGTGTCAGATCACACCATCCGTCGTTGTTTGAACCAAAGTGGACTACATGGGAGACGACCAAGGAGGACACCATTGTTGAAAACAAATCAGAAAAAAGCCAGACTGGAATATGCCAAACTACATGTTGACAAGCCACAAAGCTTCTGGGAGAATGTCCTATGGACAGATGAGACAAAAATGGAACTTTTTGCCAAGGCACATCAGCTCTGTTCACAGACGGAAAAATGAAGCATATGAAGAAAAGAACACTGTCCCTACTGTGAAACATGGAGGAGGCTCTGTTATGTTCTGGGGCTGCTTTGCTGCATCTGGCACAGGGTGTCTTGAATCTGTGCAGGGTACAATGAAATCTCAAGACTATCAAGGGATTCTAGAGAGAAATGTGCTGGCCAGTGACAGAAAGCTGGGTCTCAGTCGCAGGTCATGGGTCTTGCAACAGCGCAAGGACCCAAAACACACAGCTAAAAACACCCAAGAATGGCTAAGAGGAAAACATTGGACTATTCTAAAGTGGCCTTCTATGAGCCCTGACCTCAATCCTATTGAGCATCTTTGGAAGGAGCTGAAACATGCTGTCTGGAAAAGGCACCCTTCAAACAACTGGAGCAGCTTGCTCATGAGGAGTGGGCCAAAATACCTGCAGAGAGGTGCAGAAGTCTCATTGACAGTTACAGGAATCATTTGATTGCAGTGATTGCCTCAAAAGGTTGTGCAACAATCTATTAAGTTAGGGGTACCATCATTTTTGTCCAGGCCTATTCAATGAGTTCATTTTTTTTATAATTCCGTTGAAGCATGGTTGAAAAGCAATGTCTGACTTTCATTGGTTAACATTCATAGCATTCTTATTTATTATTACTTTTGTCAGATTAAAGTTATTTCTGTGACCGTTGTGAGTTTTTCTTTCATTGACCGAAGGGTACCAACAATTTTGTCCACATGTGTACTTGCTCTGTTTAAGATTCTGTCCAGTTTTTGTATAGATATGCAAGTTAAGATGGCTTGAATAAGCAAAAGTTTTATAATCAAAAATGCCATTGCACTTTACTGCTGCTTGAGCTGGTTAAATATTAAGCACTGATCTTGTTTATATATGGGTATGTTAAATCCTTTAAATAAAGATCTTAATAAATGTGCAATCAAGAGTCATTTATTGTCACAGTACTATATTTTGTCATATTGTAACAGTGATTTCATTTTATTTATTTAAAATTATTAACATTGACTGAATAAAACATGTAAAATTTACGTAAATAGAAAAGTTTTACTTAATTATATCAATTAATTACATCAGATCAGTAAGTAAATACTACTTAACATGATTTAAAGAGGCCATGTGATATGTAATTATTTACTTTGTTAGTTTTAGTCACCTTCCTTAGGTGTAAATTAAAAAAAAGTACATTTTACTTCTTATTTTTTTCAGTGTAGTGAAAGTACTATATATATATATATATATATATATATATATATATCATATATATATATATATATATATATATATAAACTCTTGCTATGGTACTCTCACTATGCTGAAGTACCATTTAACTAGAATTTCTGACCTTTTTTTTCCCCATGTCCCGAGGTGTTATTCACCCCTGATTTTCACAGTTCTTCAGCTTGATTCTCCTCCTGCTTTTGTTGTGCAAACCACCCTTTACCTGTGAAGTCTGGCACAATTGCATTAGCTTACTCAGAGTAGCTCAGATCCAAGGCAGGCTAAACCTCGGTGTGGGACAGGTATGGGTGTGTTTTGTGTTTGCACAACAAAAGCAGAAGAACAATGGAGCGGCAGGGGTGCTAGTCAGTGTCAGGTCCAGGGAATTTATGCAAATTTGCACAGGGGTAGTAAATCTAGTGTTAAACCTATTTATATTCATTTATCTTTTACTTGCTTACTCACAGAGAGATTATGTTTGATTTCAAATGCAGATTGACCTGTATATCAACTTGATGACTAGTGAATGCTTTAGTAAAGGGCTCTAAAACCGCGACAACATGACTGAGCGAGTTGACGCCCATGCACCGATCACTAACCATTAAAATGTTGGATTTGAATATATGGCTTTTAAATTAATAAAAATCCAACATTTGAACACATTAAGGATTTCGTGTTTTATTAAATTCTTAAATCCTCGTGTTATGCGGTGGTTATGCAGTAATTTTGTCATGTTCACCCATGGGGTAACACTATGATTATTCATTATTTATTATTATTCCTACTTACTTTGAGAGATTCTGTTTGATTTTGCTCATTTTCAATCATTTTCAAATGCACATTGACCTGTATATCAACTTGATTACTAGCAAATGCAATAAAATGCCACAAATTAAAGCATAAACACCATATATATTTTTTTCTCTCTTGCTATTGTACCTTTCCTATCATTTTAAATTGTTTAAGTGGTGCAGAGGTGTATAAAAACCAAAAAGAGAAACAAAAAAATGGACAGCTATTTATTTAATTATAATTTTAAGCATTTATCATCAACAACATTAGTAAATATTATAGTACTGCAGAGTAGAATACCATTATGATGAATAGAGGAATCTAGATTATCCACAACCCATTATCATTTTTCACGTCACCATGACATTCGTAGCCTGGATAAATACAGCCCATCCACACGTACAGTAGAGGCATTTCAAAATGACCAAGATCTCTAAGCTTCATTCTGAAGACATCAGGACAATGAATTCTGCTGGAAGTTCCAGTCGCGAAATACACCGCCATCTGAAATCTGTTGGTGTAGACGTAACACTGAGCACCATCAGAAGACATTATAAAGAACGAATATCACGCAAACGCAATCCTCGCAAAATTAATCGGTAAGTAGCTCTCCCTTATACCACTGTCACAATTTATACACTGTCATGTGTTTGTTAGGCTTTAAATGTCAAATATTTAAATTAATGTTATTCCTTTATTTTACAGAGCAGTTGTCACAGCCATAGAAACCATCACTAGGCAAAACGATGAAATGGTTTCAAGCTCAGTGAAAAAACAACTGTGGCCTGACAGTGGAGTGGACATCAGTGAGAGATCAATTCAGAGAATCAGGCAAAGACTTGGTTGGAGATATAGGAAAACTTTGCACTGTCCCATGATCCGCGACAAAAATAAAGAGATACGGCTCCAACAAGCTCAAACATGCATCAATGAAGAGGAAAAATTTCACCACGTCATTTTCACTGATGAAACTACGGTGGCTTTGGATCGCTTTGCCACAATGTCATTTCGTAAAACAGGGAGACAAGTGTTCAAACCCAAGCCGAAACATCCTGTGAAAATTCATGTTTGGGGAGCCATTTCTAGACTTGGACCAGGACCTATTGCCATCTATGAAGGAATAATGGACAGGTCTTTCTTCGAAGAGGCGATTATAAAAGGAACCGCTGCCCCATACATTAAGGACAATTTCAGTATTGATCACCGTTTTTTCCAGGACAATGACCCGAAGCACACCGCTGCAAGAAAAGTGATCGCAGAAGAGGGAATTAACTGGGTGAAGACTCCCGCCGAATCTCCTGACATGAATCCCATTGAAATGGTGTGGCATGCTCTGAAAGACTATATTCGAAAAGAAGCAAAACCGACTACAAAATCAGATTTAATTGCTGCCATTAATAAATTCTGGTTTGAGGTACTTACAGAAGAGGCATGTAATAAATACATAAATAGGTTGTTTAAAGTTCTTCCAGTCGTGGTTAAAAATCAGAGTGGACACACTGGAATGTAACTAAACACTGCATTTATGACCAAAAAAATAAAAGCTTTGAGATGATATATTTGTTGTATGTTGTGTTTATTTGATTAAATTTAAACCATTTTAAGTTCTTTAATAATGAACACATATAAACATAGAAATACACAAAATCATGTTTGCTTCAGCATTGGAAACAAAATTGTTTTAGGCTAACTTTATTAAAGATTATACACTTTCGTATTCAGAATTGAGGGGTTTAATATGAATTAACAAGACCGAGCTGACGGTTTTGCCAGCAAAACATAGAATAAATAGAAATAAAAAGTTTAATGGTTCCAATTAAATCAGACTTCATAGTTGGAGTTGATACTTTCAGTGTAATTCACAAATTTACTGAATATATTCAGATTTTGTAAAATAACGACTACCTTTTCCTTCCGAGACTTTAGTCTGCATCACAATGAACTGAAGCTCTGCACGTATTCTTTCCTTGTTTTAATCTGTAATATTTAAGTGAAATATATTTAGTGTATATGTCTAAATATTCCTTTTTGTTTATGGACATGTGTATTACGAAGTGAAGACCTGTTGTTCAGTTGCTCCCTGCACGGTGTATCTGCACAGAGAGTTTGTGTGTGCTTGTGTGTGTCTGATAGTGTTAACTAACTACCTGATTCGTGAATATGTCACCATATCTTCGTTAAAACATAAAAATGTGTCGACATTGAGCACCATCAAAAGACATGAATGAACAAAAAAAAATCCTTTCTTTGTAAATATTCTTATGTGTACTTGAAGTGCTTCTGGCTTTTTATAATAGTAATCTTTTTTTTTTTTTTTTGCTGTTTGTGTCCAGCATTGAATAATTATTTAATCCATTATTTGACCGTGGTTGGAAATAATAGATGGAATGTGACTGTTAATTTATGACTGAAAAGCGTTTTGATCAAAAGGCTGATAAACACGTGCGATTTATCGATAAAAATCCCAGAAAGTCATCGCGTCTTGCAATAATGCAGATAAAACATAATACACATGACCATAAATAAAAATTAATATTTAAGCATATACACAAAATACATTTCACTTATTATTTCACAATATTACAGATTAACTCAAGGAAAGAAGACGTGCTGGCGAAATAGATTTTAGGCAGAGACGTCTGCTCGGTCTTGTTTATTCTTTTTAAACCCCTTAATTCTGCCAATCTACCATCAGTGAAACCGGTTTGATACTTTCACCCCTATCATGAATGAAAGGTGAGAAGAGGGATTACAGTAACTGGGAGTTCTGTGGGTGTTCACCTCGCAGCGTGCTGTCGCGTTCTATTCAGTGAATAGACTAAAACAAAAACAAAATCATGTTTGCTTCAGCATTGGAAACAAAAATGTTTTAGACTTTATTAAACATTATACACTTTCATATTCTTTGTTGTACTTCGTCTTTTTGCACACGCGTGTGCATCTTTAAATTTGAACAGAAAATAATAGTGGGCTGGTAGGCACGTTATTTTTTTCATTTAACTTAAATGGCTGAATGAAGTTAAATATACAAAATAATATTTTAATATTTTAACGCAAATAATTGCGTTTGCTTTACATTTGAGCACTCATGTGTAAATAGCTTTTTCATTGTATATACTACCATATCATTTGTGTGTGTCTAATACTGTTTTATTCATATTTTACATTACATGCAGTTTGTAATTTACTTGCAATTGTACTTTTGAAATATAATCTACGTATCTACAGTATAAGCATATTTAACTACTTCAGCTGTGAATGA
Source organism: Clarias magur (assembly GCA_013621035.1). Classification (NCBI taxonomy): domain Eukaryota; kingdom Metazoa; phylum Chordata; class Actinopteri; order Siluriformes; family Clariidae; genus Clarias; species Clarias magur. The sequence continues at coordinate 775,836 of QNUK01000148.1, read as the reverse complement.
AATTAATTATCTTATTATAAATCCAATTCTTATTTTCTATATTCTTGTCGAATATAGTCCTTCAGAGCAAGCACTGTGTCAGAAGATTCTGCTGAATGTCTTCTCACCTTTCATTCACGATAGGTGTGAATTTATCAAACTGGGTGCGCTGTTGGCAAATACTGTAGGGGGTTTTAGATGAATTAACAGGACAGAGCGGACGTCTCTGCTAAATTTGATTTCCCCAGCAAATGAAATCAGACTTCATAGTTGGAGTTGATACTTTGAGTGTAATTCACGAATTTACTGATTATTTTCAAATGCAGATTGACCTGTATATCAATTTGATAACTAGCGAATGCTTTAGTAAAGGGCTCTAAAACAGCGGCGATATGAATGACAATGGAATATTGCAGAACATGCGAGTTGACGCCCATGCACCGATCACAAACCATTAAAATGTTGGATTTGAATTAAAATGCCACACACATATTCGTGTTTAATTAAATTCTTAAATCCTCGTGTTCCAGTGTTTATGCAGTAATTTGGTCATGTTCACCCATGGGCTGACACTATGATGATTCTTTATTTATTATTATGCTTACTTATTCGGAGAGATTCTATTTGATGCAGATTGACCTGTATATCAACTTGATAACTAGCATGCCGCATATGTTTAACCCATGGGTGAACATGACCAAATTACAGCATACAGTATATATATATACTGCTACTCTATGTACCTTTACTAACATTTAAAACTATTTATTATAATAAGTGGTGCAGAGGGTTATAATAAACCGAAAAGATAAACACAAAAAAGATGGACAGCTATTTATTTAATTATCATTTTAAATATTTATCAACAACATCCATCCATCAATGCAGTATTGTTATCGATAAATCGCATGCGTTTATCACCTTTTGATCAAAACGCTGCCTTTTGTAAAGTGAAAGTGCGAGCCGCGGGTTTGAAATGAATTGTAGATTAATTTTAAAGCACGATCTCATTTCATTATTATAAACATAATTTATGAATTACACTCGAACGGGCGATAGAGCTCTGATTAGTCTACGTATACTAGTAAATAGGCTCAACATCCCGGAGCCCAAGCCTCATTTAAAGAAAAAAATGTAATTAACAAATATTGTAAGTAAACAACAGTAGCACAAGTTAAAAAAAATATTTAGACTCTAAATAGATGCCAAATTATTTTCTAAGGTGTGTCAGCTGGCACTATTTTTATATTGCTCTTTGTCAGGGTACTGTAAATCGGTCAGTGACAACCCGGTAAAATTCCATGTACTGTGTATGGGTACAGTACAGTACTGTCCATCTGTATGAATTAACCGAGATGCCCACCCCCGTGAAAATGGCGAATTCAGGGAAAGGCTCCTCCGCGAGAGGTTTTGTCCGGACCACTGAGCTTCTACGGATTCTAAAATTGACATTGTTACTGTTTTTTAATACCTGCAGTGGAAGAGTCTGAGAATTTATTTACCATAAGCTTTGTTGTATTGTTTTTAATCACTATACACAACCTATGATTTCACCCATGTTATTTTACAAATGGAATATTTTTATCTTACACTCTAAAACTGCTGGGTTAAATGTTAAAGTGCTTTGATCTATTATTATTTAGTAGATTGCCTGTTAGAAATACCCCAAATTAAATTAATCCGATGTTTTAACAACTGCAGAGATAGTTAATCAGCGGTAGTTTTCACTACTACTACTAATGATAATACTGAATGGAGAAAGCGCAGTCAAAGTAGTATCATCATTGCAGGAGAGAAGAAAATGAAGAATAAATACATATCAGTATTTAAAGTTTGAGCTTGACACATTTATGAGCTCTGTCGCTTCCTGTCAATGGGCGCGAGACAACACATTTTTGGCTTCAGTAGACACACAATACTTCAGATTGAAACACGACTGCGCCCTACAGGCAATGAACGGCATTTTCACAGGCGAGCTGCCGCGGAAGCACGCGAGATCCCTTTTCAAGAAACGTGCGTTCTTAATGGCGGGATCTGTACATATATATATAGATAGATAGATACACACACACACACACACACACACATATCAGAGTGTTCTGGAAGACGAGCAAAGATTGTTAATAAATTTTAACTTAGAAAACGCACAAGTCTTGGTTTACTAGTACCGATTATCATGTATCACAAATGGCTTTTTGTTTTGACAACATTGACACCGTGCACTCACACACACACACACACACACACACACACACACACACACACACACACACACACACACACGTATGAGGATACTTGGTGTAAAAGTGGACAAGGAGACTTGGTGGTGGAACGAGGAAGTCCAGGAGTGTATACAGAGGAAGAGGCTAGCTAAGAAGTAGTGGGACACTGGAGGACCGAAGAGAGTAGACAGGAGTGCGGGGAGATGCAAGTCTAAGGTGAAGGTAGAGGTGGCAAAAGATAAACAAAAAGCATTTGAGGACTTGTATGCTTGGTTGGAGAGTAAGGAGGGAGAGGTGGACCTGTACAGGTTGGTGTGGCATAGGAGGATAGAGATGGAAAGGATGTGCAGCTGGTTAGAGTGGTTAAAGATAGGGATGGAAATGTGCTGATGGGTGCCAAAAAAAGAAAATAAAGAGTAGAAAAGGTGACTGTTGTGTAGCAGGAAGTAGCAAATATCAGTAAGAGTGAGGTGAGGAGAGCGTTAAAGAGGGTGAAGAGTAGAAAGGCAGTTGGCTCCAATTACATACCTGTGGAGGTATGGAAATGCTTAGGAGAGGTGGCAGTAGAGTTTCTGGCTAGACTGTTAACAAGAGCTTGGAGAGTGAGAGAATCCCAGAGAAATGGAGGAGATGTGCATTTGTGCTGATCTTTAAGCACAAAGGAAAAGTTGTGGCAATACAGAGGAATAAAGCTGATGATCCATACAAAGAAGCTTTGAGAAAGAGTGCAAGCTAGGTTAAAGGGAGAGGTGAGCATTTGTGAGCAGCAATATGATTTCATGCCTAGAAAGAGTACAGGTAGCTTTGTGTCTTTGTAGATTTAGAGAAAGCTTATGACAGGGTGCCGAAAAAAAAAAAACACAGGGGATATGAAGATCAACTCTGGAATCCCTTTTTTTATTCTTAATTCTTTAATTATTTGCCGAATTCTTTAATTCTTGAGAATTGTTCAAAGTAGATTCAACTAAGTGACTGATAACCTTTAAGGAAAAATCACCATTCCTGATAAATAGTAGTTAAATGACTATTTATTTAAATTTAAAGAAATACAGCAACATTATTTAACTAAACACATACTACACTACTCACAATAAGTTAGGGATATTGTTATTTACATGAGTGCTTTTCCTATTTGCTCTGAATTTTAACGAAATAAGTAAAAATTCCATTTGATATTACTGATAATCTATGAGAAGAAACACCATTTTCATTAGTTTAATTTTTATTACCCCCAAAATTTGACACTAACAAGGATACAGATGTGTGACGAGCGGTTTTCTAGTTTTGTTGCCGCACCTTACGGCGACGGTATGCTGTTGCTGGCTTTTACCACTGAGTGGCGCTATATAACTATCGACCGACGCCTCAGGCCTTAGTTCATTCTCTCAAGGATTAATGAGCCGCAGCTCCTTTAGAGCTGCACGTAGTAGCGGATAAGATCAAGTGTAACATTGTACTTAAACAAATTCATAATCACAGTACAAAAATTACAGTACAAATGTAGAATTCAATTTTATTAGCATCAAATTTCAGCAAAGTAAATGTTAACACAGTGAGCCTTTAGATTTTATCATGTGTAATTAGAAAGCCTATGCGTGTTCACTGTAAATCCTAATGCTCAAAGTAATTAAACACATTGAGTACTGTTAACCTAAATAATTGAATGAGTAATAATTTTGAGTCTGTAGTAAAACTTCCACCAATGTAAAATCTATAGAGCACTTGTGGCGGAGTGGTAAGTGCGTTGCCTGCCATGCGGAAAGCCCCAGTTTGATTCCTGTGCTGGGTGGTCTGCAACATTTTTTTTTTATTTGTTCAACAAACTAAAAAATGTATAGTTCTGTTTACTTAAAATAGGAAACATCATTTATTAAAACATTTGATGTAACTGATTACCTCAAATATTTTGAGTTTTCCCAACTTAATCGGATTTACAGTGTAGAGCTTTGGGTCATCTTAAATTTTGTGTTATTGATTTGTACTAGATAATACCGAAATAAATTAAACTAAATGACTATAAAATTAAAACATTGTCAGGACATGCTACTGCATAAGCAGATGTCATTGTCATTCAGCCCCACTTTTTTTTCCCGGCATTATGAGAATGAAATGCAGTAGGCTGTTATGATCATCATAATTTTCTTTAATAAATAATGACCCTCGTTGCGCTGTACCGCCACTGGCAAAACCTTATAAAATACAATCACAGTACTAAAATTATAGTAATACATATAGCCGTTTCATATTTGCATCAAATTTAAGCAAAGTAAATACTTGTGTCACGGTGTGCGCCTGTGATGGGCGTGCACCCAAATCAATATCGTTCCTCACTCACTTCGAAGCTCACTAGGTAGGTGGCCTAGGTGCACACTGCAGGTGTGCAAAGAAGCAGGGTCGCCTAACTAGGCACAACTGGTGAACTACCGGCGCTAATGATCCCGAGCTTCTCTCCGCGCTATAAAACGCAGCATATTCCGAGGTCTGCTGGGGAAACTGGACTTTAAAAAGCAGCGTGCAGTGGAGTTTACTAAGGAGAGTGGCACACGGGGTGATGCGACACGCTCCAGAGACTTTAAGAAGGGGAATGCCGCCCTTTGATCTTCGCGAGAGGACAGCGTGTGAACAAGCCTTTATAAGACTCCACTTTTATTTAAGTGCACTCACAATGACGAAAAACCCTTATGATTTTTAAAGTAATGAAAGTAAACAGGGTGCGCTAACTTGAGCGCGTCAGACGATGAACCGAAACTCCGTGTATACTTGCCTCACAGACATGAAAAATATATACTTCTAAAAAGCGAAATGTCTGCTTTTATGTAAATTATAAATTTTATGTATGTAGTGGTCTGCTTTCTGTGTGTGTGTGTGTGTGTGTGTGTGTGTGTGTGTGTGTGTGTGTGTGTGTGTGTGTGTGTGTGTGTGTGTGTGTATGGGGGGGGGGGCGTAATCTGAGAGGTGTCAATAGGTCTTACATATATTCATGAAAAAATCATGGAATATTCAGTGAAACAGAAGCTCTGCTGACAAAAGTTAGGCACATCAGTCAGTCAGTGTGGAAGAGATGGAAAGTTTCCTCATCATAACATGCCCTGTACTGTTTTTAATCACTCTATACACAAGACATGAAAATACAAATGGTCTATTTGTTTTTGTTTATTTTCATTTTGTATTGAAATTTTTATTTTATTAAAAAAATACCAATGAAAATTGTGTATAGAGTGATTAAAACAATGCAATTCATGTTATGATAAGGAAAATCTAAATGTCTTCCATTCCAGGGATTAAAAACGGTAATTCAATTCAATTCAATTCAATTTTATTTCTATAGCGCTTTTAACAATGGTCATTGTCTCAAAGCAGCTTCACAGAAATTAAAAGAAAATGAAAAGAAGACTTAAGGAAATGTATATATGTGTAAGAAAAATGTGACTAGATAATGAGATTGTCCCTGATGAGCAAGCTAAGGGTGACGGCGACAGTGGCAAGGAAAAACTCCCTGAGATGGCAATAGGAAGAAACCTTGAGAGGAACCAGACTCAACAGGGAACCCATCCTCATCTGGGTGAAAACAGATAACAGAAATTGTATAACATCATGTGTGTTATGCAGATGAAAGTTCGATATAACAGAAGTTAATTTAAATTAACACAAAGTGCAGTTCAGCTCAGGGATGAGTCAGCAGGTGCAGAGGGCAGATAGGGGTCTGCATCACTGGGAGCTCAGGAGCAGCATGTTTAGCTCCAAACCAACATGAAGCAGAATTCAGCTGGAGCTGGTCCTTCTCTGGATGCCTCTGGGTCAAAGCAGGGTCGGCCTCTGTCTACTGAAGCTGGCACAATCTCCAGATGCCTCGGGTTGGGTGGAAAAATAAAGAGCAGGTGAAAAGAATTAGCGTGGTTGCCATTCAGGATAGATGTACTGGAGTATCAGGTAAAGAAATTAATTATGTGTATGCCAGATTAAAGAGATGCGTCTTGAGTCTACTTTTAAATTGGGAAACTGTGTCTGAGCCCCGAACATTGTCAGGAAGGCTATTCCAAAGTTTTGGAACTAAATATGAAAAAGCCCAACCTCCTTTTGTAGATTTTGATATTCTGGGAACTACCAGTAGTCCAGAGTTTTCTGATCTTTAGGAGCGTGGTGGATTGTAACGTATTAGAAGACTTGTACGCAAGTAATGCTATTTTGTAATTAATTCTAAACTGAACAGGTAGCCAGTGCAAGGATGATAATATTGGGGTTATATGATCATATTTTCTGGATCTAGTGAGAACCCTGGTGGCTGCATTTTGGACTAACTGTAGCTTGTTAATTGAGGATGCAGGACAGCCACCCAGTAATGCATTACAGTAGTCCAGTCTGGAGGTCATGAATGGATGAACCAGCTTTTCTGGTAACAGTCAATTTTAGAATCTGGAATCCAGAAGATGAAATTTAAAAAGAGGCCTGAAGCACTGCAGGTCTTCAGAAGAGCCTCAGATCCAAGAGGGTCTTAAAGTGGGGAGGAGTGCATTTTAGTTTCTCTGAATGTATAGGTGAGGTATAGGTAAATCATTTGCATTTGAATGTTGTCTGACATTGTAAAGCACACACAGTGACCCTAAAACACGATTATCATCATCACTACACTGTAAACCCTAATGCTCAATGTAATTAAACACATTGAATACTGTTAACTTAAATAATTGAATGAGTAAGTAATAATTGAGTATTCAGAACTTTTTGGTATTTGAGTTTGTAGAACTGACACTTTCCAAGTTAGCTGAACAAATTCAACAAACTCAAAAATTGATAGTTCTGTTTACTTAAAATTGGAAACATCATTACTTAAAAATTTATTACTTAAAAATTATGATGTAACTGATTACCTCATATATTTTGAGTTTTGCCAACTTAATCGGGTTTACAGTGTAGCAGACCCCCAGCTACACTCGCTGCTGTATTTTATAGTGTGGGGAGAAGGCCAGGATCATTAGCTGCGATAGCTCACCAGCCGTGCTCAATTCCGTGGCCCTGCTCCTACGCGCACCAGCAGAAGGAGAGGCCACCTAGCTAGTGAGCGAGGAGCGATATTGATTTGGCCGCACTAGCCTGAGAGGCCGCCTAGCTAGTGAGCGAGGAGCGATATTGATTTGGGCACGTGGTGCATGCCGTGACAACTTGTAACACAATAATAATATTTCGAACATTTTGCAGGCTGCCGTTTGGAGAAAACAGATAAGAATAAATGACTTTATTTCATTATTAAAATTAGTAATTGTTATGTTAAATAATCACATGTTAAAGTAGCATTCTTCTCTGCCTAACTTTAAGGGGGGCGGCACCCCTGCACCCCGGCTGCCACTCCGTGTGTATGTGAGAAAGTCATCCTACAAGCCCTGCCCCCGCTACCACTGGTTTCAGTTGCATAGCACACATGATGTCGTTATATGATTCCTGTTATCCGTTATCACCCAAATAAGGATGGGTTCCGTATTGAGTCTAGTCCCTTTCAAGGTTTCTTCCTACTATCTAGGGGAGTTTTTCCTTGCCACTGTCGCCATCACCTTTGGCTTGCCCATCAGGGAAAATCTTATTATTATCTATACACATTTTTCTCATTCATACACACTTCCATAAATCTTTTCATTTTGTGAAGCTGCTTTGAAACAATGACGATTGTTAAAATTGCTATATAAATAAAATTTAATTGAATTACTTTAAAAAGTCATTTTAAAGCATGAAGCTATTGGGAAGATGTTCTGTATCCATTGAGGCCTGACACCTTTCACACACTCTTGACACCATTGTGCCACATTGGCTGTCAGGCCGGGCCAAAAACAATGCTTTCGCACCAACTCAGTGGTGCGTTCCACTCCCTGGTGCCCATAGTCCTGGTGTAACTGCGTCAGTACGTCACCATGCAATAGTGATTTTAAAACCACTTGCAACAGCTCTTCGCCCCCATCCGAGCGAAATACTCTGCGATACAAAACTCCATCCTGCCCACACAGCCGGCCCCATTGACGCAAGAGAGTCACCACAGCCTTGGACAATTGTCAACGTTCCTCTGAAATAGGAGGGACTCCACGCCTCCAAAACCTTAACACCTCTCCTATAACAGGATCTTCATCCTGCAATGATTGCATATCCACAGCCAAGCCAGGCAGCACAGTACCTCCAAGATAAAGGGAAGGGAGAAATCAGCATAAGCCAATACTGGGGCAGAAGTGAGCCTGCTCTTCAATTCTTCAAAGCTCGTCTGACACTGTTCTGTCCAAGCCACACCAAAACTCGACTCTGCTCGAACCCTGGAAACCCGCAAATTCAGCTACCAGACAGTGTAGAGGGGCTGCCAACTTGGCAAAACCCTCCACAAACCACCTATAATAACTGGCAAATCCCAGGAATGACCGGAGCTCTGCCATCCTTGTAGGGCGTTGCCATTGTTTCACTGCCTCTATCTTGCTTGGGTCTGTCAACACCCCTTTGGCTGAGAGAAAGAAGAGAAGAAAGAAGAAAACATCACTATGTCATCCAAATACAAAAGAAGAGACTGACCCTGCTAGTCCCCAAACAACCTCTCCATCAACCTCTGAAAGGTGCCTGGGGCATTGCAGAGTCCAAATGGTGTACAGTTCCATTCAAACAGACCAAAGGGTGTACAGAAGGCAGTCTTATGTCTATTCTCCTCAGTAACAGGAACCTGGTTGTAACCACTGGTGAGGTCCATGGTGGAAAAACACCGGGCCCCCGTCAGTGAGTCCAACATTTCTTCTATCAGTGGCAAGGAGAAGGCATCTTTTCGAGTTTTTGCATTCAGCTGACGATAATCAACGCACATGCGCAGTACCATCCTTCTTTTTGCCCAACACAATAGGGGAGGCATACAGACTACAACTCTCTTCAATAATATTAGCTTCTAGCAGCTGATTTATGTGTGTTTTTACCCCATTGTACTCTGACGGCAGGTAAAAGCACAGTTTCTGCAGCAAAGTGCCCAGAACAAGTAGCAGCCACCACTTTCTTAATGCCGCCTGGAATACGACAAGCATTGCGACCCTGCAGTCGCACCTTTCCAAAACGGCTATCCTGAGGGGTGGCCTCTACCTGACGACAATGTTGTAACACTTGAAACACCGGCTTAGAGGCTCCTGACACAGATGGTGCATCAAAAAGGGCAGCACCGTGCTGCCCAAAAAGCTCCTGATAGCACCGGCTTAAGACATTCATCCCCAAAATGCCTGGGACTTGAGCACCAGTGCCCCTAGGAGGGTCTCTGACAAACCCTGGAATTACCTGAATTAACTTCCAACTCAACATAACCAACATATGGAATCAACGACCCATTGGCAGCATGAAGCTGTAACCAATGACATGCCCTGAGATGATCCTGGCCCAAGGGTACAAATAGTTCCATAAGACAACCTTCCATAATCATAGATACCATAGAGCCAGTATCGATCAAACAGGGCACCTGTACACCTCCCATACAAACATCAAGGTGAGGACATGACCCCATTAACTGTGGCAAGGGATCTAGTTTTCCATCAACTGAACAGAAGTGTGCCCTGCCCTCGTCAAAGAATGTGACTCACGATGAACTAGGGATGGGGAAGAGACACGTTCCCCATCACATTCACAGGAAAAGTGACCTGGTTTTTGAGACTGATGACAGAGTAACACTTCAGCACAAGAGGGCCGGCCAGCACGCTGAGGAAACCACATACCTGCAACACTGAGTAAGTTGATCTAACTGCTGCTGCGATTTTAACATCTCTCGCAGCTCGCTCAACTCTGATTGAGAATGCCCTTGCACCCCATACTGGATGCCATACTCCATTGGAACTGACTGACTCCTACCCCTCGCCCCTCCTGGCATCCCCTCCCGTTCCCACCTAATTGCTTCCCCCCGTACGTCCAATAAAGTAGCAGCAGGCTGGCAACAAATTAATTGCTTCAATTCGCGGCGGAGGGCATTATCGGCAACATACTCCACAAACTGATCACAACACAATGTTGAAATTAGGAATAGCGTCAAGTGACTGTTGTTTAACCCGCTCCAGAAGCGTCATCAAGATCAGGGAAAACTCTAACAAAGATTCCCCATCTTGTTGTTTGCTGCAAAAAAATGCTTCTCGGAGCGCTACATATGAATGAGAGCAACCATACAGTTCACGTAAAATTGCAATAATCTTGTCCGAATCACCCCGTTCCCCACTGGGACGGTGTCTAATCTCCTCTCGGGCTTCACTTTCCAAATGGTCAAATAGAAAAAATGCCTTATCAGCTTTGGACAACCAACGAACCCGCATACATGCTTCAGCCTCTTCCACCCACTCCTCAATGCCTATGCCTGATTTACCACAAAATTCTCGACAGCGCCTGTCTCTAGGCACAAAAACAAACCGTTCTTGTATGACAATCAGCCTCCATTGGCTGAGGTGGGCCAGGTGCGGTTACAGAGGCAGCAAGAATGATGTTGGAACCAGAAAACTCAGGCTCACGATGCAAACGGTCATTGTCCGCCCTCAACTGTACCACCAATTCTCACAACTCCTGCATCTCGTCCTTCATACTTGACCATGAAATCGAAGCGCACGCTGCTGTTTTGCTTACCCTGCCACACATCTCTCTTGGATTGTTGGCTACATAACATCCAAAAGTGTAACTTAAATAAACTGTCCTGTAATCACGTAAACTGGTAAAAGCTTAATCATTTTGCTCCCATCAATCTGAAATGAAGTAATAAAATCAGTTTGGTAAATAAATGTGAGAACTTAAATGTAGTAACTACTGTACTGTGTGGAAATTGGTTGCTTCAAAAGTAGACACATTTTCAATATTTAGCGTATAACAGACACTTTGCATGAAGTAGCGTGTAGGCATGATTATACAATTTCTTTATATACAAACATTATGATTTCACTGTTATATTATCATGTATTCTATTTTCACAAAGAGCACATTTCAAGACCTTTACATAGGTCAGAGGTTATTTTTAACATCCAATCGCAGTCCATGAATTGCTGCATCATCCCTAGCAATGGGGTCAACCACACCCGCTCACTAAGATAAAAGTTTTTGTACTTACCTAGCTCAGAGTTGCTCTAAAAATTTTTCTAAAATCACTTTTAGTTTAAGACTCCCAGCTAGAACTTTTTAGGCTAAGATAGGAGCTCTCTGAGAGAATTCTAAGAAGCTTTGTGAATACAGGCCCTGAAGGCTAAATTCATGAATGTTGAAATAACTAAATAAGCTTGGTGTAGGGGCACAACATATTTTGGAGAGAAATGAAGGTTGACACCAGCCATTTTTAGCTTCAGACAAGTGTGTAGAAGGATCCTGAGGCTGAATGAAAACCAAAAGTGGAAGGAGGTGGGGTAAACAACAAACCCACGTGATAGTGTCCTGGGGTCTGTTCTTCGTACGTCGCTAACTCAGTTAGCTGGATTTGATTGTTGTGGATTTGTCTTCGATGCGCATCTCACACTTGCTGTCATAGCAACATGTCCGTAAGCTTAAACCTGCTCGGGAGCAGGTTTATTTCATGTAAAAAGGATTTAGGCTGCGCTCCTGGAGGGTTATGATTCGTTGAAATTGCAAGACCACATCTGATTGGTTAAAGAGCATGACTGACACGGACTGACTCACGTGGAAAAAGAAAAGTATGGATGGATGTATTTAAACATAAATACAGTATATGTATACATGTGTGTTAATCATCGTATGTGTCTAATATGTAACGATCCCCCAAATGTAATATCCCCCGATTGCATCTATATAAGTGGAGGTAATTTTCTCAAATCTGTCAGCCATATCTTGTCCGTTTATGAGAGAGCAACCGGTTACTGAAGGTGTCAGGATTATATGCAGTATAAGTTTTTCAAATTCCTCATGTATAGACAGGATCCTTTAGCACAGCATGACAATATACTTCTTACTATACTTGTTCTTCTACTTCACTTTTACACTGTAAACCCGATTAAGTTGGGAAAACTCAAAATATTTGAGGTAATCAGTTACATCATTTTTTTATGTAATGATGTTTCCAATTTTAAGTAAACAGAACTATCAACATTTGAGTTTGTAGAACCCGGGTCTTTCGCATGGCAAGTGAAACACCTCACACTGAGCCACCAGTGCAAAATAGGTGGAATATATATATATATATATATATATATATATATATATATATATATATATATATATATATATAAGTAACAGGAACTGTCACCTCAACGTTCCATATAATATATATAATATTTAAATACGTGAGTGCCCGTGTTAGATGTGTCATCTCGGATGTTTCAACCAACGTACGAAGAACGGACCCCTGGTGTATCTCCGGGTTAGGGCATAACAGTAACCTCCCTGATATGGGCGTCACCGGGTGTTCTAGCTTCTGGGTGCTATCATGTAAATCAGAGATTAAGGTTGGGTTGACAATGTATCTGGCAGGTACCCAGGTAAAGTAGGGAAAGCCTTAAGGAACAGGGGTTAATTATCTGAATAATTATGAAGGGTCCAATGGATCTGGGAGACAATTTATGGGAATTTTATTTTTGATAATTGGTGGATCACATCTCCCTCTGCCCATTTCCTTAATTCCTACTACATTTTCCAATCTATGAATGAAAATACCATGATGTTAAAAGCTGCATTAATGTCAAGTAAAACAAGCAGAGAGACAACCCTGATCAGAGGCCAGTAGGAGATCATTTGCACCTTTAACCAGTGCTGTCTCTATGCTATGATTTGGCCTAAATTCTGATTGATATATTTTATGTACGTCATTCCTATGTAGATATGAACAGGTTTTAAAAGCTTCATGTGGGGAGTTTGATGTGGTTGATGGAATTGGTCTACTGTTGGACAGCTGATTTGAGATCAAGGCAAGTTTTCTTAATTAGTAATTTAATATCTGCCAATTTAAAACATTTTGGAATGCACCCAGCCTTTTAAGGCTTCAGGCTGATAGGTGAATTGGAGACAGTTGTGTAGAAGGAGAATGACCCTGAGGCTGAGTTAATACCAGGAGTGAAGGAAATAAGCACTTTAAATATATCAGTCTGTGTGTAATGAATCTGTATAAGAAAATCTAATTTATTGAGATGCACCTGTGTAGCAATGCAGAAAATATAAATTCCATATAATTTTGTCACAGATGTTTCTCTACAACTTAATTTAATAATGGAGTAGCCATCACAATATATTCTGTTTAACCTAAATTTACACAACTAAAGTTGGGATATTATTACAGCTGATGCAATGATTTCACAACAAGGTAAAACCCATGAAAAAAAATTAACTTTCATACAGTGTGCATTTTTATAATAGTTGTATAATGTAATGGTTTACATATCTGTTGTATGCCATACCTGCTAGCAGGAGAAATTTTGAACCGCATACCAGTAAACAAACAAACAAAAAAAGCCTGCTGTAGACAGCCGTGGTAAGATGCAGTTTGGTATTCAGACAATAAGTCAGTGAGCAGTTTAGGGTGAAGGACAGTTGCATAAAGAAGAGCATTAGAAAGTAGAGCAGCAATGAAAATGTACAGGGGCATACAAATATGTTTGTTCATGAATATTATAAAAATTACAGAAGAATTAAATAAAATGATTAATATCTAAATTATAAAAGTAATAAAAATAATTAAAATAAACATATCTGTATTTGTGTAAATCCACGTCCCTCTCATGTAAAATACTGTATGTAACATTACTGACATCCATTGCACTCTAAAATTATCCACCATGAGTCCATCTACCGTAACTCATATTTATATTCTCTTGTATGAAAAAATTCACCTGCAAAATAAGAAATCATTACCGACCACTTGATTTTCCTCAACTGCATATTTTTTTATTCAGCAATAGTTCTCATGTTCAAGTACCTTCACCTTACATTAAGGTACTGTACTGCATCTCAGAATGCTACAGTGAATGTTTCTCCCACAAAGTTATTTAAAGTATCAGCCATGAATCAGAGATAAATTATATAAATTATGAAATGCACCCCTCCCCACAAGACCCTCTTGGATCTGAGGCTCTTCTTTTTAAATTTCTGTAAATTTCATCTTCTGGATTCTAGATTCTAAAATTGACTTTGTTACCAATTTTAATCCCTGGAATTGGAAGAAACTGAGATTTTTCTTATCATAAAATAAACTGTATTCTTTTTAAATCACTCTATACACAATTTTTATAGTATTTTTTAATAAAATGTTATTAAAATGAATTTTTTAATAAAATGTTATATTTTATAAAAAATTTAAATACAAATGTTATCATTTTTAGTTTTTTATCACAGGTTGTGTACATAGTGACATACAAGACATTTTATGATGAGGAAACTTTCCATCTCTTCCATTTCAGTGTTTAAAAAATGGTAACAATGTCACTTTTCAAATCTGCAGAAGCTCAGTACATGCATCTCGGTTTAGTAATCCACGTGTTCGGTTTAGTATTTAATGCGCATTGTTTGTTCATCTGTTTTAATAATTCATTGACAGGTCTTCACTTCGTAATACACCTGTCCATAAATAAAAATGAATATTTAGGTTCATACGCAAACTATATTTCACTTAAATATTACAGATGCAAACAAGGAACACATGCTAAGCTTCAGTTCATTGTGATGCACCCCGCCCCCACCCCCGAGTTTACACATGTAGTTTACACATGACTATTAGTATTCATAGCAAAGCAACCCAACAGTGTGATTAAAATACCCAAAATAACCCCAAATTTTGACCCAGCACAAACATCCCACTGACTTGTTTACAGAAAACCAGCATTTGTTAGAGTGTACTACTACTAATAAAAATGAATGGAGAAAGCACAGTCAAAGCCCAGGGATTCTGCGTGTTGTGGCATTGTGTTCAGTATTATATATTTTTGCGTTTGTTGCATTTCTGGTGGAGTATGTCTGCAGTTTTATCGATAAATCTGCTCATATCTGCGCTCGCCTTTTGATCTAAAAGGGCACATGGGCAACTCACTTTCACTTTGCAAAAGTCAGTGTTTATTGTTTAGTGCATACTTAAAGCACATATACACGAAAAAAATATATTGTTTTAGGCTAACTTATCATATACTTTTGTATTCTCTGTTGTTCTTTGTATTTTTGCACACGCATGGGTGTGTTACAATAATAATTAAAATAATAAAAAAATCACAGCATTACTACTACTATTACTAATAATAATAATGGAGAGGGCAGTCAAAGAAGAATCGTCATTGAAGGAGAGAAGATAATGAAGACTAAATGTATATCAGTATATCCCCCCCCAGGTTTCTAGGTTTCTTGAAGGACATTTTTGGCCTAAATTTTACACAACTTTTTGGATCTAATTTTCAGTCCAGTTTTCAGTTTCCTGTACCTGAGCAGTTTCAGAGGAATGTTTTTGCTTGTTAAGCCACACAGTGACCTATGAATCATTCAAGCATAAAGAAACAAAACAAAAACATCTAACTTAAAGCATGAACCAATCAGAAATAGGTGCTAACTGCTAAGGTTGTTAGGTTGTTACATAAACAATCAAACTGTTGGAGCTGAGTTGGGAGTGCGCGCGTGCACAGTATCAAATGACACATGCGCACTGCCGGCTGATACAGAGAGAGAAAATGGATCTTCATCCTTTCTAATGAGACTCTCTTTTGGTTTACACATGCGCACACACGTGTGTTGTAATAAACAGTACAATGCGCTCTGTACACACAATCATACAAACACAAAATAAAATATGTTTTATGCATCCATGCGTGGTCACAGTGTTAAACAGTACAGGCCTGCACGGATGTTGATTATACCAGTGAGAGGCGCACTAAGACCCAGCGGCGGAAACGATTACCCACAATTCCATAGCGCAAAAGAGAGAAAAACCGTTGGCTCATTTATGATCACGTGACGCTCAGCATCAAAACAAGAAGCACATGCGTGTTACATGATGTGCAGCACTTGTAAACAAAGACTTGTTCTTTTTTCAAGGCAAAAATTATTTAAAATCTTTGTTCATCTTGCAGAACTCTCGCAAATCATGTTACTTGCAATCTGAGATTCCACTGTAATTTGATTTCTTTTAATGTATCTTAATTTATATAAGGAAATGGAGGACTTGATACTTTTGCACAGTCCTGTACACATGGTACTTCTGAGTTGCCAGTGATACTGACCCCTTCTGGGTCCTGGACCTGTGATGTATCCTGGTGAATGCCAGGAATTTCAGGTTGGCATCTGCTGCCATCAGGATGCCTGACAGTCTCGTGGCCCGGAGCCCCCAGGGGCCCACACAAAAGATCTTGCTGCATAGCTCATCCACACTTTCACGTAGGCACACAAAGCTCTGTACACATTTAGAGCTTATTGAGCCAAACAACTTTCGCACTGCATGTCCTGGGCTCAACTTAACAGAAGGCTGGTTATTTTGGGTCTTTCCCAAAAACGCACCCAATGGATTCTGATATACTCCTCCTAAAGAATTTATACAATCTCTACCAGACCGGGCTGATGTGATCTAAAGACATTGTGGATGCAAAATTGCGGAGGGATTTTTGACATCTCAAATGGGTCAGCTGTGATAATGTCTTAAACATATGCCGAAATATGATTAATAACTTTGTGTGGCATGATATTGAGTGACATTATATTCAGTGACATCACGTTCAGTGACATCACATTCAGAAACATCATAGTGTGATGCTTTTCTTCCAGCGACTGCGGCCTATTTAACACACATCACAGATGTTACAAATGTTAACACTCACACATCACGCGCACACACGCGCACACACGCGCACACACACATAAACATTACAAATGTTAACACTCACGCACACTCACGTATACACAAACACACTCATACTCATGTATGAGTATCATATTTTTTAACACTCACACACTCGCATCTCTGTCTCACACGCCTGTACACACCAACAAAATAACACACATTAACATTCATACATTTACTCGTCACACACAGACGGACACATCCATACATCACACACCTCTCTCCCTCACTCTCACACACACTAAGCCTCACACTTATAGTGTGATGTGTGCAGCTTGTGTGGTGCAACCAGGTGGCGATGGCTTTTTCGAGGTCTTGACACACTTCAATAACACACAGGTTGTGCGGCACGCCCAGGGTGGGAATGGCACAGGGTGCTTTGGCCCGTCATCGTTGCTTGCAACTATATTTTATATATATATTTTTTCCCCACACTTTTGGACTTTTTGGAGTTCTTAACATGCTCAAAAACTCATGTAACATGTAAGATTTTGTAGGCACATGAAACTGTACAGATTTAGAGCTCACTGAACCGAACAACTTTCGCGCTGCATGTCCTGGGCTCAAATCAATAGGAGGCCGGTTATTTTGGGTCTTCGCAAAAACACACCTGATGGATTTTGATATACTCCTCCTAGGGAATTTATACAAGCGTCACCAAACCAGGCTGATGTGATCTAAAGAGATTGAGGATGCAAAATTGCAGAAGGATTTTTGATATCTCAAACAAGTTAGGCATGATAATGTCTTAAACATACGCTGAAAAATGATTAATAACTTCCTATGTGGCATTATATTGAGTGGCACTATGTTCAGTAACATGTTCAATGACATCATGTTCAGGGACATCATCATAGTGTGATGCTTTGCTTCCAGCATCTGTGGCCTATTGTACACACTTACATATCAGAAATGTTGGAACATCATGTTGTCAATGGAACATCACGTTCAATGACATCATCATAGTGTGATGCTTTGCTTCCAACTTCTGTGGCCTATTGTACACACGTACACATCAAAAATGTTAACACTCAAACACACAAACACATCTCGCACACACACACTATATGCACACATACATACACACATTACAAATGTTAACACACACACACACACCTCTCACGATGCAGTCACACATACAAACACACTTATCACAATATTAACACACTCACACATTCACAAATGTTAACACAGACACACGCCACACATACAAACATGTAAATGACACATCTACACAAACACACACTGACATTTCTCTCCCTCACTCTCACACACACTAACCCTCACACACACATACACAAATAGACTCAACAAATATTTAGTGCCAAAACTGACATTAGCCCTGTATATTTTGTGTTGTGTGCAGGATGTGTGGTGCAACCGGGTGAAGATGGCTTTTGTGAGGTCTAAACACACTCGAATAACACACGGGTTGTGCAGTGCGCCCGGGGGTGGCAGTGGCGCAGGGTGCTTGGGCCTGTCATCGCTGCATGCAACTATTTTTAGGGCCCAAGCACTATGACATCAGCCCTATGTCGTCATAGTGTGTGAAGGGCCCTCTTGTTTTCTTAATGTCTTAAACGTACGCCAAAAAATTATTAACTTTCTGTGTGGCATTATATTAAGTGACATTATATTCAGTGACACCTTTAGTGACATCACGTTCAGTGACATCACATTGAGGAACATCAGAGTGTGAGGCTTTTCTTCCAGCATCTGCGGCCTATTGTACACACATAGACATCACAAATGTTAACACACACACACACATACACCTCACACACACACACACACACACACACACACACCACTAATGTTAATACACACAGACTCACACACCATACACACAAACAAGCACAAAACACAAGCACATTTACTCATCACACACAGACTGACACATCCACATATCACACACCTCTGTCCCTCACTCTCACACACACTAACCCTTACACACACACACACGCGCATGCACACAAACACACTCACACATCACACACATGCACACATACATACACCCATATTACAAATGTTTACACTCATGCACACAAACAGCTCTCACGAAGCACACACACTTCTCTCACACACACACACACACACACACACACACACACAAACATTAGCCCTGTATAGTGTGTGATGTGTGCAGGTTGTGCGGTGCAACCGAGTGGAGACGGCTTTTTCGAGGTCTTAACACACTCGAATAACACAGGTTGTGCGGTGCGCCCGGGATGGTGATGGAACAGGGTGCTTGGGCCCATCATCGTTGCTTGCAACTATATTTTACATTGTTTTCACCTTTTAAGTTAATTTTCCCAACCGGCTAATTTATCACCATTTAGGGCATTAGGTACGATAGAGATACCCTTATTACTATTGGTCTAGAATGTACTCACAATTCGATGTTTTTAACTGCAGATCCAAGTTGGCCGAGTGAGATCCTGAGGGAGAACAAAGGACGCGATGCGAAGCGGCAGCCCCAAGGGAAACGAGTCGGCGTCAGGAACAGGCTGAGAGCACCTCTGCCTAGCATCCTGCTCGCCAATGTCCAGTCCCTGGAAAACAAGCTCGATGACCTCAGGGCTAGGGTAAAGTTCCAAAGAGATATTCTGGACTGCAATCTCCTCTGCTTCACCAAAACATGGCTGAACCCAGCGGTGCCGGACCACGCCATTCAGCCGGCTGAGTTCTTCTTGGTTCACTGCAAGGACAGGACATGGGACTCGGGGAAGTCAAGGGGTGGCGGCGTGCGTTTAATTGTGAACAGCAGCTGGTGCAACAGCGCGACACGGACACTGCCTTATGCGAGCTGCATGAGGCGCTCGTACAGCACCAGACTCAACACCGGGACGCTGTGCTTATTGTGGCGGGGGACTTTAACAGTGCAACTCAACATGCAGCGCCGAACATATCAACATATCACCTGCCCGATCAGGGGCGAAAGGACACTGGACCACTGTTACACAACAGTCAAGGATGACTTTAAGGCACAATCTCATCCTCCGTTTGGTAACTCTGACCATGCCGCCATCTTCCTCGTGCCAAAATGCAAACAAAGGCTCAAACAGGAAGTTCCAGTTCACCGGAACTTGGTTTGGATTCCGGACGTACCAATCGGTGGTCGCGCTACAGAATGCACTCGATGACACAGACTGGGACATGTTCCGAAACAGCTCCAATGATGTCAGGGTGTTTACGGAAGTGGTTGTGGGATTCGTCAGGAAACTAGCAGATGATACCGTACAGAAAACGACCATCAGAACGTTTCCCAATCAGAAGCCGTGAGTGGATAAAACCATCCGCGACGCTCTGAGATCTCACACCGCTGCCTACAATGCGGGACTTGCATCGGGGGACATGGACTTGTACAAGGCCGCATCATATAACCTCCCGAATGCAGTGAAAGTGTTTATTATCTCCGAGCATGACGTGAGGGGAGCCATCAGGAGAGTGAACACCAAAAAAGCAGCAGGACCAGATGGCATCTCAGGTAGAGTCCTCAGAGCCTGCGCTGACCAGCTAGCACCTGTGTCCACAGAGATAGTCAACATCTCTTTATCTCAGTCGCGGATCCCTACATGCTTTAAAGAGTCCATCATTGTTCCGATTCCGAAGAAACCCCATCCTGCTTTCCTTAATGACTATCTACCTGTAGCCCTCACATCAGTGGTGATGAAGTGCTTTGAACGGCTGATCAGAGACTTCATAATTTCTTCACTACCAGACACACTGGATCCAGTTTGCCTACCATTCAAACTGGTCTACAGATGACGCTATCTCTCATCTACTCCATACTGCTCTCACTCATCTGGACTCTAGAAGGGGGAATTATGTTAAAATGCTCTTCATTGACTACAGCTCAGCATTTAATACCATAATTCCCTCCACACACCACCAAGCTGGAGCACTTGGGACTCCGCTCATCTCTTTGTCAGTGGATCTCCAATTTCCTAACTGGGAGACCACAGGCAGTAACGATGGGCAGACATGTCTCAGCCTCCATCAGTTGCCTGAGCGACTTTAGACTGCCCTCTAAGGTGCTTTGGAACTTCTACTCTTGCACCATAGAGAGCATCCTGATGGGGAACATCATGACCTGGTTTGGGAAAAGCACCATGCAGGACAGACGAACTCTTCAGAGAGTGGTGCGATCAGCTAAACGCATCATCCACACCGAGCTCCCTGACCTGCACTTGATCTACAGCAAGCAGTGCAAGGCCAGGAAGATCATGAAGGACCTCAGTCATCCCAGCAATGGACTGTTCTCTCTGTTGAGGTCAGGAAAGCGATTCTGCTCCCTGAAGGCCAACACAGAGAGACTGAGGGGGAGCTTCTTCCTGCAGGCGATACAGTCTCTTAATCAATACAACACACAGCACTGATCCATTTTGCACGTCCACACATGTTTCTGAACTCACTCTGGACATTCGCTACACTAGTGGTCACTGCACACCTGCACACTCATGGACATTATGCACACAAGCCACTTTAATACGACACTTTACTGCATATTTGCACACCCCTGGACATTCCGTTCTTTTATGTTCACTCCATTCCCACAATTCTATATTTTCGATTGTACAGCTACGGTTTTCTTATTTTTCTTACATTTTTCTTATATCTTTCTTATAGTGTATATTTTGTATTATACAGATATTTTATTCTTTCTTAGTTGAATTTGTTCTTTCTTAGATACATTTATATTTCTTAAATTTATTTTTGTTCTAATATTTATTTCCTATATAGATATTCTTTCTTAGATAAAATAACTTTTTTACATTATTCCTATTAATAGTCTTGTTTTAAGGTCAGGGCAGTCACCTTATACCCCTATCTCACCTATGCTGATTTATCGCGGTATCGCGCTGTGGTTGTAAGTACGGTTCATCGCGATTTAAAAAACATTTTTTTTTTTTAGGTTTTTGCAGTTTTGGCGTAGTGATAACATTTCCATCACGATGATACCACAGTTTCGTACGGTTTCATGTGGAAGTGGTTGCGAAAGAAGAGAAATTGGGTTTTTGGGGAGGATCCATCACTGTGCCCTCAGTGTCATGACGTATAGTTCCGGTTAACTTCTGTGTTTTTGCGGTTAAGTTTCGGTTTCATTTCGGAAGCATCACGGGGCTGGCGGAAGTCTCACGAAAAGATCACGGCGCATACGAAGGCAGTTTGTTTAGTACGTAAACAATGCTGTATATATATGTTCTTATTACGGTTCCTGAGCACGGAAATTGCGGACTGGTCCACCGCACTTTACCGCGTGAAAATGTACAATATAAAAGGGTCGCTCCTCTGCATCTTTGCATTCTTTTAGTACATTTCTATAGACAAGATGCTTTTACTCGAGGAACAAACACTACTCGCCACATCATGTATTATGAAGCTGCTGGGTCTGGCTGCAGAAGTATTCCTCATCAGAAGAAGAAGAAAAGAGGTGGAAAGACAACAAATTGCTGCAGAAAAAATGAGAATGAGAAGACAGAAGAGATATTGGGTGAGACAGTGGCTGCAGAGAGGGACAATGTATGGACAGTATGACTGATGGCTTAGATGCTGGAAGTGTTCCTGGCAGCAAGATAAAATTTAATCTCTCCTCCATCTCAAAGAACTCAAGCTCTTTTAAGAGCTCACCACATTTTCTAAAAAGAGCAAATGAATATTGGTAGTCACAAAAAAAGAAAGCTGATTGGTATTGTATTCCAAATGTCATTAAATAAACTAAACAAATTAAACTGGTACTCTTAAATTAAAACTTTTTTAATTTAATTTTCATATTGTCATATATCCTTCTTCATTGCACTCAGTGTATATAACCCCTTTGTATATAACATATGCAACCTACTGTATTGATTAGAATTATATAATACCTTCACACTGGCTACACCAAAATCATTGCACTCTGTACATAACTCTACCTCTGTACATAATACCTTCCTGTTGCACTATAATTAATTTGCTCATTTGCACTCATATATTACCTCCTCACTGTATAATGTTTACATTTGCAAACTTCTTTAGCATAGTATACAATACCTTCCTTACTGTACCACCTGTAATCATTTTTGCTCATTTGCACCTATTGTAACTAATTTACCTCTCTATATACTTTCTATTTATATATGCAAACTATTCTGCACTATGAAATGCACTTCTGGTTGACAAGGAGATTTTTATGAATGAAATGCAAACACCATACACCGTAATAACCGCAGAACAACGCGGACTCCATAATAAAAATGCGGACACCGTAATCCATATGTGGGCATCAAAACGAGAACACAAACAATCCGCCATTTTTCCATCAACAACGTAGTGATTGTGTAAAGCGACTGTAATGAGATCGAAAAGAATCGCTGTCATCTGAGGTCGGCGGAAATCTGTGTTTTCCTTAAAGAAGGCTGCGTTGTCACTACGGTGTCATTACGGTGAGTAAGGTGCTTTGCGGTGTTGTTACGTTTCCGATCTTTCCGTATGAAAAATGAAACATGTTTAATTTTTTGCAGTGCTCACGGAAGCTCGCAGACCATATGGAACCTTGCGGAACTTTGGGCGGTCACTCGCGATGACTCGCGGTGCCCAACACCGCATCTGACCACGAGTCAATCCGCATAGGTGAGATAGAGGTATAAGCATTTCACTGCATATCATACTGTGCATGTGAAAAAGAGAATTTGAAGTTGGTGCCCCACATCCAGCTG
Source organism: Clarias magur (assembly GCA_013621035.1). Classification (NCBI taxonomy): domain Eukaryota; kingdom Metazoa; phylum Chordata; class Actinopteri; order Siluriformes; family Clariidae; genus Clarias; species Clarias magur. The sequence continues at coordinate 752,164 of QNUK01000148.1, read as the reverse complement.
CAGTTCTAATCACATGAAGACCACTAGCTGCTGTTAAGGATGGCTCCATGTGGTCTATTAAAAAATAAATAAATTCCTTATATCCAGAATTTCTGTAAAGCTGCTAAATGCACTAAACTAAATTTATAATGCTACATAAGGGATACTTTAGACAGACATAAGTGTTATGATACACACACATGAAAACAAATTAACCAATCATTTTGAAATGGTAATGTAGCAATAAAAATATAATTGAATGCTTGGAAATATTTAAATTATCACAAAATATGACTGGAAATGCTTTAAGTTTAGCTTTAAGTTTAAACCTTTGATGGTCTCGATATAATTTTATGTTTTCACAATTACACTAACTCAGTCAAATTGAAACCATTTTCTAAGCATTAATTCTTAAGGGGATTAATTATGAATGTTGTGTTAATGTGCTGTAATAAGAGGCAAGAGGAAAGAACCCACTGTCCAGAGAGATTAATGGACTGAAGTCCCTCATGCTGGACGTCTCTAACAAACAAGTTATAAACAAGTCATTTATTACGCCATGAGAGAGTTACATTAGGAAACTCTCTCCCAGGTATTTGATGTAGAAGAAATTTCTAATGCTTGGTGTCTGTAGACCATGATTTTTTCCTGTTCTACTTTAACATGAAACAGTAGACTTAAGTTAATATGTTTTTTAAAAGAATAACAATAAATTATTTTTAAACACTGCAGTGAATATTCTGTAATGCAAAACAAGTTAAAGGTAAACATCTTATCTTGTGAGATAGAATTTTAACTGTTCTAACGGAACTTTAAAATCTTCATTAAAAAGACTATGTTAAATTTTAAATTGTAAATAAAGCAAAGTCTTAACATTGTTAATTTAAGGTATGAAGGCCATATTTATAGCCATCGAGTGTAGCTGTCCTTAGTCTCCACTAAGTCTATAAGTCAAATATTACAATGCTTCTTTTGCTTCAGGGGTCCGTTCTTCGTACGTTGCTTGTCACACCCGAGGCAAATTGACACATCTAAGATGAGATCATTGTGCTAATTACGATGCGGCTAATTTGGTTCTTCGAGCACATCTGTTGTTGATGATTAGTGTAGCTGGATTGAGTTGTCTAGTATTATTGCGCGTTCGTGCGTTGGTTAAAAAGGCAATATGCATCGACAGTAGAAAGACTGATCACAACCCTTTGATTGGTTGACGAAATGGCAAAAGAGCGAGGTCAATTTTTTTCCCCAAGTTTATTACACATACAGTCGTGGCCAAATGTTGACACAAATATTAGTTTTCACAAAGTTTGCTGCTAAACTGCTTTTAGATCTTTGTTTCAGTTATTTCTGTGATGTACTGAAATATAATTACAAGCACTTTCAAAGGCTTTTATCGACAATTACATGACATTTATGCAAAGAGTCAGTATTTGCAGTGTTGGCCCTTCTTTTTCAGAACCTCTGCAGATCGACTGGGCTGCTCTCAATCAACTTCTGGGCCAAATCCTGACTGATGGCAACCGATATTTTCATAATCATTTGTTGGAGTTTGTCGGAATTAGTGGGTTTTTGTTTGTCCACCCACCTCTTGAGGATTGACCACAAGTTCTCAATGGGATTAAGATCTGGGGAGTTTCCAGGCCATGGACCCAAAATTTCAACGTTTTGGTCCCCGAGCCAATTAGCTATCACTTTTACCTTATGTCATGGTGCTCCATCATGCTGGAAAATGCATTGTTCTTCACCAAACTGTTGTTGGATTGTTGGAAGAAGTTGCTGTTGGGTGTTTTGGTACCATTCTTTATTCATAGCTGTGTTTTTGGGTAAAATTGTGAGTGAGCCCACTCCCTTGGATGAGACCCCACACATGAATGGTCTCAGGATGCTTTACTGTTGGCATGACACAGGACTGATAGTAGCGCTCACTTTTTCTTCTCCGGACAAACCTTTTCCCAGATGCCCCAAACAATCAGAAAGAGGCTTCATCCAAGAATATGACTTTGCCCCAGTCCTCAGCAGTCCATTCGCCATACTTTTTGCAGAAGATCAATCTGTTCCTGATGTTTTTTTTTAAGAGAAGTGGCTTCTTTGCTGCCCTTCTTGACACCAGGCCATCTTCCAAAAGTCTTGGCCTCACTGTGCATGCAGATGCGCTCACATCTGCCTGCTGCCATTCCTGAGCAAGCTCTGCACTGGTGGCACTCTGATCCCGCAGCTGAATCCTCTTTAGGAGACGATCCTGGCGCTTGCTGGACTTTCTTGGACGACCTGAAGCCTTCATAACAAGAATTGAACCTCTTTCCTTGAAGTTCTTGATAATCCTATAAATTGTTGATTTAGGTGCAATCTTAGTAGCCACAATATCCTTGCCTGTGAAGCCATTTTTATGCAATGCAATGATGGCTGCGCGCGTTTCTTCGCAAGTCACCATGGTTAACAATGAAAGAACAATGATTTCAAGCATCACTCTCCTTTTAACTTGTCAAGTCTGCCATTCTAACCCAATCAGCCTGACATAAAGATCTCCAGCCTTGTGCTCGTCAACATTCTCACCTGAGTTAACAAGACGATTACTGAAATGATCTCAGCAAAAATTGGGAAAACTTTGAAAGTGTCCCTAAGTGCAGTCACAAAAACCATCAAGCGCTACAAAGAAACTGGCTCACATGCAGACCGCCCCAGGAAAGGAAGACACCTCTGCTGCGGGGAGGATAAGTTCATCCGCGTCACCAGCCTCAGAAATCGCAGGTTAATCTCAAATCAGAGACCAGGTCAATGCCACACAGAGTTCTAGCAGCAGACACATCTCTAGAAAGTAAATTGAAGTACAAGAACAAGTATAGTAAGAAGTATATTGTCATCAGAAGTGGAAAGTAACGGATTACATTTACTGACGTTACTGTAATTGAGTAGTTTTTTGTGTACTTAAAATCTGTAATTTTACTTTTACTTAAGTATTACTTAAGTGTTTAGTTTGAAGTATTGTAATCCGCTACAGTTTAAATCATATTCGCTACAGAGTAAAACAAATGAATGAAAATGCAAAAATAATAAAAATATTATGCTTTGTATAAATGCTTCGTTGCGCTGGCGTGTATGTATCGTGTCCTCCAGACTCCACTGCAGGTTTTTTGACTGTCTTCACATCGGCATCTACCTGACCTTCCACATGGTCGCTTCCTCCCTGAGAGAGATGGCATCAACCAGCGCGACCGTATATAAATGGGCGAGAGACGCAGGAAAGAGATTTTTATTTTGCCGTTTTTATTTTTTGTTTTGTATTCTGGTTTTTACTTTTTTGCCTCCCATTTGACCCTTTGTATGTTTGTGCTCTCACCAGTAGTAGGGGTGTAGCTGCCATTTATTTTGGGAAGAGGGAATTTATTCACTGTTTTTGGTTTAGGGAGTCAGGGAAGGTACCTGTCTTTTTGTTTGTGCTGTTTTTTTTTTTGCAGGTAATTTAGCTACTAAATATGAATAGCATTTTGTTTATTATTTTGGCCTGGGTCCACCCTGACAATACAAACTTCATTATTTCATCAGTTAATGACTGGATCTAGTTCTTTCTGCCATATACCACCATTTCCATACAGTTTAAAATAGAACCCTGAACCATTATTTTGCTGTACGGCCCAACCCCAGACTGGGACGTAATGCCATATTTAAGTGACCACTTTGATTTTCAAGCACAAGAAAGACAACAGCTTTATTATGCAAAGGTGTTCCTTCAATTAAAAACAACTAGTTTGCAATTTATATCTTCTCATCTTTTTTTAACTACACTATAATGCCTCATCCCACCCCCTCTGTTACTGCTGCGAGTTACCTGTTGTAACTCGGTAACTTTTACTCTGAGTAAATTTTTTTATGAGCTAACTTTTTACTTTTACTTGAGTAGATTTTTATAATGGTAACTTTACTTGTACTTCAGTAAAATTTCACCACCTCTCAAAATTTCCCCCTCTGGTTGTCATGTTGTGCTAAAGGATCCTGTCTGTCATGCAATACACAAGGAATTTTAAAAACAGCAAATAATTCTCACACCTTTAGTAACCGGTTGCTGTCTCATAAACGGACAAGACATGGCTGCCACAGATTTGAGAAAATTACCTTTTATTAATTACCACATATTAATTACCACTTATATAGACGCAATCGAGGCATATAATGTTGCATATTATTAGACACACACGGAGATCACCACACAAATGATGACCACAGCCACACACACATCTATACATATATGTGTATCATCATCTTTCCCACTTGAGTCAGTCTGCATCAGTCATGCCCTTTAACCAATCAGATGTGACCTCGCCATTTCAATCAATCATAACCCGCCAGGAGCGCAGCCTAAATCCTGTTTACATGAAATAAACATGCTTCCGAGCAGGTTTAAGCTTACGGACCTGTTGCTATGACAAGTGCGAGATGCGCATCGAAGAACAAAACAATCCAAGTTCAGGACAAATCCACAACAATCAAATCCAGCTAACTGAGTTAGCGACGTACGAAGAACGGACCCCAGATGTTCGTAATTCTGTAGTAACAAAACTAAATTCAGGTTTTACAAGATGGTCATCCAATAACTATTAAATATAGAATAAAATAAGTAAAATGGTTTATTGGCCAACCCTGCTGAAAAATCCAGCATAGACCAGCATGATTTATATGCTACAGTATGCTGGTTAATACTGGTTAGTGCTGGTCTGATGCTGGTTTAGCTGGTGAACCAGCATAACTGGTGGAAGACAGCATATCTACACTGATGAAACCTTACCACCAGCATTGGTTTTTCTAGTTAGTGCTGGTTTAGCTGGTGAACCAGCATATCTGATGGAAGACCAGCATGCCTGCTGAAAAATCCAGCATAGGGCAGCATAATTTATATGCTAGGCCATCAGCAAGGTTTTGGTAGATGAATTGGTTACCATTTTAGCTCATTATCTTGTTTTTTAATAGCTAGTACTGAAAATAATGTGTGCTTTAAATACATGGACAGAGTAGTGTTATCTTTAAATGAATTTACACACAAGAGACAAAAATAATCCATTTACCAGAAACATGTAAATACATTATTTTGCATTTATTAAATATCCGTGGGTTGTCTAAAAACACAACACAAACCTTTTATATAAATGCACTTAAAAAAAAAAAATCAATCAGTGGAAATCACTTAAAACTGAAAAAAAATAAATAAATCAATCAATGGAAATCACTTAAAACTGAAAAAAAAAAACAGCATAGACCATCATAGCTGGTCACCAGCTTGACCAGCAATTATATCAGCAGGGTTACCATTATACCAGCACCAGCACCCCTGGTTAAGATGTGTTGAAAGCCTTAAAATAAATTCAGTTTTTATTGCAGAAGCATATTGTCACACTGAAAATTGTAGAAAAATATAATGTGAATATGAAGTGAATTTTAAGGGGAAATAAAAATCCCTGACTAACAAATAATTATTTTTCAGAAAAAAACCTGTTCCACAATTGGCACCCCTAACAATTCCTAGAATGACAGTGTGTTCTGGTGAGGCAGCAACCTAGGCAATATGATGGGTCACATAGGCATAGCAATGGCAGAGATTCATAAAATCATGTGTTTTTATGGTTGTTTTAGGTTTATTCAGTGATCAAATATTAAATACATGCATTTTCTAGTTTAAAAATTTTGCAATGTCATTCCCATATTCAAGGAGCCGTACAATTTATGTTATTCACACTCGTAACACGACCGGCACTAGGACCCGGAAGTAGTACGGTCGGGTTTCCAGGAAGCATAAAAGGAGACAAAATGGCGCTTCACATTGCTCAGTCATTGAGTTTGCCCATGCCTTTGCTGGGCCTTTCTTTTCCAGAGGCCCTGGGAACCTTGTTAGGGTGCATGGCATCATGAATGCTTTGAAACACCACAACCTTTTTAAAGCAAAATCTGGTGGCCTCTGCCTGAAAGCTGAAGATGAGTCGTCACTGGGTCTTTCAGCAAGATAATGACCCAAATCATGTGGCCAAATATACACAGAAATGGTTCAACACACACAGAATTAAGCTCCTCCCATGGCCATCTCAGTCCCCAAACCTCAACCCCATTGAAAACCTGTGGAGTGAGCCAAAGAGGAGAGTGCAGAGGAGAGGAGTCAGGTCACTAGATGATTTAGAGATCAAAAAAGAGAAATGGTCGAAGATCCCTCTTTCTGTGTTCTCTAATCTTGTGAAACATTATAGGAGAAGATTAGGTGCTCTTTTTTTGGCAAAAGGGTTGTACAAACATCAGGGGTGCTAATAATTGTGGCACCCATGATTTGATGTAAAATAATTATTTCTTAATGTGGGATTTTTTTTTTCCACTGAATAAATGCACTTGAATTAAAAGTTGGAATTTCCACTTTTTTCCCATTGTGGTCCTATGTTATTTAGAACAAAACCTTTTATTTTTTTAGAAGCTAAAGAACACATTTTAACCAGGGGTGCCAATAATTATGGAGGTCACTGTACATGGTTTGGTTAGCATGTAGATAACACTGCTAAATCATGCTAACATACTACCTTATGTACTGTAGCTTAGCACAAACAGGTTAGCTCACAGGTGGCTAAGCTAATGCTTTACAGTATGTAGATTACAGATGGTTGTCAGTATCAGCTGTTGTGTAAATGTTTATAATATATTTCACCCCGTTTTGGATAGCTTCATGTTATGGTAGCTATTTGGTTCAGTATCTGGTTAGCTTATGCCACTGCTATCTATACTTATTTAGCACAAACATTTTAGCTCCCATTGCCTAAAATACTGCCTTATGTAGCTTACAGATGTTTGTGATATTAAGGTGTGAATGTAAGTCGTAATGCAAAAAGTATAAATCATTGTATAACATTACAAAAGTTTGTGTTGTCTTATGCATGGTCAATAGTTATTGATGATTATTGACCGTAATTTTATTATCATCATGCTTATATGTTTCTTTTTCCTTTTTTTATAAACCATTGTGACCATGAAAATGATCAGCCACCTGTTTTATAGAGACCAAATTCAAACAAGCAGGCAAGATACAGACGGACCATCACTATGTCATGGTAACCTCGACCATGACTGGGGGATGGATCTCTTGTATTTTTAAGCGGTTGACCACACGATAAGGCTTCACCCGTGACTGCATACAACCAGCACATGGACTGACCTCAGATGCCAGGAATGTTACCACTGCTGGTCACAGGGTCTGTGTGAATTGCAAATCAGTTTATGGTAAGCAGGAATAAACACCATGGAAATGCCAGGTATGCGATGTTCATTTGTGTCTTGAGTTAAACAAGAACTGCTTTTCGAGAGAGGCACAAAGATGTATGACTGTGTATGGGATATAAAAGTAGGCTTTTACAAACCTAACACCCTTTCTTCATAGTGCACTGTTCCTATTCCCACTGTTTTACCCTGAATGTCTGTTTGCACGGCCATATTTACAATATGCCAGAAATGTGCCTTCTTTGTATAATATCATCTGTGTCCCTCTTCCCTCAATCCTGTACATTTACTTTGCACTAGGTGAAAGAGGTGGCATTTATATGTTTATAAGTAAGGTTACATTTATATGTTTATAAGTAAGAAAAATACACAAATGTCAGGACATGTCAGAACTACTTCAGGGCTCATAAACCTGCAGACCCCTAAATAAAGAGTGAGCGCCAAGCTCATTCATTTACACTCCTGTGCTGTGAAAGTGTCCCTGAGAGGTTGGTCTCATGTTTTGATTATGTTTTGAGCCCCCTGCTCTACACACTGTACACACTTCCAGCTCTACCTCCACCAAGTTTTGCTGATAACAGTGTTTTGGTGGGACTGAACCCTAATAATGATGAAAAGGCCTACATGTAGGAGATTAAATGCCTGGAAAGTTTGTGTTGTGGAAGAACAATCTCCTCCTGAACATTAGCAAGATAAAGAATTAATGTGGGGACAGTGGAGAGTTTCTGGTATTTGGCATGGGTCTGTCACATCTCTGCCTCATGCTTGAAGACTCCTTGGATAGTCTCTAGGCCCCCCCCCATGACCCTGTATACAGGATTAAGTGGTACAGATGATGAGTAAGTGTAGAAGTGGGGCTTTACATGGCTTTATGTCCTCATTCTCAACATTCTGTCTATCAACACATGATTATCAGGACAGGATACCTACTCCTGAAATAATATTGCATTCAATGTTACAAATTCTGCGATACAAAAGTCTGTCACGAGCAACTGAAGGATGAACAGAAAAGTCTTAGCAGTTAGCCCGTGTAGCATGGATGGTAAACTCAAAAGTGGAAGCAGCACAAATACGCAGGATAACCACGCATCTTGGAAGTCCTTTCGGAGAGACGCGACTTCACCACGGAGCTTATTGATCAGTTTGGCATGTTGGTCAACCACATCACAGAGGCGAGCAAACTCCTCTGGGTTTACTCCTTTTGGCTCAGTCATTGAAGGATAACCAGAAAAGCCTTAGCAGTTAGCCTGTGTAGCGTGGATGGTAAACACAAACGCGGAAGCAGCACAAATAGGCAGGATAACCACGATTAGTCTGAGAACTTTCTTATGTGAAGAGCAAGGATCTACACAAATAAACACGTGTTCTAGCAACACACACTCAATCATAGAAGCAACCCGAATCGGTGAGTACACACAGAATAGTCAGCGTAGCGTGACTGAGCAATGTGAAGCGCCATTTTGTCTCCTTTTATGCTTCCTGGGTCACGACCGTACTACTTCCGGGTCCTAGTGCCAGTCGTGTTACGAGTGTGCATTACAAAATCTTCTTTGTCTATTGGCTGTTTCCTTTCAGGGGTCACCACAGCAAATCATCTGCCTCCATCTAACCCTAACTTCTGCATCCTCTTCTCTCACACCAACTAACTTCATGTCCTCTCGCTGTATCCATAAACCTCTTGTTTTGTCAAGGCAAGAGATAAAGTGTTTACATTTAATTTGCTGTGCATACAGAATGAATCGCTGCATGCGAACGAACTATCGCGATAATAGCGTGAATCATCACGAGGTTGCTTGCAGCTCGGCTTTAACTTATTCAAGAGTTGCTCAAAACTTCCCTATATGGTTTACAACAAATACATTTGTTAAACAAATTCAAGTCAAGTCAATTTTATTTATATAGCGCTTTTAACAATTGACATTGTCGCAAAGCAGCTTTACACAATCAAAAGAAGTAAGTTTGTATGCAATGTCAATGTGTATGAATCAAAATTATAAGATTGTCCCTGATGAGCAAGCCGAGGGCGACGGTGGCAAGGAAAAAATTCCCTGAGATGGTAGTAGGAAGAAACCTTGAGATGAACCAGACTCAACAGGGAACCCATCCTCATTTGGGTGATAACGGATAGAAATTATACAACATTGTGTGTGTTATGCAGCTAAAAGTTCAATATAACAGAAGTTCTTTAAATTAACATGAAGTCCAGTTCAGCACAGCGATGAGTCAGCAGGTGCAAAGCTGGGGTCTGGATCACTGGGAGCTCAGGAGCAGCATGTGTAGCTCCAACCATCATAAAACAGAATCCAGCTGGAGCTGGTCCTTCTCTGGATGCCTCAGGAACCTCGCAGCCTTTTTCTACTGAAGCTGGCACAATCTCCAGATGCCTCGGGATGGGTAGAAGAATACAGAACAGATGGAGAGAATTAGCGTAGTTACCATTCAGGATAGATGCACTGGAGTATGGGGTTATGGGATGAGTTACGTGTATGCCAGATTAAAGAGATGTGTCTTTAGTCTACTTTTAAACTGGGAAACTGTGTCTGAGCCCCAAACACTGTCTGGAAGGCTATTCCAAATCTTTGGCGCTAGATCTGAAAAAGCCCCATCTCCTTTTGTAGATTTTGAAATTCTGCGAACTACCAGAAGTCTGGAGTTTTGTGATCTTAAGGAGTGTGGTGGATTGTAGCGTATCAGAAGATTGGTTAGGTATGTGTGAGTTAAACCATTTAAAGCCTTGTATGTAAGTAATAGTATTTTGTAATTAATTCTAAACTGAACAGGTAGCCAGTGCAGGGATGATAATATTGGGGTTATATGTTCATATTTTCTGGATCTAGTGAGAACCCTGGTGGCTGCATTTTGGACTAACTGTAGCTTGTTTATTGCGGATGCAGGACAACCACCTAATAACGCATTACAGTAGTCCAATCTGGAGGTCATAAATGCATGAACTAGCTTTTCTGCATCAGATACGGATAAAATGTTTCTATGCTTGGCAATATTTCTAAGATGGAAAAAGGTTGTTTTTGTGATATTGGAAATATGATTTTTAAAGGACAAGTTACTGTCTAATATTACGCTAATATTCACTGTCGAGCTGCTAGTAACATTACATCCTTCTAAACTCAGGCTGAATTGTGAGAGCTGTTGTGTACTGGTTTTTGGGCCAATAAGAAATATCTCTGTCTTATCTGAATTTAGTAGAAGAAAGTTATTGATCATCCAATCTTTTATGTCCTGGACGCACTCAGTTAGTCTAGACAACTTAGACATTTCATCTGGTTTAGTTGAGATATATAATTGGGTATCATCAGCATAACAATGGAAACTAATCCCATGTCTTCTAATGATATAATGAAGGGGAGCATGTATTTTGAGAACAACAGAGGTCCTAAAACTGACCCTTGTGGGACCCCATATTTCACTGGCATTACACCAGACGGTTCGTCCTTTAGATCTACAAAATGGTATCGATCAGACACGTATGATCTAAACCATTTTAAAGCCTGTCCCTGAATACCTATATGATTTTGTAAGCGATCTATGAGAATGTTATGATCTATTGTGTCGAATGCAGCTCTAAGATCAAGTAAGACTAGTATTGAGATGCAGCCTTGGTCCGAAGCTAAAAACAAGTCATTTGTGATTTTAACTAGTGCAGTTTCTGTACTATGATGGGACCTGAAACCTGACTGAAATTCAAATTCAAATTTTATTTGTCACATACACAGTCATACACAGTACGATATGCAGTGAAATGCTTAGGCGACTGCCCGTGACCTTAGAATAAAGACTATTAAAGACTATTTACACGAAATGAATATACCAAAGAAAGTAGAAATAGATTTAACTAAGAATAAAAGAATAAAATGTGTACAGTAAAAATATACAAATATACAATAAGAAAAATATAAGGAAATTAAAATATAAGAAAAATATAAGAAAATAAGAAAGCCTAGGTGTACAGTATAGAAAAATATGGAATATAAATATGTCCAGGGGGTGTGCAAGTATGCTGTAAATTGTTCATACTTAAAGTCACTTGTGCATATAGAATAAATAGTAATGTAGTGTGAAGGGTGTGCAATGATTGTCCCAAGTGTCCAGAGAGAGTGCAAGAAGCATGAGTGTGGATGTGTAAAGTGGGTCAGTCAGTACTGTATGTTGTGTATCGCCTGTGGGTAGAAGCTCCTCTTCAGTCTCTCTGTATTGGCCTTCAGGGAGCGGAATCGCTTTCCTGACCTCAACAGAGAGAATAGTCCATTGCTGGAGTGGCTGAGGTCCTTCACGATCTTCCTGGCCTTGGACCAGCACCGCTTGTTGTAGATCGAGTGCAGGTCAGGGGGCTCGGTGTGGATGATGCGTTCAGCTGATCGCACAACCCTCTGTAGAGCTCGTCTGTCCTGCATGGTGCTGTTCTCGAACCAGGTCGTGATGTTTCCCATCAGGATGCTCTCTATGGTGCAGGAGTAAAAGTTCCTGAGCACCTTGGAGGGCAGCCTAAAGTCTCTCAAGCGCCTGAGGTGGTAGAGATGCTGTTGGGCTTCCTTCACCACGGTGTTGATGTGACAGGACCATGACAGGTTCTGCTTGATATGGACACCGAGGTATCTGAAACTGTCTACTCTCTCCACCAGGCTGTTGTTGATGACAGGGGTCTGGTAGTTCCTCTCCTGCTTTGTGCTAAAGTCTACTACCAACTCCTTCGTCTTGCTGACGTTTAGAAGGAGATTGTTCCTCTGGCACCAGTGCTCCAGATTTCCAATCTCCTCCAGGTAGGCCGTCTCATCATTGTCAGTGATCACCACCATCATCAAGTTTGCTGATGACACCGTCGTGGTGGGGCTGGAGTTGGTAGAGGCTACGCAGTCGTGTGTGTACAGAGAGTACAGTAGAGGGCTCAGAACACAACCCTGTGGTGCTCCAGTGCTGAGCGTGAGGGAGGCTGAGACATGTCCACCCATCCTTACAGCCTGTGGTCTGAGGTTAGGAAGTTGGAGATCCACTGACACAGAGATGAGCTGAGTCCCAGGTGCTCCAGCTTGGTGGTGAGTGTGGAGAGAATTATGGTATTAAATGCTGAGCTGTAGTCGATGAAGAGCATTTTAACATAATTCCCCCTACTATTGTCCAGGTGTGTGAGAGATGTATGAAGAACATGAGCGATAGCATCATCTGTAGAGCGGTTTGAACGGTATGCGAACTGTAGTGGATCCAGTGTGTCTGATAGTAAAGAAATTATGAAGTCTCTGACCAGCCGTTCAAAGCACTTCATCACCACTGATGTGAGGGCTACAGGTCGATAGTCATTGAGGGAAGCAGGGTGGGGTTTCTTTCGGAACAGGAACAATGATGGACTCCTTAAAGCATGTAGGGATCACCGACTGAGATAAGGAGATGTTGAATATCTCTGTGAACACAGGTGCAAGCTGGTCTGCGCAGGCTCTGAGGACTCTACCTGAGATGCCATCTGGTCCTGCTGCTTTTCTGGTGTTCACTCTCCTGAAATTCTTCAAGGATGTTGTTTTCCTGCAAGAATGTTCATATTTGAGTTGATACTACCTTTTCTAATATTTTTTTATATAAACGGAAGGTTTGAATTTGTTCTGTAATTTGTTATTTCATTCGGGTCTAAATTAGACTTTTTAAGAAGAGGCTTAATAACTGCCAACTTGAAAGATTTAGGGACGTGGCCTAGATATAATGAGGTATTAATAATGTTTAGAAGTGGCTCTCCAACCGTATGCGTCACTTCTTTTAAAAATCTGGCTGGATCTAGCAAGCATGTTGTTGATTTAGCCGAGGTGATGAGTTCATATAGCTCTTCCTGTCCTATACCTGTAAAGCACTGAAAATCTAAATGTGACGCTTTAGACTGAACTGGATCATAAGATGCTATTAGAGGTTGAACCTCTGTTATTTTCTTCTTGATACTATCGATTTTTTTCATTGAAGAAGTCCATAAAGTCTTCACTTCTAAACTGTGATGGGATACTCTCTGCACATTTTAGGTTTTGTTAGTCTAGCCACTGTACTAAATAAGAATCTGGGATTATTTTGATTTTGTGCAGTTGGCTTAGATGCTCGGCCCAAGCTGCTTTTAGAGCCCGTCTATAGCTGCACATACTGTCTTTATATGCAATTCTAAAAACTTCTAATTTAGTTTTTCTCCATTTTCACTCTAGGTTACAGGTTGCTCTCTTTAGGGTGCAAGTATGGCTGTTATACCATGGTGCAAGTGTTTTATCTCTGACTTTTTAAAATCTGATGGGAGCAACAGTGTCTAATGTACTGGTAAGAATAGTGCCCATGCTGCTAGTCAATTCGTCTAGATCGTCTGCATTTAGGGGTCTAATAAGAAATTGGGACAGATCTGGCAGATTATTGTGAATCTGTCTTTAGTAGTTGGATTCATATTTCTAACAAATCGATGACGTGGGGAGACACAGCTAATCTGTTCTACAGGTAGAGTATATATTAGGAGGTGATGGTCTGTGATATCACTTTGAGGTATGATCTCTATATTAGAGACATCTATACCATGGGATATAATTAAATCTAGTGTATGATCAAAACGGTGAGTTGCTCCATTTATATTTTGTTTAACCCCAAAGGAATTTAGTAAGTCCATAAAAGCGAGTGCTAAAGTGTCGTTAGCATCGTCTACATGAATGTTAAAGTCTCCTACTATCAGCACCTTTTCCGAGTTAACCAATAGGTCTGATAGCAGATGTCTAAAGTCTTTTAGAAAATCGGCATATGGCCCCGGGGGCCTGTACACGGTGGCCAGGGCAAAATATAGCAAGGGTTTATTATGTATCTCTGAGTGCAACATTAATAATAAGCACTTCAAATGAGTTAAACCTGGGCCTTGTTTTCTGAGTAACAGTGAGTACATCATTTTAGATTGTTGCGACACCACCACCGCGACCAGTTAGACGGGGCTCGTGCATATAGAAATATCCTGATGGAGTAGATTCATTCAGACTAATATATTCATTTGGTTTAAGCCAGGTTTTAGTGAGGCACAGTGCGTGGGGACAGGAATCTGAGATCATTTCATTAACAATAAGTGCTTTAGGCGCAAGGGATCTAATGTTGAGAAGTCCGAACTTTAGAGGTAGATTTTGATTACTTATTTGGCTTTTTTCTGGTTTTATGGTTATCAGATAATTTCGGGCGGATTTAAAGAGTTTATTCTTTTTTCTCACTATTCGGGGAACAGCCACAGTTTCTATAGGACAAGCTACTGTATGTGTTCGCGTCTATCAGTATGGTGAGCTGCAATGTGGCTATTATGATTGCAATCTAAGGTATGACTTACCGCCAGTCAGATGGTTCGTAGTGTCCTGGAGATGTTGTCTGAGAGGACTGCTGCTCCAGCTCTGCTAGGGTGCAGGCCATCAATGTGGTAGAGCCTAGGACGCTCCCAAAAAACATTTGAGTTATCAACAAAGGGTAATTTCTGTTGTTGACACCAAGATTGTAACCATTCATTAAAAGCAAACAATCTACTAAACCTCTCGATTCCTCGCTGGAATGTAGGAAGCGGTCCAGATACGATGATTCTTGCGGCCTTTCGTAGGAAAAAGCGTGCATTCTTATTGGCCACATCTGTATCAAAAGCCGTGTAAAATTAGCGAATATAAATATATAAAATAGATACATTGAGGTATATAGAAACATATAAAAAGCCAAAACTAATGTGATGTGAAGCGGAGCATGCGTGAGCATCTAAATTTGTCCACAGTATCCACACTATATGCCTGCCATAGGCCCAAACACGGCAGCCTGTATGAAGAACTTTAGCACATTACAACTATGTTTTTTTTTTTTTTATCAATAAAGACGGTTAAAAGATAATAGAAATATAAAATAATTGGGGTGTGGGAAAGGAAACATGATGGGCTAGAGGAAACATGAGCACATGGGGAAAGTGACAGTGTAGGAGAAACGAGGCAGACAAGGTGTGAATCATGACACTTGTTTTTTAAGTCATATGAAGTCATGTTCAAAAGCTTGTGCCAACTCTTTCAATACTATGTTTTCTTTTCTTTTCTTTTTTCCCCCCATAAAACGTACAACATTAAATGATGTTGTGGGACCTTAAAGAGCTGTGCATAAGTGAATGCCCAAAAATCTCAATAAACCGAAGCAATGTTGTAAAGAAGAATGTGCCAAAATGATGTGAGAAAATCATTCAGGAAATTATAATTTTCAAGTTAATGCTGCTAAAGGTGGATTTACAAGTTATTCAGTCATGAAGGTATGAAGTATTGCACAGTATTTTACACACCAAACATACCCTAAGCAGATGACCCTCTATCTAATTGAGCAAAACACTAATCACTTGTTTGAATTTGCATATACATTTTTGTGAATGCTTAATTTTTCCAAAGCTGACTAAATTATTTTCAAAGAAAGGAACTACCTCAATCCTCAATGATGTACCTACTGTAAAAACATCCAAATAAAAACACACAAACTTTGCTCTGAAAAAGCTGCCTATTGCCATCTTCTCAATCATTGCCCTTCAAGTAACAACATACACACACAAGCATTTCACTTTTCTCTGTCCAAATTAAGAAACAAATTCATTATCATGCACCAAAACAAATCAAAATAATCAGGGGCAAATGTGGAAAACCAAAGAGCGAAACTTTTTTATACTTACTTTAATGTACTTATAATACTTTTATTGGATAATATGTATGTTTATGATTTTCACTGTTAAATATGCATGTCAAAAATGCATACAGTTGTGTATGACATCAAATGTGAACATTGTCCCACATGGCCCATGGCCTGAGAAGGTATAATAGCATGTATGCCTGCTTTCCTAGCCATATTTCTAATGTTTACTCACCAAGCATGTCTGCTAGATTAAATGCCTAAATATTTGTAATTGTGCCTAGTATTGAAATTATTATAATCAGAAGCAGATTATTTTTTGTTGAATTACTGTAGAGAAACAAATGAATTATTCTTCTGATGTCATATATTTAAGCCTGGATGGTCATGTGGAATTAGAGAAATATAGATATGTTTATTTTGTAATTGTTCTTACACTTTACCTGTGGATTATTAGTTGTAATGGTCTCGTTATTTTTATCATATTCACAAACAAAAGTCTCCATGAGCCCATGTACATTTTTGTTGCTTCTTTGCTTTGTAATGCTCTCTTTGGGGCAACTGCTCTTTATCCTAAACTGCTCACTGATTTACTGTCTGAAATTCGTATTGTTTCTTTTGAATCCTGCATATTTCAATCATTTTGCATTTATACATATTCTGCTTCAGAGTTCACATTGTTATCAGCTATGGCCTATGACAGATATGTGTCCATTTGTAAACCATTACAATATAGTACAATTGTAAAAATGTCTACTGTTAAAA
The DNA here is from genome assembly GCA_013621035.1 of Clarias magur. Lineage (NCBI taxonomy): Eukaryota > Metazoa > Chordata > Actinopteri > Siluriformes > Clariidae > Clarias > Clarias magur. Next base: position 735,550 of record QNUK01000148.1, on the reverse strand, counting down.
AACTTTTATGTTGCTGTTGGTTTGTTCCTTGTTGTGTAATAGGCATCAGTGCAATATTAACATATCAACGTAAGCTGTGTAAATTTAGCCTAAATAGAATATACTGTAATACCAGTTCAATAATTAAACTGAGCTGTACAGACTTTTCAGTAAGTAGTATATATGGACTTTTTATTTTAAGTATTGCTGTGTTTCCTCCACTGATTTTTGTGTTTTTCTCATATAGCAAAATACTTTCAGTCTGTTTAATGAGTTCAAAAGATTTCAGAAGAAAAGCTCTACAAACCTGCTTACCCCATCTTTTAATTTTCATAAGTTTCTCCATTACATCCTGTTTTGAAGTTATAAATACTAGATTAGAAGAAAACATGTCTCATGTGTTCAGTATGATCATGTCAATGGAAAATCTTGTTATTCCTCCTCTGTTAAATCCAATTATATATGGACTGAAACTGAAGGAAATTTTGAATAGGATTAGGAAACTGCTTTGGAAAAGTAAGACACATGTATGCCAAAATTAACTTCATTAAGTGGTTTCCTGTAGTAATATTTTTAATATTGATTTTCTCAGGAGTTCTTTATTTTTCCAATAATGTATGTATTATAATACATCTGTTAAACCTGCCATTCAAACATGGATGGAGGGATAGATAATTTAAAATTATTACATTTAAACCTACAATTTATATGTTATTGACATCCATTTTAGCAACTGGTTTGCATTAATCAGGATAGTTTTTCATGATTATTATTAATTATTTTGATTTTTTTATAATTCCTTTTACCATAATTCATCTAAATTAACTTCCAAAATGATTGGTACATGAATCCAATTAAATTTTTTACACTGATAAAATTTGAACATAAAGAATGAAAAAAATAAACAAAGAAATAAAAAAAAAATAGACATTAGATTTTAGACATAGTGTTAGGGAGACCAAAGTGTGTATGGACTAAGAGCAATTTGACTACCACAGATAGCACTAGATGAGGTCCTAGTGAACATGTTTGTGAAGATTCACAAATGCAGTGTCGACAAGCATAGTACCAGTAGTAGATAAAATGCATTTTAAATTGTATGTTCTAGAAAATATTTTAACATTAAAACGTTTTCATAAAAAAAGCTAATTCAGTGTGTACCATTGCTATTATAAAAGAAATGTTTCTTTGCAGAGACAATGCTTTAAACATCAGCCAAAACAAGAGACAATGCTTTAATCATCAGCCATGATTAGTGTAATGACTGGTCTTAGTGAAGACAGTTCTCAACAGGGCCCAAATTTGATCCAAACCATCCCCACATGTTAGAGGGGCACTCGCCTGGCAAGTGTGGGCAGTGATGAAGTGGCAGAGTGCATTGATGTGGGCAACACAGCTGCATCAATCACACTGGCCTTTCCTGTCACTGGATAGCAGGTAGACACTGGGCAGTTGTGTGCAGTGGTGCATTGGTTTGTTCAGGTCTTCACTTGACAGCACTGTACAGCACTCGAATGGCGGCATTTAGTGTGTCTTTTTGTGAAGTCCCAGGGTATTTGGCTTTACCATTTTTCCATGCCGTTTTCTGTTTGTGCGGGTTGATGAGCAATGTCTCATCCAACCTCTCTTGTGCCGTGAGCTCTAGCACATGGATCAATGGTAGGCAGTCTCCCCGATTCCAAGCAGGTCAGATGGGAGTGTTCCCCCTGATCGCCTTTCTGCAATGGGCTTCATCGGGATGTTGGCATTGCTCATGGCAGGACACAAGTCATAAACACTAATCTCGAGCAGGTGACAGGGTGGCACCTTATTCTTTCTTCTTTATCTGGCGAGTTCAAGTGGATGCACTCATAAAAGGAGCTGAGACAGGAAGAAGGGCTGCATTGCATGCGTGGGCTGCTGACAATAGCGAACCCAGTGCCTAATCCTCGTCAGTGGCAGGGTCACGATAGCTGGTGCATGGCATGGATGAAAAGTGCCACTGCATCATGTCCTTAGAGTTTGTGCGCTGGATGCAATCAATCAAATACACTGAATTACATTCAATAACCAGTGCAATGGGCAGTTTTTGCAGTTTTTATTTAGAATTTTTTTTTACTGATTTATGAAGGGTCTGAGGCAGTTTTGTATTAGATCAGTCACCAGTCAAGATAAATTAGTGATCAGAAAGTGCTTGGTGTTCTTTGAAATCAATGAACTGTTCACTGTTGTGAAAGATAAGAGAATTTTAAAAATTCTCTTATTCTTTAATTTACATACAAATAGGTTGCGGTTTTAATATGGCAAATATACTTAATATTAGTGGAGAACCCATAACTGAGTGGAGCTTACATAACTGGTTTGCCTTTGAAATAGATATTGCCATTCAACTGAATAAAATTACAGAGTGTGCTCAGTGCTTTTTAGGGGATTAATTAAGGTGATTAAAATGTTTAACTTGTTAGAATTCTCTCACTTCAAAGAAATTGGTTTGTGAGTAAAACTAAGAGTGTTTGATTGAGATTAATGATTGATTTAAGTAAGGTTTAATTTGCATCAATAAGTGAAAAGCATGGATTTTAATTTATGTAATGTCATGTTCAAAAGGACTTTCTCCCTCTTTCAATACTATTTATTTGTGTATAAAAACATAATACTTATCTGATAGTGTGATGGGAACTTAAAAGAGATTTGCAATGATACTTTTTACAATGATGTGAGGGACTGAAAAAGTCATACAAAAAATATTTTCAAGTTAGTGTTGTTAAAGGTAGCACTACTAGTTATTGAATCATGAGGTAAACATACCCTAAGCAGATATCTCTCTACAAAATTGGGCAACACACAAATCACTGTACCACCCACTTGTTTGGTATACTATATATTGCTTGCATTTATGTACATGTATATATATACACACACACATATCTATCTATCTATCTATCTATCTATCTATCCAGTACAGACCAAAAGTTTGGACACACCTTCTCATTCAAAGAATTGTCCATCATTACTTTAAGAAATCAAGAAGGTCAGAAAGTGCACTTTGAAACTTTGAAAGTGTCCCCAAGTGCAGTCACAAAAACCATCAAGCGCTACAAAGAAACTGGCTCACATGCGGACCGCCCCAGGAAAGGAAGACCAAGAGTCACCTCTGCTGCGGAAGTTAATTTGAGTCACCAGCCTCAGAAATCGCAGATTAACAGCAGCTCAGATCAGAGACCAGGTCAATGCCACACAGAGTTCTAGCAGCAGACACATCTCTAGAACAACTGTTTATTAGGAGACTGTGTGAATCAGGCCTTCATGGTAGAATATCTGCTAGGAAACCACTGCTAAGGACAGGCAACAAGCAGAAGAGACTTGTTTGGGCTAAAGAACACAATAAAGAACACAATAAAGAAAACATTTTATTTTTCCAAAGCTGGTAATATTATTTTTAAAAAACAAAACTGCCTCAGCCTCTTCACAAATCAGTAAAAAAAAATGTTTCAAAATAAAACCTGCAAAAACTGCTCATTGCTATATTCATAATCATTTATGAATCTCCAAGTAACAACAAGGTTACTTAGAAGCATTTCATTTTTCGCTTCCCTGATTAACAAACTAATTCCTTATCATTCACCAAACAGATCAAAATAATCAGGGGCAAAGAGCGAAACATTTTTATTTCTATTTTAATCTATATTTTCTGATAATAATATTTGTTTATCATTTTTACTGTTGAATATGTACGTCAAGAATTGCATACAGTTGCATATGTATTACATCAATAACACTGTCCCCACATGGCCCTTGGCCTGAGAAGGTATAATAACACAAGCCTGCTTTCCTAACCACATTACTGATTTTTCCTCACCAAGCATGTCTGCAAGATTAAATGGGTAAATATTTGTTATTGTGCCTGTTGCTTAAATTATAATAAACAAATGCGTATTATTTCAGATTTGTTGAATAACTGCAAAGAAACAAATGAATTATTCTGATGTCATATATTTATCCCTTGATGGTCATCTGGAGTTAGAGAAATATAGATATGTTTATTTTGTAATTGTTCTCACACTTTACCTGCTGATCATTAGTTGTAATGGTCTGGTCATTTTTATTATATTTACAAACAAACATCTCCATGAGCCCATGTACATTTTCATTGCTGCTTTGCTTTGTAATGCTCTGTTTGGAGCAACTTCCCTTTATCCTAAACTGCTCACTGATTTACTGTCTGAAATACATATTGTTTCTTTTGAATCCTGCATATTTCAATCATTTTGCATTTATACATATTGTGCTTCAGAATTCACATTGTTATCAGCTATGGCCTATGACAGATATGTGTCCATTTGTAAACCATTACAATATAGAACACTTGTGAAAATGTCCACTGTTAAAAAACTCTTATGTTGTTGTTGGTTTGTTCCTTGTTTTGAACTAGGCATTAGTGCAATATTAACATATCAACGTAAGCTGTGTAAATTTAGCCTAAGTAGAATATATTGTAATACCAGTTCAATGATTAAACTGAGCTGTACAGACTTTTCAGTAAGTACTATATATGGGCTTTTTATTTTAAGCATTGTTGTGTTACCTCCACTGATTTTTGTGTTTTTCTCATATAGCAAAATACTTTCAGTCTGTTTAATGAGTTCAAAAGATTTCAGAAGAAAGGCTCTACAAACCTGCTTACCACATCTTTTAATTTTCATAAGTTTCTCCATCACAGTGTGTTTTGAAATTATAAATACTAGATTAGAAGAAAACATGCCTCATGTGTTCAGTATGATCATGTCAATGGAAAATCTTGTTATTCCTCCTCTGTTAAATCCAATTATATATGGGCTGAAACTGAAGGAGATTTTAAATAGAATTAAGAAACTGCTTTGGAAAAGTAAAACTCATGTATGCCAAAGTTAATAAACACCATTAGAAGTACATTTTGTACTTCATTAAATGGTTTTCTGTAGTAAAATATCTTAATATTGTTTTTCTACCAATTTGCTTAGGAGTTCTTTAATTTTGCAATAACGAAGTACATCTATTAAAGCTTGCATTCAAACATGAATGGATAGATAAATGGATGGTGACTGGATGGACAATTAAAAATTATTACATTTTAATCTAAAATTTTGTTATTGATATCCATGTTAGCAACAGTTTTGCCTTAATTGGAAGTTTTTATACATAAGAACTTCTAATTAATATAGTTCAAAATGAGTGGTACAGCAAGCCCATTTAATTTTCACACAAAATTTTGTGTTGAGAGAAAAAGAAAAAGACAATACATCCGAATGTTAGCTTTTATTTAAAATTTGAACCATCCATTGTTTGAAGAACAGGAATTTAGAAGACATCCTGTACCACAACATGTATGTTTAAATACTGATGTATGTTTGAAGACTTTAATTACTTGACTGGGTTAAGTCAAGGACTGGATTTTGAACATTCTGACAGGGAGACCAAAGTAAGTATAGACTAGGAGCAGCATCTCCAGCATCATCATACAGAGCACTAGATGAGGTCCCAGTGGTTGTAAAATCACGCCAATTTGTACAGAGAGTTTACAATTTACAATAGTGGAGTCTGAATCTTTCCTATATTCTGCCTAGAAGGCATATGGCTATAAAAATAAAAATAATGTTTTTTTTTTTTTGTTGGACAGTCATCACTCATCTTCCCCTTTTTAGGTTCTAAAGATCATAGGGAAGACCAAATACATGGAAAAGCCTTATGCTCAAATCCAAAGTAGAATTGCAATGAACCACTTGAGATTGGGTAAATTCTCCCACAGCATTCAGGGAGAAGGGGTCCTGCATCTCGCAGACACTTACAGTACAGTATGCCAACATGATAGCATGATTGTAGGGCCTTAATTATTTATTATCTAACTTTGTTACTTTGTTAGAATACTATTGTTCCTAATGTAGTTATATTTCCTTGTTTGAATAGCTAACTGATTCTGTGGCTTGGGGAGGTACAGGAGCAAATGTGACATCTCACCCTAAAAATAATTTAAGAGGTGGACACCTTCATCACGTTCCAGTGGTTTTAAGCACTTCAATAAAAGCTGCATTAGCATCATTACAAACAGAGATAAAGCCCCTCACAGCAAATCAATGTACCTAAATAAAGGAGTGCCCAATAGTGTTATCAAGTTTTAATAATGCAGCCAGTGAATTACCAGAGGAGAAGTCTCTGGGTCAACCATTTTTTTTTTAAATGATTGCAATTATGCCATCAAATCAGGAGCTCAAATGAGGGTTGGCTACCAATACAGTACATAGTACATAAACAACACTGAGAGAACTATACATCCTATTCAGTGTATACCACCTTGGCCCAACGTTGGTCCAACAATGTTGCCTGTGTTGCTCCTATTCTCTCTGATAGGCGGTGAGACTTCTCTGCTTTCACTCTACTGGCTGTAAGTGTATGTGTGCATGTGAAATATAACATCTTTCCACAAGTGAGCAATGTGTATGAGGACAGACATTGCTTTTTTTGAGAATTGCTAGCAATTTGTGAATATATTTCAGTTTCCTAAATATTGCCTATAGAACTATAACTATTTAGTAATCCACAATGACTAATTAATCTGAAAGAAAATGCAATGCATTAAGACAACGAGACAGAGAAACAACAACTTGCCTATTATCGTTCAAGCATGCTTCCGTGTTTTGAACACAAACACTTTGTATGCTGCCAAAAGACTTTTAACAATATTACTGGAAGTATATGTCATTGGGCCAATGGTGGGCCAGCCTATTTTTGGCCCCTCCGATGGGGTAATGTTGGCAAGTCCAGGCACCTTCACTCTATGGGCTCCATCTTGTGGTTGGCGGTGCTCCTAGTGGCCTTTGTTCTTTCACCTTTTTCTGGCAAGCTCAAGCGTACAGTATGTGACACTGGTGCAACATCAGTGTAGTGTGCATAGCATGCTTAAGTTGGTTAAGTTGGTGAACATTGCAGGTTCACCTTTTTACCATCTTCTGGGACGTGAGGTAAGCAGCAAAGTGCAATCTTAGAATTAATGTGTTAGAAATTTACACAAAACATGTGTTAAACAGTTCGTAACACATTTTGTGTTACTACAGACACATTGTGTATAAATATCGTGCATGCTTTATTTTTTACACAGTGACTGTAAAAAATACATTTAAGCAGTACATAATATCTATTTTATCCCTATTTAATCAAAAAGCGTTGTCTACTGTGCTAATGTAGTGTATTTATATAGTGTTGGGAATATAAAATAAGCATTTGAATGTGCGGGTTGAAAATACTGGATTGCGCAGCCATGAGCTTCTGCACGAGCATGACAGTTGGCGTTCACACTTCCCCAAATCTGTCAGATGATGCTGCTCTCTGCTTCAGGTGAGTGAAAATGATTAAAATACATCTATAATGGTTAATATTTTTTTTACACATTGCTAAAGATTGTTTTGTGTTAATTGTCTAAGGTGTTTTTTTTTTCTGTTATAATGTTATCGCGATTCATTTGTAAACAAAATATACGTGAGGTACATAAGTAAAAGTACTAAGGGGATATCAAACCTTTAACGTTACCATGCCTTTATAATTATTATAAAATATTTCAAATTTCACTAGGGTTATTAACCCGCTATTTCCCCCCTCAAACAAGCGGCTTCTGACTGAGGCTCGCTGGTACTGTACGTCGCACAAGCGTGTCTCTCCCCCGCTGCACACACACCTCTTAATCTCTCTCTCTCTCAGATATGCTTTGTAGCATATCTGGAGCATGTAACCTTTTCTGTGTTCAGGAATTTGCAAAACATATATAATCATTGAGTACATCATGTTTTATCCCAAATCACCACGGTACACTTATAATAAGTGCTTAATTTTGGACTATTGTAGGCTGGTCACGTCATCACCTCTGTGGAGTTACATATAGCTGCGTGATACACTTCGGTTAGCATGTTCTTCGCGGGGCGTGCAACTCTGTTTATTAGCCGCCAGAGCGCCAAAAGTTATGTAGTGCTGCTTGAAAACTGATATTACAGTATGTTGCTTGAAATTAAAATAAAATGTGATTAATTTGCGATTAATTGTGAATTAAATCATGACAGTCATGCAAATAATTGCAATAAAAAAAATAATCGATTGACAGTCCTAATAAAAATGTTTTCTTTTGTTTAGATGATGGAAGTCAAAGACCAGATTACAGTGACTATAACAATTTTACACAAAGTGCTTGCAACTGTCTTCATAGACGAAAAAGAAACATGAAAAAAAAAAACTTTCACAGCTGAATGTAAGGGACCTCCACTAGAGGGCACTGTTCTCATGTCTCTGTTTTGTAGTTTTTGTTGATCGACTCAGTTTCCCAGAAGGCACCTCGGTCAGATGATGAGAGTGCTCACCTGAACCGAGGTGGTTCATTAAAGATTCTATAAATAGCAGTTTGTTCTTGGAAACTGGGTTGAGCATTGTTTGTATGTTTTTATGTAAACATCACAGTCAAGTGGGCATTCTTTTTGGTTTTGTTCAAGTTCTCTGAGTTTTATATTTTAGTTATATTATTTAACCTTTGTTTTCAAGAGGGCTCTATTGTTAGTTTTCTTTATATTCATTGTGCTAGTGGATTCATGGAGCTGTTTAGTGTTTAGTTAGGCTGTGTCACCTCATGTGTAAGTACTGTTCTGTGTGTCTCCAGTGTTGGTCTTCCTCTTGTTTAGTCTTTTGCATGTACTGTTCCCTTGTCTGTTTAGATATGTGTAGCCACACAGTGCTTAGCCGCTAGCAGGGTTGGCTGCTAGTAGGGTTAGTCCAGTTAGATGCTAACCTGGTTAGGTCATCATTCAGTACATCCATATTCAATGTAGCTACTAATCCAACTAACCACTAACCCGTGCTGTCTCTAGCCATGTCCCGTGTCTTGTCTCTAGTGTCTGTGCCCCTGGTCCTGTCTTGTCTCTAGCTCTGTCTCTATCCCTGTCCCGTGCCTGGTCTCATCTCTGGTGTCCCTGTCCCGTGCCTGGTCTCGTCTCTGGTGTCCCTGTCCCGTGCCTGGTCTCGTCTCTGGTGTCCCTGTCTCGTGTCTATCTCTGGTGTCCCTGTCCCGTGTCTCGTCTCGTCTCTGGTGTCCCTGTCCCGTGTCTCGTCTCTGTGCTCCTAGTCCTGTCTCCAGTCCTGTCTTGTCCTGTCCCGTGTCTCGTCTCTGTGCTCCTAGTCCTGTCTCCAGTCCTGTCTTGTCCTGTCCCGTCTCTAATTCCCATCTGTAGTCCGTATGTGTCTTTACGTAGTTCAAGCTCCATGTCCCCCTGTGTCAGTTCTTAGCTCCTGTGTAAGCTCTTAATCCCCGTGTTTGCTGCTAAGAGCATGTGTTTGTCCTGAGCCCTGAGTTATAGTTTGAGTTTGTTGTCTTAGTTTCTTTGTTTATGTCTGTTTTTAAGTTCTTGTAAATAAAATACTTTTTCTGTTTAAAAACCCTTCTGCCTTTATGCCTGCCCTATTCGCCCACTGCAACTACATCAGCCGGTCTGGCCTTGAGTAACAGCCAGACCGTGACACTGAAAGTGTCGGAGAACTGATAGCCTCAGCCAAAACTAAGCTGTCTCAACAAGTATCTCTTGATCGAATACTCAGATTTGACAGATTTTCAAGAATTCATTGACACAGATGTGAATGCAGGAGTGCAGGAGATTGACAAATTTCAATTATTATAAGGAAGTGTTCAATTATTGCAGGTAAATCATTAATGTATAACCTTTTATAGTTTTAGTACTTAAAGTAAACATTTAAATAAGTAAAATGTTTGTCATTTCTTAGTGTCATTCAACAGATGCAACTCGAACTGGGAACAACACTAGCTTGCTGACACTCCTTGAAGAAAAAGCCCTAAAAATCCTGAGAGAACATGAAGAGACCGAGACGCTGTCCATATCCTCAAGAAAATTTCTTGTTAAAGTTGCTGTCAGTGACCTTGTAGAAAAACATGGATTGTACTGTAAGTATATGGTTAAGTTATGAATTGTATTTGGTTGCAAATTAATATAAATTCAATTATATTAAAATAAGTTGTCAATTTTAAAAATAAATTTAATTGAATTTAAATTTTATGCCTAATATTTATGATTTTGTTATTGAAAAAGTTCATGAAATCCTCACTACTGCATGATGTTTTTGTGGAGATTTCTGCAGTGGTCTTGTTTTTAGTTAATTTAGCTATGGTATTAAATAAAAATCTCGGGTTATTTTCTATAAGAGTGGAGAAATATGTTGATCTAGCATCACTGAGAGCTTTTTTATATTTCAGGAGGCTCTCCTTTCATGCTATTTGGAATACTAACAGTTTAGTTTGGCGCCATTTATGTTAAAATTTTTGAACGGTTTGTTTTAAAGTGCGTAGGTGGTAATTATACAGAGGAGTGAGTTTCTTATCTCTAATAATTTTCCTTTTAACTGGAGCTACATTATCTAAGCTATAACAAAGTGTTGATATTCAGTCGCCCTAAAGGCCTAGCTAATTTCACGTGCCTCAGTATAGAGTCTTTCAGGTTTCTCAGTGGGTGCATCACTGAGGAGAGCAAACCTATTGGACACGTGAAGCGCAGAAGAGGTGTGTTACAGTGGGCTAGCCTTAGCGTTAGCTACCCATCTCAGGGCTCGGGTATCAATCATTCTGGGTCATAAATATGAGATACAAGGCTTTGTGTTCTTATTAAGAAACGTGTATTTATAATTCAGATAGCATGAGTATTTATAATTCATAGATTATTTATTCACACAGGTGAACACACAAGCAACTGGGTTGTATTGCCATTCGTCACAACGTGCTGCTCCACTCGCGTCCGGCAAAGTTAATTTCAAAGTTCACTGTACATTAAAGTTCTCCGACGATTACATGGAAAATACAAGACAATAGTTTTCGACACAAAGTTGATTTTGCTAAACAACCAATTTGCATAAACAAAAGTTATTAACAAATAGCATCTATCAATGCGTTACCTTACAGTCTATGGTTAAATCTTTAACCAACAGGACAGCTTAATAACTCTATACTTTAGTGCAACCGTAACTAAATGGACCAATAAAAAAATATTTCATAACTTACCGTGTATAAACCTTCTTTGAGAAAAGATCCATTGGTTTTCTTTGCTTCTGCGCGCCACTTCTGACTCAACGGAGCATGCGCATAGATTGCCTGGCTTTGTGGAGTAAGCTTTACTTGAGTTTGCCATTTTTGCATTAGTTTTGCATTAGTAAATGACAAAACACAAAGTAAATAATACTTGGTAATTTCCATTTGAGTTTACTCCATTTGAATAGTATGTATTCAAGTGCAATAAATTTCAAAACCTCAAATAGCTATTGAATTAAACATAACATTTTCAAATAAAAAGACAAAATAGAATTTGTTTGTAAAATGTACTTAAATTATACTATCTTTATTTACAGTCACAACAAAAAAACATTTTTACAGTGTAAAGGTTTTAGCATGTTAGATGTAGAAGATGTAATATTTAACAATCCAAGCCTGCAAAAGATGTTCCATAAAGTTGTATTGGTTCTTATGAATCAAAAAACATGAACGTTTAAAATAAAATTGCAAAACATATTAAATTCTAATTTAATTGTAGTATTTAATATAAATAGTATATACAGGAACACATTACTAATGAATACATGTAGGATTGTGTTTAATTGTGTATAATCTCAGGGTCTTTTTTCCAAACTATTTTCTTAATTCTAATCAAAATCTCCTTCAGTTTCAGGCCATATAAAATAGGATTTAAAATCGGAGGAATCACCAGAATTTCCACTGACATGATCATGCTGAACACATGAGGCATGTTTCCTTCCAATCTAGGATGTATAATTATAAAGCATGTTGTGATGGAGAAAGTGGTGAAAATCACAAGATGTGGTAAACAGGTTTGTAGAGCTTTTCTTCTGAAATCTTTTGAATTCATTAAACAGACTGAAAGTATACTGCTATATGAGAAAAACACAAAAATCAATGGAGGAAACACAGCAATACTTAAAATAACAAGTCCAAATATATAACTTACAGAAAAATCTCCACAGCCCAACTTAATCATTGAACTGTCATCACAGTAAATTCTATTTAATTTGAATTTACACAGTTTACGTTGATATGTTAATATTGAACCAATGCCTACTTCACAACAAGGAAGAAACCAACAGCAAAATAAAAGTATTTTAACAGTGGACATTTTTACTATTGTATTATATTGTAATGGTTTACAGATGGACACATATCTGTCATAGGCCATAGCTGATAAGAGTGTGAACTCTGAAGCGCAATATGTATAAATGCAAAATGATTGAAATATGCAGGATTCAAAAGAAATTACCTGAATTTCAGAGAGTAAATCAGTGAGCAGTTTAGGATAAAGAGCAGTTGCTCCAAAGAGAGCATTACAAAGCAAAGCAGCAATGAAAATGTACATGGGCTCATGAAGACTTTTGTTTGCGAATATGATATAAATGACCAAACCATTACAACTAATGATTAACAGGTAAAGTGTTACAACAATTACAAAATAGACATATCTGTATTTCTCTAACTCCACATGGCCTTCCAGGGATAAATACATAACATCAGAAGAATAATTCATTAATTCATTCATAATTTTTATGCATTAAATTCATCAGTGTTGAAGACGAAGACGTGACATTGATAGAGATCTCAATAACATTTGAGTCATGTACATTCAAAACACATCTGGCAGACATGGACGGTGGTGGCAGAGCACAGTTGAACCATTTCACTGTGGTGAAAGCAGTCCTATTTCTATTTATAACCTCTTTACCGACTATGTACAATATTTCAAACCTCTTATATGTCATTACTCTAGAGACATATGGATTCTCCAATGAATTAATACCAAGATGAAATCATCTCATTCCCGATTAAATGAAAGAAAGTAAAGGAACAAAAAGCAGAACTAGTACAAAACTTTTAAACAACTTAATATAAATATATTTCTTAATAGATGTTTTTAAGAAATATAAATTTAAATTGAAATGAAATAACTGTAAAAATAAATTAGATTTACAAATTCACTAGATTTGTTGTTTTTACTTTTGTTAAATTTCGGGACGCTCATTTACATGTTTGTCATCTCTTAACAGCAAAACTCCGACCCAGGTATTTTAAAATGGGCAATATTCAGCTTGTTCAGTGTGTGGATTTTTAGACATTCTTCCTCCATCGTTAATAATAACTTTATTTGTGATAGGTGTTTATTAGTTAGCACTCTGACAGAGAAGATATTACCATTATTAGCACATCTAAACTTGACTGTCACGTTTCTGGGTGCGAGGCATAAACGCAAGAGGATCCAGGTGGTTCAGGGAAACGATGATTTATTGAATTATTAACATAAAAAACATGGAAATAAACAGAAACAGATATACTTTAAATAAAACAAAACCAAAACACGAATAACGACACGAGACATACTCCTTAGACTTACTGTAACAAATGCAAGACAAAAACTAGAACTTAAACACACCTTTTATAATGAACTTAATGATCAACTCAGATCAGGTGCGCGCCCACGTGACCTGACCGAGTTGAGAACTGGGAAATGAAGTAACTAAATGAACATTAAAAGAACTACACAAAAATGTCTTAGGGCGCTTTGGCGCCCTCTAGGGGTTATCCCTGACATAACCCCCCCTCAAAGGGCGCAACTCCAGGGCGCCACAGGAGGTCCAGGGCATCCCCCCCAGGGTCCAATGTCCGCCCCTCTCACCCAGAGGCTGGCACCTAAGTCCTGTGGGCCAGGTGTCTTCATGCCCCCGTTGAAGCAGGGCGGGGGAGACGGAGGAAGCCCGCCATCCTCGTTGACGTAGGGCGGCGAGGGCAGTGGATGCTCGCCGTCCTCATTGACACAGGGCGGCGGAAAGAGAGGAAGCTCGATGTCCTCGGCGGCGCATGACGGCGGCGGAGGGAGAGGCAGCTCGCTGTCCTCGGCGGTGCATGACGGCGGCGGAGGAGGAAGAGGCAGCTTGCTGACCTCAGCGGCGCATGCAGGCGGCGGCAGAGGAAGAGGATGGAGCTCGTGATCCTCAGCGGCGCATGAACGCAGCGGCGGAGGAAGTGGAAGCTCGCTAACCTCGGCGGCGCATGAAGGCGGTGGCGGAGGAAGAGGATGGAGCTCGCTGACCTCGGCAGCGCATTAAGGCGGCGGCGGAGGAAGAGGATGGAGCTCGTGATCCTCAGCGGCGCATGACGGCGGCGGCGGAGGAAGAGGAAGCTCGCTGTCCTCGGCGGCGCATGAAGGCGGCGGCGGAGGAAGAGGAAGCTCGCTGTCCTCGGCGGCGCATGAAGGCGGCGGCGGAGGAAGAGGAAGCTCGCTGTCCTCGGCGGCGCATGAAGGCGACGGCAGAGGAAGAGGATGGAGCTCGTGATCCTCAACGTCGCATGAAGGCGGCGGCGGAGGAAGAGGAAGCTCGCTGTCCTCGGCGGCGCATGAAGGCGACGGCAGAGGAAGAGGATGGAGCTCGTGATCCTCAGCGGCGCATGACGGCGGCGGCGGAGGAAGAGGAAGCTCGCTGTCCTCGGCGGCGCATGAAGGCGACGGCAGAGGAAGAGGATGGAGCTCGTGATCCTCGGCAGCGCATGAAGGCGGCGGCGGAGGAAGAGGAAGCTCGCTGTCCTCGGCGGCGCATGACGGCGGCGGCGGAGGAAGAGGAAGCTCGCTGTCCTCGGCGGCGCATGAAGGCGACGGCAGAGGAAGAGGATGGAGTTCGTGATCCTCGGCAGCGCATGAAGGCGGCGCCGGAGGAAGAGGAAGCTCGCTAACCTTGGCAGCGCATGACAGCGGCGGCAGCTCGCTGTCGACGAAGCAGCTACGCGGCAGAATATAGAGCTCGCTGTCGTCGCCGCCGATGTGCGGCGGAAAAAGGAGCTCGTCTTCATCGTCGCCGCTGCTGAGCTCGCTTTCGTCGTCGACACTATATAGCAAATAGTAGAGCTCGCCGCTGTCATCCTTGAAAGCTTTGTAGTAGAGCTCCCCGTCTTCGTCGTCGCTGTACGGCGGGAAAGGAGCTGGCAGGTCTGGACCTTCCTCGAGGCGCAGCTGCATCAGCATATCCTGGAGGTCAGCTACCTGCTCCTGCAGGTTACGGATGCGCCCTTCATTCTCTTCGGCGCTCCGCCCAACGCTGCTCCAGTCCAGCTGGGAGGCTGCTCCCGGCTGTGCATACCGCCCACACGCCGTTCCTTGTAGCCGCACGCTTTGGGGTGTCCTTTCACCCTGGTCACCGCCGCGTTTGGACCGCCTGGTCTCTGCACTCCGGCCGGTGCGGGGACTCATGTCACCCCGAGCTGCTCCACCTCTGAACGGCGTGCGCCGTATCGCCAGCCGGCAGCCATCCCAGTCTTGCTGCCGTCTCAGCTCCTCCTGCTCCTTCCTGTCCGGTTTTCTTCTCCGCCTTCTACTACGCCGCTTGGTTCTCCTCCTGCTCTCCGCGTCGGTTTCCCAAGCTTCCAACATCGTTGCCCCCCCCAAAAGAATCTCCCGGGGGAAGGGCTCCTCTGCTATGCCTCTTGTTAGGTCTTGCATTCTGTCACGTTTCTGGGTGCGAGGCATAAACGCAAGAGGATCCAGGTGGTTCAGGGAAACGATGATTTATTGAATTATTAACATAAAAAACATGGAAATAAACAGAAACAGATATACTTTAAATGAAACCAAAACACGAATAACGACACGAGACATACACTTTAGACTTACTGTAACAAATGCAAGACAAAAACTAGAACTTAAACACACCTTTTATAATGAACTTAATGATCAACTCGGATCAGGTGCGCGCCCACGTGACCTGACCGAGTTGAGAACTGGGAAATGAAGTAGCTAAATGAACATTAAAAGAACTACACAAAAATGTCTTAGGGCGCTTTGGCGCCCTCTAGGGGTTATCCCTGACATAGACACACAAAATGTCCGTAAAAAATGTCAATAAACAGTAAAAAAAAAAAAAAACTTATAAATGCTACAGGATAAAAAGTATTTCACAAAACTCATGATAATGCTCATCAAATGCACGTGGACCTCAGCCCACTCCTGAAAACTGCAGTAGATATTTTACAGTCTGATGGACAGCAAAATGTTGAAGGTATAATATCTGAGTAAATTAAAAATTCATTGAATTACTTTAATGTTTACATGCCTGGCTGGCCACCTTGTTTCGGCCATGACATTTTTGAGGGTATCCTTTCATATGATTTACCCCTTTACCTGAAGTACTTTATCAAGCAGAAAAAGTGTTTCACCTATTTCATTCTGAATAGACAAATTAAGCAATTTAAATACAGTGGATCTGATGCATTGAGTAAGTCATGTGTAGTGAGCTCCTATGGAATAAAGCTTTCTGGTCAAGCTATTCACAGTTGGAGTCAAAGGATGATGTTTGGCAGTTGACCCTCCACCTAAAAGACATTGTGGAGATGGTTTGTGCACAGAAAATCTCATTGCCAGAGGTTGCATAACTTGACTTTTTTACCCAAGAATATCTTGCTTGTAGACTCTCTCTCTTTCCAGGACATAGACTAAAGCCTAAGCATCACTACTTGCGACACTACCCTGCACTGAATTTAAAGTTTGGTCCTTTGATCAGGTTGTGGACAGTGCCCTTTGAGAGTAAGCACGGTTACTTTAAAAGATGTGCAAGGAACTTAAATAATTTCAAAAACCTGTGCTTCACTCTTTCTGAAAGGCATCAAATGTACCAGGTCTATCTGGCAGAAGGGTCAATGAGTGATCTAAGTTTGGGGGGTAACAAACAGCACTGGATTTTACCTAGAGCTGTATGGCTGTACCTAAAGGATCAGTGAGGCACTTTGGTTTTAGAGAGAACAATACCAAAGTCTCAGCAGAAATAATGTACAAGGGTACATTATACAAAAAGGCCAGTTTCTTGTGACAAATAATACGACTCAATAATGTTTGGAGAACTAGCACTTATTCTCACGAAAAAAGAAGTTGTTCATTTTCTGCTGAGAAAGTATGTAAAGATGTATGTGAGTTAATTCCTGAACACATTTGCACGAATTGAAAAATCAGACTGAAATAATGCATTGCGTAAAAATCAATGACCTGGCAGATTTCTATCTTTTGACCTCAAATAAGATGAATAAAAAAAGGGTAATTCCATTAAAGCACAGTTTGATGTCACACTGAACATAATTGTTTATTGTATGTTTTTTCATACTTTTGTTTAATATGAATTATTTTTACATTTTTATTTCAGTTTTTCAGGAATGGGTGAATCAGAGCTAGGCATTTAAAACATCAGCAATGCCATTGATGCTGTATTGCCTGACCTCCCAATTGCAACTAAAAATCTCTTGAGGACACCTTAAAATCACTTGGAGTGGAGACCCCTGAAGAGTTCAGATTTCTTGACGAATCAGATCTGGCAACTGTACTGAGGCCCATTCAAGCCAGAAAATTAATTTATGTTCTAAAGAAGACCAGTAAGTCCATGTATTTGCTTTTGTTACAAAACCCTTAAAGGGGTAGTTTACCCAAAAAAATACAATTGTCATTTACTCACCCTCAGGTTGTTCCAAACCTGTATACATTTCTTTGTTCTGTTAAACACAAAGGAAGATATTTGGAAGAATGTCAGAAACTAAACAGACCTCACACCCCCTTTACTGAAAAAAAATAATACTATCAGAGTCAATGGGGAATGAGATTTGCTTGGTTATTGACATTCTTCCAAATATCTTCCTTTGTGTTTAGCAGAACAAAGAAATGTACACAGGTTTGGAAAAATCTGAGGGTGAGTAAATAATGACAGAATAGTCATTTTTTTTGGGTGAACTATCCTTTAAGGATCATACATTCATTACTTTTGTTATTATAAGTAAGCATTACATTGATTTGTTACAACTTTTTATTTGCCTGGTTTGGAATAACAATAGGGCAATAAACAGTGATAATGGTTTTCATTTTGGTTCAGCTATTCCTCCTACAACTACAGATGTAGCAACTCAAAACAGCCAGGGTCGGGCAACTGTCGTGTGAATGGCTTAGGGCTGACGTGTGGCTGTCGTGAATCCCCCCCTCCTTTTCCTGCCAGAAGGCGTGTCCAGATTTCACAGTAAACACGCCCATTGAAGCCATATTTATTCATTTACCATCCGCCACCACTAGATGGCGCTTTGTTCTCAAGAAGACGTTAACAGAAGCCAGCAATTTAGCTGCTGAGTAGCAATCACGTGATTTTAACCCTCCTCCCCCTCCGCCGGACTGACGCTAGCAAACTGCAATATGGAGATGAAGATGACCGTTTAATGGACTTCTTATTCAGGGTAAGTGGTGGCTTTTTTATATAAAATTTGGGTGTTAGTTTATTTCCCAGTTTAATAATTATTTTTAATTGGCCGATTTGAAAATCACTGTCATCGCCTGAAACAGTCAGATGTAACTTTAGTAACTTAATCATCTGTTTATCAAGTCTGGAGTTACAGCTTACTGTCAGTGTCACAAAACTCACAACGTCACTCTCTCGCTCAAAAAGACGCAAAAACTTCGGAAATACTATTAACTTCGCCTGCACTACCCGAGAAACTGTTCAATATAGTTTTGTGAGCTCAGTGTATTTTTATAAGAAGAGTGTTAGTGTCCTCTGAAAATTACTGAGAGAATCTGACTGAGTATTCTCTGGATTTAGAGAAATTCAACATTTTTTAGGGGGAAGGGTGAGATTTAATCTGCAGTTGGGATTAGGTGTACCGGAGCTAGCAAGCTAAACTCTCATAACCATGTTTGTCTTATTATGGCATTATATTCCTGTCACAATTCTGAACGCGTGGTTTGACATTTTGAGAGCAGACAAAGCACTCTATGCGCGTGCAGTGCCTCCACTGCGCGTTCAACAGCTCAATTCTGCGCGTGCAGTGTCTCCCTTGCTCGCTCAACATGTTCTCAGCACACGCGCGACTTCTCGATTCTGTGCGCGCTCGACTCTGCCTGCGCGCTTTCGTCAAAGTGGGACGAAACCGCGGGACCCGATTGAGGCGCCCTGGGCGGACCAAATATCTGCGCGGCCCAACGGACAGCGCAGAGATGATATGGTTTATTTGTGCAGCCCAGTGGATCGTGCAGCGCGAACCAGTTTCAGTCGCGCAGCGTGGCCCAACTTGAGCAGCGCTGCTCAAATCACAATTCTGCGCGACCCACTGGACTCTGATAGAAATAGCCCCCATCCGCCATAACTTTACATTTACCAATCACAGACTTCCACACACTACTTCTGATTGGCTGTTCCTTCTCTATCAGCTGGCACCATCGACCGCATAACAGAAGCGTTGTAAATAAAGGTTTATAAGTAAAGCGACCGAGTTGCCCGATTTGAATTTTAGTCCATGTAGTCTAACGATGAGCTATATGGATAATTAGATAAGTAAATAAAAACACACAAAGGACAAACGAAACTATATACTATATATACTAATACTTCATTGAATAAAAAATAAATGCTATAATATTTGTTTGATATTTATAAAGAAATACAACTTAATTTACAATGCTTCGCTTATATAATATCATTTCATTTGTATATAATTATATATAATAATATAATTTTAATTTCTTATTTTCTTTTGATTTTGTAAAGCTACTTTGAGACAATGCCCATTTTAAATTCTCTTGTTCTCTTTAACCAGAGCTCTGCAGTGGAGGATTGGCTCAGAGGGGTGACGGCTGGCCTTTTGGAGCTACTGAAGGGGCATGAACGACCTTGAGTCTACACATCGGGGGAAACAAAGGAACTGTTTGAAAGTTTTTATAAATTGGATACTTTAATAATAAAAAAAAACAGATAGAGACTGTTAAGCAGTTGGTGATACAACTTCTCCTCATTGTTTTTCACTATCATTCTTAGTACATTATGAAGTCCGGTGATTAAAATGGTGTGTGTGTGTAACCCCCCAGCCTACACGAAGAATACTTCATTTACAAGACAAAAGACGGTCAGAGGTGTGAATGCACTTCTCTGCTTTCCTCTGCAGTGTGTGTGTGTGTGTGTTCATGTTGTTTGGGGTGCTTTCCTAAATTCAATCTGACTGAATCCGTATAAACGCCAGGTTGGGAAAATCATGTTTGAGAAAACGACACATTCTGTATCTGCAACGTTAAGCTTGGAAGTGAAACTCAGGGTCACTCTGGTCACTCTGATTCATGTCTATTTCCTCACACATTTCATTCTTATTTATTTCATTGTCTTTTAATTCTGTAAAGCTGCTTTGCGATAGTAACCGCTGTTAAAAGCGATATATAAATAAATCCGATGTTACTAAACAAATCCTGGAGCCTGTGCGCGGTGTGTGTGTGAGAGAGAGAGAGAGAAAGATCTCCTCTACGACGTGTGTGTTATGTGATTAATACAACTGATCAGTTTCTGTAACATGCGGTGTAAGAGCATAGGAGCGTTACAGTATATTAATAAAACTGAGCTATATTATATTTGTTTTTTATATATATATTTACATGTTCAAACACAACATGATTTTTAGAGTATATAATTTGTTGTATCATCTGATTACAGCATTGGCTGATTTTGTGATTGAGACCCATGGGTTACATTGAAACATTTTTTTTATTAGTAGTAGTAAGCCAGGCTTTAGTAACCTAGGACAAATCACGATATAAGCCCTCTCTCCCTCGCACACACACATACACGCACATGCAAACAGCACATGAAATCGCGTAAAACCAAATGAAAGTAGGGCAAATAAGTGTACTGTAGACATTGGCTGATTTAGTGATGGTTGAGACCCATGGGTTTAATTTACATTACAACTATTATTATTAGTAGTAGTAGTAGTAATCCACAATATAAGCTCACACACAGCACATGAAACTGCGTAAAACCAAATTAAACGGGATCGCCTTGCAATACAGCGGCTTTAAGCATTTCACCACATGAGAAGTTGTGGGGTTCGCTGACTGTAAATGTGCGCCTCTTTGTCCACAGGTGTGAAGTTGCACCGTGTTACTATGCGTCACTATACATTGTAACACACTATGTTCAAGAAAAAAAAAAACACTCTTAATTACTCATGACCTCTCGTAAGAATGAAATGACTATAGCACATACTTAGCTGAGTTATTTATTAATGTAAAACAGACTGGTGCAGCATTAAAATACATTTCGGCTGACATTATAATGTTTTTATATTATTATTTTGAAAGTATATGAGAGTGGCAGTGGCCAGATGTCTTATGCATGAAAGGGCTGAGCATTAAAGCATCGTTAAGGACCGGTACTCTGTACTGTATACTGTATATCTCCAAAATGACACACTTGATTTAATCATAAAAATGTGTGGACAATGCAAGCGCTGCAGTTAACTGAATCAGTCACTGCACCACCTGGCGGAATTATACAGCATTGCAACCATCTTATTAGAACAACGCAAAGGGGTGTTTATGGGGCGTGGCATCGTTCACTGCGTAATCGCGAGGGATCACGTTCCATTCACGGACACTTCAAGGAATTCTAACGGATAGTTAAGGGTCCTTTCACGGACCAGCCGGCTGTTTGAAACTGCTTCATCTGTAAGCACAAACATAGAACCATTTATTTTTACTGCACAAATTTCTAAAACCTAAAGGAAGCAGTCTGTTCATCTCCCAGAACCTCTCCTTGCAGTGTGAACTGGGTGGACAGCTTTGATGTTCCATGGAATAAGTTTCCAGAGGAATGAATCAGGTGCTTGAGAGACAGAAAAGACCAAGTCCTCGGTTGCATAGGGAAATAGTGAGGATTGTTGTTTTGGCAATGATGAAAGTTTGTGCTTGTCCAAATAGGAAGAATTTAACAGAGGTTACCAAAGGGATGGTTGCCAAATATCCAACGTCTTTGCAGGATGTGATTGAAGAGAGTGTAATTGGTCCTGGATACTAGAGTCTAAATGCAAGAAGGTCCAGCAAACCAAAAAATAAAAAAAGCACATTCATGATACAGAGAAATGTGACACTTAGGAAGTCATACCTGAAAAAAGAGCATCAGTCTAAGATACATATGGCTGCATTAATCAGGCAGTTAGATTTATGCCTCTCAGTGAAACTGCAGATAGTCAGCAATAGACGTTTTTACATATATTCCACAACACATACTAAAAACTTGGTTTACATAAATAGTCCAGTCAAAAGTGTAGATATCCCAGATGCTTAATGCTGTATGATGTTACCTAAATCATGAGCATTTCTGTGTTTGTGACAAGTATCTTGTTTAATCTGAGACAAATCTTCTGAAAATTTCCCCCTGGTGTTTATTTGTTTTTTTGACATGTTCTGCATATTTGGCCCTTTTATAACACTGACTATAATTTCTAGAGTTGTCTTTAAATAATCTGGACATTTGAGAGACTTGGGTAATAGATGTAGTCTTATAAATGTTTTTAATGTTAAAAGATGAGGGTCATGCTCAGATACTATTGAGCATGTTCATGACCTTGTGGATTTTGTTAAATGTCTCAAATCAAATAAGAGACTAATGAACAACAAAACAGAATTTTAATCTTTCTGGTAACATCATACAGTATTAAATATTTGGGGAATCTAAACTTTTGTCATTTTAGTAAATGGAGTTAGTAATCTGCGTTGTAGAATATGTACAAATCTTATGTAAAATAGTTTTTAAGGGCAGTACTAAATTAACTAAATATCATGCTATTTGCATGATAGTCATATATTTAAATACACAATTATCTTCCTACGAGTCTGAATCAATGGCAACTCAGGAACGACATGTGTAGCTCGATAGAGAGAGGGAAAGAGAGAGGGAGGAGAGCAGAAGAGAAGAGATAACAGTTAGGTATGGTCACAGTCAAACAATGTATAGTGTGAATGTATCTTTTTGTGCAGAATGCAAGCAGGGACTCTGGCAGGACTAACTATGACAGCATAACTAAAAGGGAGAGCCAGAAGGAAACACAGGCATAAGCGCTCCCTGAGATGTGAAGTAACCAATCACTTCACCGTCAACAAACCTGAGTGATCAATGAGAGTGGGGAAGACAGCATCTAAACATACCAGTTCACCATAATACTCTACGTCCATGAATCCCCCAGATCTGCTCCTTTGTCTAAGGCAAATTTATTTACAAAAATGCTTGGCAAAATAAACAGGGTTTTAGCCTAGACTTAAACACTGAGACTGTGTCAAAAACCCGAACATTAATTGGAAGACTATTTCATAACTTTGGGACTTTGTAAGAAAAAGCTCTGCCCCCTGCTGTAGTTTTAATAATATCTGGTACTGACAAGCAGCCTGCATCCTTTGATCGAAGTAGGCGTGGCGGATCGTAAGACAATAGCAGTTCACTCAGATACTGTGGCGCGAGACCATTTAATGCTTTATACGTCAATAGTAGTATTTTAAAATCGATGCGAAATTTCACAGGGAGCCAATGCAGTGTAGATAATACAAGGTTGATGTGCTTGTATCTTCTGGATCTAGTGAAGACTCTCGCTGCTGCATTCTGGACTAACTGAAGCTTTTTTATGCACCTAGTTGAACAACCAGATGGGTAGGTGGTACAATAGTCCAACCTAGAAGTGATAAAGGCATGAACTAGTTAGGGGATTCAGCATGGGTGTACATGATGTGGTAACAATGTTATGACCCTGATTCCATCCCACACCTGCCAAGGGTTGGTGAGTTGTTAAAATGGAACCTCAATCTGCTGCTTATATTGTATATTGGCGATACATATGATATATGCCCCTTCTGAGTGCACTCCTGGGGATGCTACAGATCTCGCCATTAAGAATGCGCACTTTTTTCGCAAGATCCCGCAATTTGGCTCACGACATGCCGAGAAATCCCTCAAGCAACATTCGGGAATTTAAATAAATGTGTTGTGCTTCACTGAATATCCGCCAGATGGCGCATGGAGGGACTTTATATAAAAGCCAGACCAAGTACAACAAAGAATTGTGTATAATTAGTTATCCTAAAACAATATTGTTTCCAATGCTGAAGCAAACATGAATTTTATTTTGTTTTACAATAATAATATTTTATGATGAATGTGGATATATCTGCTTCATATTATGTTCATAATGATGAAAAGATATGCCCTAAACTGTGAGGCACCGTATAGGGCATAAATCAAACTTCACTCATGCACACACAAGTGAAACACTTGCATACACATATATGAAACAGTCACACATCTATATACACACGTGGACAAAATTGTTGGTCAAGGAAAGAAAAACTCACAATGGTCACAGAAATAACTTTAATCTGACAAAAGTAATAATAAATAAGAATTCTATTAATGTTATCCAATGAAAGTCAGACATTGCTTTTCAACCACGCTTCAACAGAATTATTTAAAAAAATAAAGTCGTGGAACAGGCCTGGACAAAAATGATGGTACCCCTAGAAAATACTGAAAATAATGTGACCAAAGGGACATGTTAATTCAAGGTGTGTCCACTAATTAGCAACACAGGTGTCTACAATCTTGTAATCAGTCAGTGGGCCTATATATAGGGCTCCAGGTAGTTACTGTGTTGTTTGGTGACATGGTATGTACCACACTCAACATGGACCAGAGGGAGTGAAGGAAAGAGTTGTCTCAGGAGATTCGAAAGAAAATTATAGACAAGCATGTTAAAGGTAAAGGCTAGAAGACCATTTCCAAGCAGCTAGATGTTCCTGTGACTACAGTTGCACATATTATTCAGAAATTTAAGATCCATGGGACTGTAGCCAACCTCCCTGGACATGGCCGCAGGAGGAAAATTCATGACAAATCAAAGAGACGGATAATCCCAATGGTAACAAAAGAGCCCAGAAAGACTTCTAAAGAGATCCAATGTGAACTTCATGCTTAAGGAACATCAGTGTCAGATCGCACCAACTGTCGTTGTTTGAGCCAAAGTGGACTACATGGGAGACGACCAAGGAGGACACCATTGTTGAAAACAAATCAGAAAAAAGCCAGACTGGAATATGCCAAACTACATGTTGACAAGGCACAAAGCTTCTGGGAGAATGTCCTATGGACAGATGGGACAAAAATGGAACTTTTTGCCAAGGCACATCAGCTCTATGTTTACAGATGGAAAAATGAAGCATATGAAGAAAAGAACACTGTCCCTATTGTGAAACATGGAGGAGGCTCTGTTATGTTCTGGGGCTGCTTTGCTGCATCTGGCACAGGGTGTCTTGAATCTGTGCAGGGTACAATGAAATCTCAAGACTATCAAGGGATTCTAGAGAGAAATGTGCTGGCCAGTGTCAGAAAGCTGGGTCTCAGTCGCAGGTCATGGGTCTTGCAACAGGACAATGACCCAAAACACACAGCTAAAAACTCCCAAGAATGACTAAGAGGAAAACATTGGACTATTCTAAAGTGGGCCTAAATTCTAAACTATTCTATGAGCCCTGACCTCAATCCTATTGAGCATCTTTGGAAGGAGCTGAAACATGCTGTCTGGAAAAGGCACCCTTCAAACCGGAAACAGCTGGAGCAGCTTGCTCATGAGGAGTGGGCCAAAATACCTGCAGAGAGGTGCAGACATCTCATTGACAGTTACAGGAATCGTTGGATTGCAGTGATTGCCTCAAAAGGTTGTACAACAAACTATTAAGTTAGGGGTACAGTAATTAATTTTCATTGCACTGTATGTGGGTGGGGCAGGACTCACTTTTACCATCTCTAATTTCGTACTGTTAGTATAATACTAACAGTACTAATACTGTCTGTCAGTCAAATCTATACCAGTTGAGGAATGCGGTAATGAATAGTCTACAAACATAAATAAAAGGTATAAAATTGAGCAATCTATAAAGTAATAAGGCATAAAAATAAAACTATTATAGTTATATTGTATTTATTTATTTTTTAGCTTACCTATTGTTAGAATTATTTTTATATAGAAAGGAGTTATTTCTTCTCTCTGTTAAGTCTATCCTGCTGCTATCTTCCTGACTCCTCTTGCATCTGTTCTTAAAGGTGTGAATGCTCCCACGCTCACCTTCTCATTCTCTCTTTATGTCTCTTTCTATCTCTCTCTGTCTCCTTCCCCCTCTCCCCCTAACTTGAGCCAACAGCTTGTGATCCATCTCTGGACGGACACCTCTCTGTCTTCCTCTCCTTTGATTCTTCAGGATCTCACCAGGACATTTAAAGTGGTTTATGTTCTTTGTATTAACATATGTCAGTGGCACAAGCATTTGGTCAAACATATAAAAACCCCATCTTTTGCTGTTACTAAACAGAGTCCTTTCTGACAGATGGGTGTGTGTGTTTGACTGAGTCTCTTCTGGCGCCAGACAAGCTTACCGAAGCACAGCGGACAGACCGAGCAACTCGCTTCTTCTACTACGAAACTTTAAAAATTTAACACCTATCTACTTTTCTTTTTCATATTCTTCTTCTTAATGTCCTGATTCTAGTTGCATGGACTTATGAGGATGGGTGTTAATAATCCGGCGATTAAACGTTAACATTAGAGCGAAGAACGTTATGGGGATTAAAACAAGGAATAGATTCTCAAGTAGGGAATAATGTTTAACAGTTGCTCAAGTATGTAGCTATTTAATAATTAAAAAAAAATATTGTAACTATTTAAATAACAACCAAAAGTATGATTAACAATCAGGTAATATCCCAGTTATATGCCTTTCAAAATAATTGATCTTATGCTGCCCTTTGTCCAGGTAAATCATTCAGTGACAACCCTGAAACTGTCCATGCACAACAAGTACATCTATATGAATAAATTGTTTAAATATCTGTATCGTGAGCTATTGAACATTGGGACAATTGGTGTCTTTTTTTTCCTTCTAAAAGTACTTATTGATGAACATCTTTGATTTTGTCATGCACACTCGTAACACGACCGGCACTAGGACCCAGAAGTAGTACGGTCGCAAACCAGGAAGCATAAAAGGAGACAAAATAGCGCTTCACATCGCTCAGTCATTGAGTTCGCCCATGCCTTCATCTACGCTTCGCCGACTATATCGTGAGTACTCACCGATTCGGGTTGCTTCCTTGATTGAGTGTGTGTTGCTAGAATGCATGTTTATTTGTGTAGATCCTTGCTCTTCGTGTAAGAGAGTTCTGAAACTAAAACGCGTGGTTATCCTGCCTACTCGCACTACTTCCGCGTTTGGGTTTACCATCCACGCTACACGGGCTAACTGCTAAGGCTGTTGCGTTCATCCCTCGGTTGCTCGTGACAGATTTTAGACAGAGAAAGACATGTTAACACCGTTGAATGTGCAGTAATACTTTCGTTTCATTGTTAGTGATCATTCATTCATGTGCTGCAACGTTCATGTTAAACGGAACTGAAAATATAGAATTCCTCTGGAGCTGACTTCTCCAATTTTGTATTTGCATTTGAATGTTGTCGGACCTTGTGAGAGCACACAAAATACGAACAACGAATGAACAATGAATTGAGAAGCCCCAATTATATTTATAAATATTATTTACAGTACAACAAAATCCCTGAAAGAAATTCTATGAAAATGTTCTCACAAATGTAAGACACTTTATTTTGGTCTAAAGTGCTGTGTTATTTTATTTGACCCAACCAGTGGATAAAATGAACACTCTTGCTGGGTTGACCAAAATGTACACAAGTTCATTTAAGGTAAATAGATTGTCACAGAATAAGAAATGTGAATAACTGAATTTTTACAAAACTGTCAGTCAAAACCATAGCTAATGACAGCTGACATCACAGACAAGACCGCCCCTCCCCCGAAGTTCAGTGTATTCACTGTAGTGCCAGCATGACACTAGCACTACAGTTAGCAACCACATTAACATTAGAACTTTTTGTCTCAGTGCTTGAGACAATAAAAAGCTGAGGTGTTACAAAACACTAATCGTCTTACAAATATGCATACTAGCCAACCCTCTCGATTTTTCCATAAACCTTTACTTTCTTTAATTTCTTTCTTTCTAAGGTTGGACTCAACACCGTGGAATATCTCCAGCAGGCTGAAGTGTCAAGGCCGTACCCCAACATCCTGATGTTGCGAGATAATGACCAGCACTGCTCTCAGGCCTTAGTGCTTCTAAATAATAGTATCGTAATGATGTCGCTGTTGAACTTGTTTTGTATTATCTGATCTTGTGCTTTTGAAAAATAGATATATTTTTTTCTTCTATGATTTGGACATTTTATTGGGTGTTGTTTATTGCATATATGTATGGTTTGCAAAACTTTTTTTGCGACTTTTTTGTGATAGACCAGTATATCAAAGTAATTTAAATGTTTAAACTGTTTTACCTATAGACATGTTAAACATAAAAATTATAACAACCTATTTGTGTGATAGAATTAACTCAACATTCCAGTTAATAGAATGGGTAGAGTAAAATACTTTTGGGTAGAACATTTGACCAATTTGTGTGAGAATTAACTGAGCATTATAGTTATATATGACCTAGCATTTGGATTTAATATTTTACATATCTTGCTGGGTTAAAAAAATAACCCATGTTGCTGGCTTAAATTAACCCAACCCAAACTGGGTTGTTTTTAACCCAGTATTTTTTAGCGTGTGGTTTCTCCAAATGGCAGCCTGCAAAATGTTGGAAATATTACTGTTATTGTGTCACAAAGTAAAAATCAATCAGTTATTAAAGCTATTTTAAAAAATTGCCCCATCGATTTCTGAGATTTGAGCTCCAGGCAGGCAATATAGATGCCCTGCGCTCATGTAGCCACCCAACGCTGCCTCACCTTGGAAAGAACTTCTGAAAACTACTGCTGGCTGTGATGTCCCTGCAGGGGTTAAAACAGTGGATTTATTTCATTTTCCGTATTTCTAAAAGGCAATCATTGATATAATATCGTTAGGTATAATACATCGCGACTGTGTGATGCCTCCTGCACTCTGCATTCCATTTGCAATATATTCAGCATCCTCAGACCCTTGAGTGTGCACTTCCAAGTCAAGTCTGTTCTTTGCGTTTTTGGAATTGAGACACGGCATGATGAACTCATATAACTCTATAGAGCTCTCGTGGCGCAGTGATTACGTGCGTTGCCTTCCATGTGGAAAACCCCCGGTTCGGTTCCCGTGCAGGATGGGCTGCAATATATATATTTTTATTTGTTCAACAAACTCAAATTTATGTTTCCAATTTTAAGTAAACAGAACTATCATTAATTAAAAAAAATATGTAACAGATTACCTCAAATATTTGGAGTTTTGCCAACTTAATCGGGTTTACAGTGTAGGGTTTTGGGTCATCTTAAATGTTGTGTTCTTTAAATTTGTAGTAGATAATACCGAAATAAATTAAATTAAATGACTATAAAATTAAAACTTTGTCAGGGCGTGTTACTGTGTAAGCAGATGTCATTGTCATTCAGCCCTGCTTGTGTTTTTGTGGTAGTATGGGAATGAAATGCAGTACGATGTTATGATCATAATTTTCTTTAATAAATAATGACCCCCTTGCGCCGTACCACCGCTGGCAAAACCTTATAAAATACAATTAAGTACTAAAATTATAGTAATACATATGGCCGTTTCTTATTTGCATAAAATTTAAGCAAAGTAAATGTATATTTGTGTCACGGCGTGCGTCAAATCAATATCGCTCCTCACTCACTCCGAAGCTCACTAGGTAGGCCCAACTAGGCACAACTGGTGATCTATCGGCGCTAATGATCCCGAGCTTCTCTCCACGCTTTGAAATATAGTGGGGAGTGTTGCTCGGGGTCTGTTGGGGGGGAAATTAGACTTTAAAATGCATCTTGCTGTGGAGTTTACTAAGGAGAGTGGCACGCGAGCGGGGTGATGTGATGCGCCCCAGAAACTTTAAAAAGGGGAATGCCTCCCTTTGATCTCCGCGAGAGGACAGCGTGTGAACAAGCCTTATAAGACTCCACTTTTATTTATACACTTTATATTTTAGTGCACTCAATGACTTCTCGTACTCGTTCTTTTTCGTTGAAACCCTTATGATTTTTTAAATGATGAAAGTATATACTTATACTTGCCTCACAGACGTGAAAAATATATACTTATAAAAGGCGAAATATCTGCTTTTATGTAAATTATAAATTTGTAAATTTTATGTATGTAGTGGTCTGCTTTCTGTGTGTTTGGTGTGTGTGCGTGTTTGTGTATGGGGGGGGGGGTCACCTGAGAGGTGTCAATAGGTCTTACATATTCATGAAAAGTTGTGGCTTATTCAGTGTAACAGAGGCTCTGCTACGGTGGCCGAGAAGTGCAAAACAAGTCAACAAAACGAAAACAAAACAAAAAATTAAAAACCACAATAACAAAACCAAAATAACAAAACCCAAAACTAAATAAAACATTCAAAAACAAAATAACAAAACCAAAATCAAAATAACAAATTAAAAAACAAAATAACAAAACCCAAAACAAAATAACAAAACCCAAAACTAATTTATTTTGTTTTGCATTTTGTTCATTTGTTTTTGGTTTTGCTATTTTGGTTTTTAGTTTGTTATTTTGTTTTTGGATTTGATATTTTGATTTTGAATTTATTTTGTTTTTTTGGTTTTGTTCATTTGGTTTTGAACTTGCTATTTAGTTTTCGGTTTTGTTAATTTGGTTTGCACCTCTCGGCTGTTCAGAAACAAACTGGAAAAAGGTAGGTATAGTTTGCAAATGAAATTCTTACCGCTGATTGGACGAGACATCTGTCACTCAAGATATACAGGAAGTACTGTAGCGGCGGTAAATTCGTGTGTATGAATGTGCAAACATGTACTGTCCTTATTGTGGTTTCAAATATGGCGTTCTGCCAAATTTTTGCTGTTCTTGTGGAAAAAATCTTTCGCTTTTAAAAGAAACACATCGAAAAAATGGTTTAAAAGCGAAGCAGAACACACAAGAAACAAAGTTCGAGACACAATTTCTTACCTACTTTCCTACTCCTGTTTATCTTGAGTGACAGGTGTCTCGTCCAATCAGCGGTACGAATTTAATTCGCAAACTATACCTGCCTTTTCTGGTTCGTATCTGACTGGCCGAGAAGTGCAATACAAATTAACAAAACCCAAAACAAGATAACAATTTCAAAACCAAATTGACAAATCCTAAAACAAAATAACAAAAACAACAAAACCCAAAACAAAATAAATTAGTTTCGGGTTTTGGCAGCACGGTGGTGTAGTGGTTAGCACTGTCGCCTTGCACCGCCAGGGTCCGGGTTCGATCCCAGGCTCGATTCCCGTCTCTGTGTGCATGGAGTTCGCATGTTCTCCCCATACTTGGTGGGTTTCCTCCGGGTACTCCGGTTTCCTCCCACAGTCCAAAGCATGTAGGTTAGGCTAATTGGCGTTCCCAAATTGCCCGTAGTGTGTGAATGAGTGAGTGTATGTGTGTGAGTCTGTGCCCTGCGATGGATTGGCACCCTGTCCAGGGTGTACCCTGCCATGTGCCCCAAGACTCCTGGGATAGGCTCCAGGCCCCCGTGACCCTGAATACAGGATTAAGCGGTATAGATGATGAGTGAGTGAGTTTCGGGTTTTTTTATTTTCTTTTCGGATTTGTTAATTTGATTTTGAATTTGTTATTTTGTTTTGGGTTTTGTTAATTTGGTTTTGAATTTGTTATTTTGTTTTGGGTTTTGTTATTTTGTCTTTGAGTGTTATTTTGTTTTCGGTTTTGTTAATTTGTTTTGCACTTCACGGCCACCGTAATCTGCTGACAAAAGTTATGCACATCCGTCAGTGAAGTTTAAAAAGAGGCATGAAGTACTGCAGGTCTTCAGAAGAGACTCAGGTCCAAGAGGGAATTAAAGTGGGGAGGGGTGCATTTTAGTTTCTCTGAATGTATAGGTGAGAACCGCTGATTCACACCTGAGGAGGGGTAAATTATTTGCATTTGAATGTTTCTGACATTGTAAAGCAGACAGAGTAACCCTAAAACATGATTATCTTCATCACTACACAGTAAATCCTTATGCTCAATGTAATTAAACACACTGAGTACTGTTAACTTAAATAATTGAATGAGTAATAATTTTGTGTATTCAAAACGTTTTGGCATTTATGAGTTTGTATAACTGACACTTTCCAAGTTAGCTGAACAAATTCAACAAACTTAAAAATTATGATGTAACTGATTACGTCAAACATATTTTGACTTTTGCCAACTTAATCGGGTTTACAGTGCAACAGACCCCGAGCTACACTCCATGCTATATTTTATAGTGTGGGGAGAAGCCTGGGATCATTAGCGGCGATAGTTCACCAGCCGTGCCTAATTCCGTGGCCCTGCTCCTTCGCGCACCAGCAGAAGGAGAAGCCGCCTAGCTAGTGAACGAGGAGCGATATTGATTTGGGCACAGCCCTTCACAGGCGCACGCCGTGACAACTTATAACAACACAATAACAATTATATTTTGAACATTTTGCAGACTGCCGTTTGGAGGAAACAGATAATAAAGAATAAACCAATTGTTGGAACAAAATAACCCAACCAGGTGTTAATTTGTAAATGATTCACTACATCAATCAATCATTCACTACATCATTCAACCCAACAATGTTTTTAAAGTACTCGAAATAACCCAGAATTTTTACCCAGCATAAACAACCCAACCATGTGTTTACAGAAACAACACAGCATTTTTAGAGTATTTTTTGACTGTTACACTATAAACACGATTCAGTTGGCAAAACTCCAAATATTTGAGGTAATCAGTTACATTGTAAGTAAACAACAAGATGCTTTTTAAAGTCTAGTTTCCCCCCCAACAGACCCCGAGATACTACAGCAAAAACACTAGCGGGGCTGAATGACAATGACATCTGTTTACGCAGTAGCACGCCCTGACAATGCTTTAATTTTATAGTAATTTAGTTTAATTTATTTCGGTATTCTCTACTACAAATTTAAAGAACACAACATTTAAGATGACCCAAAACCCTACACTGTAAACCCGATTAAGTTGGCAAAACACCAAATATTTGAGGTAATCAGTTACATATATTTTTTTTATTAATAATGTTTCCAATTTTAAGTAAACAGAACTATCAATTTTTGAGTTTGTTGAACAAATAAAAAAAAAATATTGCAAACTATCCAACACAGGAATCGAACCGGGGGTTTTCTGTATGGAAGGCAAGACACTTACCACTGCACCACGAGAGCTCTATAAAGTTTACACTGGTGGAAGTTTTACTTAAGTTATTGTTACTTACGTACTCAAACTTATTACTCATTCAATTATTTAGGTTAACAGTACTCAGTGTGTTTAATGTTTTGAGCATTAGGGTTTACAGTGTAGTGTACTTGTTTTAATGTTCAACTTCAATGTTTTTTTTTTACTCATTACAGGAAGAAGAGATAAACATACACAAAAAAACCCTCTTGTGTGTTTGGACACAATCTATCCCGCATTCAGGTTGCATTATGTTGTTAGCTTTAGCCGTGAGCATTCGCTATAAGCATTAGCCATCTGGTTGCTGCTGTCAGCCTAGCCTAGCCTCTCTTCTTTTATTAACTTAACAGAGAGGTTTCCAGCGCTCCCAGTGGCCGGGCGCCTGTAACCAGGCAACAGGCTTACACCCCCTCCCCCTCTGAAAAAGATGTGACTTCGCCATAAAAGGGCTTTATATTAGCTACATGGACCGTGAATGGTCCAGCTTCGTTTATCAATTCCACCTGATAATTGACGCTGCTGAGTGCCTTCTTGATCAAGGCTGGTCCCTTCCATTTTGGAGCGAGTTTGGCCATATTCGAGTCCTCTGCCTGAGATTGAGGAAAAGCATGGACCCACACATGTTCGCCCTCATTAAACTTGACTGCCCATCATTTAGAGTTATAATACCTCCCCTGTCGCTCCTGGCAATGGGCTACCGGACGACCTGAAACAGCTCTTCCTACCGCTCTACTGTAGCATAAGCTGGATGATCAGGTGAGATGTTTCGGTGTAGCATTCTTTCTAGGGGTCCCTTCATCTTGCGTCCAATTGCCACTTCTGCTGGTGTGTAACCAGTGCTCTCCTGCCAGGCCGAATTGATGGCAAACCGAAACTCTGGAAGCCATTGACCCCACTGCTTATGATTTTCCTTGACGAATGCTGCAATTATGAATTTCAATGTACGATTGGTTCGTTCTTTGATGTTTGTTTGGGGATGGTAGGCCGTGGTGAGCTTTTGGGTCACACCCCACTGACGGCAGATGATGTTAAGTAGCTGGGATGTGAACTGCGGACCTCTGACCTCCACTACAGATGTACTTTGTAGTAAGCCTGCCAATTTACTAATACAGGGCTTGTACTTCTGACACGTAGCATAGTTTCGGCAATACTCTCAGACATCACAGCATATTTCCGGCCAGTAGGCGACCTGTAGCAGCCTCCTCAGAGTTTTCATCCACCCCAGATGACCGCTGAGAGGGTTGTCTTGGGCGTACTGCAGGTATTGAGGCCGCAGAGACTTTGGGATGACCAGCTGAAGGAGACTGCACCTATCCTGCTTAGGGATCTGGCAGTACAGGAATTGGTTAACCACACAATAGTGAATTTTATTAAACTCAGGTTCTAACCTTGCTTCGTTCCACAGCGTACGGAGTGTTTCATCTGCCTTTTGGGCCCTCTCCAACTCTCCCCAGTCACATGGCAGGCACCACTGTCACTGGTGCACTGCCAGTTGGGCGTTCATGGTCTCTTCCTCCCAGCGTCGCGACAGTGAATCGGGAACAGTGTTACATTGCCCCTTACGGTACTGGACTACGAATTTGAAAGCCTGCAGCCTAAGTACCCAGCGTGTAAGGCTTGAAAAGTGGTTCAGCTTGTTGAAAACCCAAGTTAGAGCAGCATGATCAGTAATAACAGTAAATATTTTACCCTCTAGGTACTGACGCCACTTTTCCACTGCCCATACCACAGCGAGACATTTCTGCTCTGATGGCAAATATTTACTTTCAGCTTCATGTAACAACTGGGAGCCATAAGCGATCACATGTTCCCCATCCTCATGGTCTTGTGTGAGCACTGCACCTAGGCCGATGTCACTAGCATCAATCTGCTCCTTAAAGGGGCAGTTTTAGTCTGGAGCCGTTAAATCTCGCTTGCTCTGAAGAGCCGTTCTCAGGTCCTCGAAGGCTGACTGGCATTCGGAGGTCCATACCCCCTTGGCTCCTTTCTTTTTCAGGGTGTGTAAAGGAGCAGCATGCTCTGAGAAGTGGGGAATGAACTGGTGGTACCAGCCAGCCACACCTAGGAAGCGCTGTAGCTCCTTAAGGTTGCAGGGGACAGGGTACGTTTGAATAACTGCCACTTTGGTTTCTTCTGTTTTAATGCCTTCTGCTGACATGATGTGTCCTAAGAAGGAGAGTGATTTTTGACAGAGGTTACATTTTATTAGGTTGAGAGTGAGACCAGCAGCTTCAAGGAGTGTAAATACGTGTTGGAGGTGGTCGAGGTGGGTACTGATGTTTTTGGAATAAATAACAATGTCATCTATGTAGACAAAACAATATTTCTCAATGGCTTCTGATAACACGGATGTCATTAGCCTCTGAAACGTAGCTCCTGCATTTTTCAGGCCAAATGGAAGACAGGTAAACTCGTATTGGTTGTTTTTAATGACAAAAGCTGTTTTTGGGATGCTGTCTGGATGCATTTGCACCTGCCAATATCCACTACGCAGGTCTAACGAGCTGAACACAGTTGCCCCATAGAGTGCCTCTAGGATCTCGTGGACCTGGGGCATAGGGAAACCATCTAGTGGCGTTTTGCTGTTCAGGGCCCTAAAGTCCACACAAAAACGGGTCCCACCATCCTTTTTCCCCACCAGTATGACGGGGCGGCCCATGGCGAGGTAGATGGTCTAATGATCCCTGCTTCCAGCATTTTAGCAATCTCTTCTTCCACAATTTGCTGCTTGTAGACAGGAATAGGGTATGCTTTCTTCCTAATTGGTCTCTCATTGATGGTGTAAACATGATGGGTTATAACCTTTGTGTGGCCAATTCTATCAGTGCATTCAGTCGGCCACTCTAACAACAGCTCCTGTAGCTGATATTGGTGTTCTTCTGACAAGGCGGCATTACTCACCAGGTCGGAGATTATTGATTTGGTAGAGTCTGATATCTGAGGGACCGGATTTGCCACATAAAGGGAAACTTGACCATGTGGAGAGGTACAGAGTGGAAAACTTTCTCCTTTTCTACCTGGGATGGTGTAGGAGCGCTGGCTAAAACTAATCTGTACACCAGCCTCTACTAAAAAATCCAACCCAAGTACGCAGGCAAATGCCTTCATAATAAAGAAACAAACCTCTGATACTACTCCCTGCAAGGAACATTGTGTCTGCAGTTTACCTATAGCCGCCTGTACTAAGCCATTGGCCTTTTACACCACGATAGGTGTGAATTTATCCAACTGGATGCGCTGTTGGCAAATACTGTAGGGGGGGTTTAGATGAATTAACAAAAGACAGAGCAGACGTCTCTGCCCAAATTTTATTTCCCCAGCAAATTAAATCAGACTTCATAGTTGGAGTTGATACTTTGAGTGTAATTCACGAATTTACTGAATATTTTCAAATGCAGATTGACCTGTATATCAACTTGATAACTAGCAACTGCTTTAGTGAAGGGCTCTAAAACAGCGGCAACATGAATGACAATGGAATATTACAGAATGTGCGAGTTGATGCCCATGCACCAATCACAAACCATTAAAATGTTGGATGTTAATTAAAATGCAACATATATAAATACATTTCACACACACACATATATATGTGTGTGAGGCTTTTAAATTTAAATCCAACATTTTAACACATTAAGTATATTTGTGTTTAATGAAATTCTTAAATTCTTGTGTTCCAGTGTTCATGCAGTAATTTGGTCATGTTCATCAATGGGGTGACACTATGATTATTCATTATTTATTATTATGCTTACTTAGACCATTCACAGAGCAGCAGACAGGTGTGGCTTTGCTGTAGCTTCCTGTTTGTTGGATTGTTCCCGCAAAAGTCCCTCGTTTGTTTGTAACAGCGTTTAGATTATATTTTGTTTTTATAATTATATTTTTCCGGTTTTTACTAAATGGTTATCCTGCCTACTCGCGCTGCTTCCGCGTTTGGGTTTACCATCCACTCTACACGGGTTAACTGCTAAGGCTTTTCTGTTCATCCCTCGGCTGCTCGTGACAGAATGACTGAGATAAAAAGCAATAAACCCAGCGGAGTTTGCTCACCTCTGTGATGTGGTTGACCAGCATGCCGAACTGATCAATAAGCTTCGTGGTGAAGTCGCGTCTCTCCAAAAGGACCTCCAAGACGTCGCGGCCTTGCAGGAGAATGCGACCCTCTGCGGGGTGGCTGCTCAGTTGGCTGTTGCCACGCCCGTCGCCGCCTCCCCCCCCCTTCTGATGTGTTTATAGCTCTACCGGATAAGTGGGATGACACAGATGCGAAATGCAGTGTTTTTCTAACCGCGTTGGATCTTGTGTTTGAGTTTAATTCCACCAGATACTCCATAGACCGACTGTGCGTTGCGCTTCTTGTCTCGTTGCTATCCGGGCAGGCAGCTGAGTGGGCCACGGCGGTTCTCCGATCAGATTCAGACACTGCTTATTCATATGGAGAATTCACCCATCAACTAAAACTCACATTCGAACATCCTGCTGCTGAGGTGGAGACCGACATGAAATTGTATCATCTGCGGCAGGGAGGGTCGTCTATGAGCGGATACACAGCGGATTTCCACACTCTCACCGTACAGACCACCTGGGGAGACGCCGCCCTCTGGACGGCCTACTACGAGGGACTGGCTTCACGTATTAAGGATGAACTTGCCGGACGGGAGCTTCCGACCACGCTGGAGGGACTAATCCAACTCGCCCTCCAGATTGCCCAGCGCCTGCTCTCCAATCCGAGGCCAGCCCCCTGGACCCTGCCGCCCATCACGCCATCTTTCTCTCACTCCACGACCCGACCACCAGCTTTCAACACCACCGCCATGTCACCCGTCGGATCTCCACCTCCCGCCGTGGTTGACACAGGAGCCGGGGAACCCATGCAATTAGGACACGCCTCCTTGAATGCTGCAGAGCGAGAACGACACTTCAGGAAGGAACTCTGCGCCTATTGTGGCTCGGCGGCACAACATAGAGCCATATGCCCTATTCGCCCGGGAAACGGCCAGGCCTGGTAAACCCTGGGAACAGCCACACACGGGTCAGAAGTACCGCATTCATCAATTCTGGTGCTGCAGGTAACTTCTTACGCCAAGGAACTGGGGGTGGAAGTCGAGGCGTTATCCCAGCCGGTTCGGATCACCTCTGTAGATGGTCGGCCCCTCTCCTCCAGTCCCATCACCTCCCAGACCCAACCGATCACCGTCACAATCAACAAACATCAGGAGCAGATCCGATTCTACCTCACCTCCATTTCCTCCCCTCCCATCAACCTTAGACATCCTTGGCTCCTTCAGCACGACCCACTCATCTCCTGGACACAGAATCGGATCCTTCAATCGGATCCTTCAATGCCGGCTTGTACCAAGCTTTGCCTACAGGCTCCGGCTGGGACGTGTTCTAGGGAGTTCGAGGCCCCCGATGTTGACACCAACGCCATCCCGGCCACCTATCGGGACCTGGCTGAAGTATTCTGTAAGCAACGCGCCACCCACCTGCCTCCTCATCGCCCTTACGACCTGGCGATCGACCTTCAGCCTGGTTCCATCCCTCCTCGCGGCCATCTCTACTCACTCTCCACCACCGAGATGCAGGCGATGGAGGAATATGTTTCCAACGCCCTCCGCCAAGATACCATTTGGCCATCGTCTTCGCATGCTTTTGCGGGGTTCTTCTTTGTGAAGAAGGGGGATGGTGATTTACGCCCCTGTGTCAACTATCGGGGGCTTAACAACATCACAGTCAAGAATCGTCATCCTCTGCCTCTTACCAACTCTGAACCTGGACGCCCTCTCTGGTGCCACCATTTTCACAAAGTTGGACCTACAACTTGGTGCGCATCAGAGAGGGTGATGAGTCGAAGATAATTTCAAGACACCTACTTTACATTATGAGAGCCTGCTCATTCCATTTGGACTTTGCAATGCACCTGCAGTTTTTCAACAGTTCATTAACGACGTCCTGAGAGACATGCTAGGTAGATGGGTCTTCGTCTACCTGGACGATATTCTCATCTACTCCCGCTCTCTCTACGAACACATCCAGCATGTCAGAGCGGTACTTAAGAGATTGCTCGCCCATCAATTGTACTGTAAGTTGGAGAAGTGCACTTTTCACAAGCGCTCCACCACGTTCTTGAGTTTTGTCATCTTGCCCCAGGGTGTGGCCATGGACCCGCAGAAGCTAGAAGTTGTGCGTCATTGGCCCCTACCCAAGACACTTAAGCAACTTCAAAGGTTTCTCGGGTTTGCGAATTTCTATCGTCGCTTTATCCGGGACTACAGTACAGTTGCAGCTCCCTTAACCGCCCTGACCTGACCATCTTCTCATCATCTTCACCTTAACTCTGCTGCCATCTCTGCATTTCATGAACTCTGCCACCGACTCACCACTGCTCCGATTCTCCTTCACCCCGACACCACCAAACCGTTCGTTGTGGAGGTGGACGCTTCGGACATGGGCGCCAGGGCGGTTCTCTCCCAGCGAGGTCCAGATCAGAAGCTACACCCTTGTAGCTTCTTTTCCAAAACATTTTATCCCACTCAGCAGCGATACGGAATGGCGACACTGGCTCCAGGGCGCCGGAGAGCCGTTCATCGTCTCGACCGATCACCAAAATCTAACCACTATCCGGAGTTTGAAACAGCTTAATCCAAGACAGGCGCGGTGGGCACTGTTCTTTGAACAGTATAATTTCCATCTGTCTTACTGTTCGGGGTCGAAGAACACCAAGGCCGATGCCCTCTCCCAACAACATGAAGACGCCGCCCGGGCGGACCCCGCGCCTGTTCTCCCACCATCCAAAATCATCGCATTTGGAGACGAGGGTCCGCCATGCACACCTGTCGCCACCTGGACGACTCTACGTCCCCCACGCCCTAAGATGCGAGGTCCTCCAATGGGGCCACTCCACTCCGTTCTCCGGCCACCCGGGCATGGGGCGCACCCAAACATTCATACAGCGCACCTTTTGGTGGCCCACAACGACAAAGGACATCAAAGAGTTCGTCCAGGCCTGCCCAGTGCGCGCCAGGGCGAAGAACATCAACCAACCAACAGCCGGGGAGCTCCAACCACTCCCCGTCCCCTGTCAGCCCTGGAAGCACATTGCCCTCGACTTCATCACGGGCCTGTCGGTCGCCGAGAGAAAAAACACCATTCTGACCATCGTAGATCGGTTCTCCAAAGCTGTGCATCTGGTGGCACCGCTACACCACGCAACATCGCCGTCGACACCCTCCGGGACGGTTGTACAATGTAGGTGACAAAGTATGGCTGTCTACGAGAAACCTGCACCTCCATACAGAATCCAAAAAGCTATCACCCAGGTTCATTGGTCCATACCGCATCACCCTCCATATCAATCCTGTCACCTACCGGCTCTAGCTGCCTGCGGCGCTCCGGATCAAACCCTTCATCACTTCACCAATGGTTCCACCCACACACCCTGCTCCTCCTCCCCGTATCATTGAGGGTGGTCCCGCCTACACCATTTGCCGGATCCTTGACTCACGTCCTCAGGGCAGAGGGCTCCAGTACCTGGTGTATTGGGAAGGTTACGGTCCCGAGGAGCAATCCTGGATTCCGGCTCGGTTCGTCCTAGACCCCGAACTCATCCGGGACTACCGTCGTCGGGTATCCTCTACCCCAGGACCGTCGAGAGTCGGTCCTGGACAGGGGGTACTGTCATGCACAGTAATATGGTCGGGTTTCAGGAAGCATAAAAGGAAACAAGATTCCGCTTCACATTGCTCAGTCATTGAGTTCGCCCATGCCTTTGCTGACGTTACGTCGACTATTCTGTGAGTACTCACCAATTCGGGTTGCTTCTTTGATTGAGTGTGTGTTGCTAGAATGCGGGTTTATTTGTGTAGATCCTTGCTACTTGCGCTGCTTCCGCATTTGGGTTTACCATCCACTCTACACGGGCTAACTGCTAAGGCTTTTCTGTTCATCCCTCAGTTGCTCGTGACATGTCCGGCACAAAGGTACGTATATCGATATTCTTCCTCCATCGTTAATGATAATTTTACTTGTGATAACTGTGTGTTAGTTAGCACCCTGACGGAGAAGATATCAGCATTAGAGGAGCGCATCCACCCCCCCCCCCCCCCCGACTCCGACAGTAGAGCCCTCACAGCGGGGCAAGTGGGTGACGACTTGGCCCTATACTCATTCAGCCAAAGCTAACGCGAAGGCTAGCCGACCGGAGCCCACCTCTTCTGAAAGAGCACTGGTTATAGGAGACTCTATACTGTGGCACGTGAAATTAGCTAGACCTTTATGGGCGCCAGCTGCAGTGGTCAGGTGTATCCCAGGAGCCAGAGCACCGGACATAGCAGGTAATTTTAAGGCTCTAGGACAGCATAGGTTCTCTAAGATAGTGATACATGCTGGAGCTAATGATATATGCCTTCGTCAGTCAGAGGTTAGCAAGGGTAAACTTTACAGAGATGCTTAAAATAGCGAAGGCGATGTCCGATGAAGTAGTTTGCTCTGGTCCCATCCCAATGAGACGTGGCAACATAGCTTACAGCAGGTTATGGTCGCTGAACCGCTGAATGTTCAGGTAGTGCTCCGAAAACTACATGGGCTTCATAGACAACTGGAAGACCTTTTGAGGGCAAATCTGGCCTGTTAGGGCGGGATGGTGTCCATCCCACTCGGGAAGGTGCTGCTCTCATTTCTTGCAGTAAAGCACATAGTCTCAGAAGAGGCCTAGTTAATCTGTGACAATCCAGAGCCCAGGCCAGGGAGCAGACAGACAGGCTAAACCAACCATCTGCTAACTGCAGAGTTGTCACTCAGGGTTCATCATATTGAGACTGTGTCTGTTCTCTGAGCTAAACATAAATTTAGAAAGACTCAGAAAGTCTGTTTTATTAATTTATTTAACATGGATACCACAAACTCCGATCACTCTGAATGCGCAGCCGGCACCTCTGATCTGAAGCTAGGACTGTTAAATATTAGATCTCTCGCATCCAAAGCAGTTATTGTTAACAAAACTATCACAGATCAGGAGTTTGATGTATTACATTTAACAGAAACCTGGATTAAACAGGACGAGTATGCAGCTTTAAGTGAAGCTAGTCCTCCTGGAAACAGCTACA
Organism: Clarias magur; assembly: GCA_013621035.1. Lineage (NCBI taxonomy): Eukaryota > Metazoa > Chordata > Actinopteri > Siluriformes > Clariidae > Clarias > Clarias magur. The sequence continues at coordinate 693,338 of QNUK01000148.1, read as the reverse complement.
TACACCAGCCTCAGCTAACTGGTAGAGGAGGAGGCGTCACAATTATTTACAATGATAATCTGACTATCGTACAAAAAATACAAATTTAAATTTAATGCATTTGAAGCTCTCTATAGAAACAAAGTAAATGATCCTGCTAAGAATCATTTACAGACCCCCAGGGCCGTACTCAGAGTTTCTCTGTGAATTTGCAGATTTCCTCTCAAACCTTGTTGTTTCTGTAGACAAAGCGTTAATTGCTGGAGACTTTAATATTCATTTTGAGAATCCAGAAGATCCTCTGAGAACAGCATTTATGTCCATACTGGACTCAGTAAGAGTAAATCAGTGTGTAGTAGGACCCACTCATAAAGCAGGTCACACTTTGGATTTAATATTATCCTTCAGATTAAGAATAGGAACTATAACCACAATTCCACAGTCTGAAGTTATCTCAGATCACTATCTTATCTCGATTAAAGCATGTCATAGTAATAATGTATGTACAGCACCGCGTTACCGCCTTAAACATCCATTTACATCAAATACCACACAGAGCTTTATCAATAATCTCCCAAAGTTATCACCTTTGATTGGATAACCATCTGACTTCTCAGAACTCGAACAGGCGACTGAATATCTAGAGTCAACACTTCATTACGGCTTAGATAATGTAGCTCCAGTTAAAAGGAAAATGGTTAGAGATAAACTCGCTCCTTTTTATAATGACCACACACGCACTTTGAAACAACACTTTTCAACACTTTGGTTGAAAATTTTTACATAAATGACGCCAAGCTAAATTGTTAGTATTCCAAAAAGCTCTCAGTGATGCTAGATCAATGTATTTCTCCACTCTTATAGAAAATAACAAAAATAACCCAAGATTTTTATTTAATACCCTAGCTAAATTAACTATAAACAAGACCACTGCAGAAATCTGCACAACATCATGCAGTAGTGAGGATTTCTTGAACTTTTTCAATAACAAAATCATAAATATTAGCCAAAAATTTCAGGCTTTGAAACCACAGACAAGTAATACAGATAAACTAACCACATCACATCAGAACTTTGAATACTTTACTCCCCTTGAAGCGAGAGAACTATTTTCACTCATTTCTTCTTCAAAATCGTCAACCTGTACATTGATCCTATACCGACACGTTTTCTCAAGCGGATAGTACCAGCAATAATAGAACCCCTGTTCAAAGTAATTAACTATTCACTCAGCAGTGGGTATGTTCCCAAATCATTTAAATTAGTAGTTATTAAATGGCTAATCAAGAAATCTGACCTTGACCCCTGTCAGCTTTCTAATTAGAGGACGATATCAAACCTTCCCATTATCTGCAAGATTCTGTAAAAGGTAGTATCACAGCAGCTATGTTCACATCTACACAGAAATAGCATAAATGAACTGTATCAGTCAGGATTTAGGCCTCATCACAGCACAGAGACAACACTTGTTAAAGTAGTAAATTATCTCCTATTGGCCTCTGATCAGGATTGCGTCACTATACTTGTGTTACTGGACCTCAGTGCAGCTTTTGACACCATTGATCATAGTATTCAATGGTGTAACTCCTTCACAGATTAGAAAGTTTGTAGATTTAGATGGTGACCATTCCTCATGTTCTCAAGTGGAGTTTGGTGTTTCACAGGGTTCAGTTTTAGGCCCACTGCTTTTTTCCCTTTACATGCTTCCTCTGGGCAACATAATTCATAAACATGGTATTAGTTTTCATTGTTATGCTGATAACACACAATTATACGTCTCAGCAAAACCAGATGAGAAAAGCCAGTTTGTGTGCAGGACATAAGAGATTGGATGTTAATAAATTTTCTTCTGCTTAATCCTGATAAGACAGAATCTCTAGTCATAGGACCACAAGCCTCTAGAAGTAAGCTTGCTGATCACACTGTAACTTTAGATGGCCTTTCTGTTCCATCAAGTGCAACAGTAAAAGACCTTGGTGTGATCATTGATTCCAGCCCTTCGTTTGAAGCACATGTGAATAATATTACCAGGATAGCTTTCTTTCACCTTAGAAATATTGCAAAGATAAGAAACATATTGTCACTAAATTATGAAGAAAAACTAGTTCATGCTTTTATCACCTCTAGGTTGGACTATTGTAACGCCTTACTGTCTGGTTGTTCAACTAGGTGTATATACAAACTTCAGTTAATACAGAATGCAACAGCGAGAGTCCTCACTAAAACCAGAAGATACGAGCACATCACCCCTATCTTATCTACACTGCATAGGCTCCCTGTGAAATTTTGCATCGATTTTAAGATACTACTTTTGCTGTATAAAGCACTAAATGGTCTCGCGCCGCAGTATCTGCTAGTGTCTTACAATCCGAAACGCCTACTTCGATCAAAGAATGCAGGCTGCTTGTCAGTACCATGTATTATTAAAACTACAGCAGGGGGCAGAGTTTTTTTATGAAGCCCCAAAGTTATGGAATAGTCTTCCTATTAATGTTCGGGACTCAGACACAGTCTCAGTGTTTAAGTCTAGGCTAAAAACCTATCCTGTCTAACCCGTCCTAGAGTCCTGCTTCTGGTTGGAGATCTCGTCGCATGGATGCCCTGTGTGGTCTGCCTGGGATGCGCGTGGTGGCTGGGGATGGTTTCCACGAAGACTGTTCTCTGGCGACCTGTGACTTCAGTCGTTCGATAGCTCAGGACTGGAATTTCCTACAGTCCTACAGGAACAAACTGGACTCCATTTAATTTAAACACATCTCCTGTTATACTGAACTTCCAGTCTTACACAGTATTATGCTGATCAATCCCTGCTATCCATTATCACCCAGATGAGGATGGGTTCCCTGTTGAGTCTGGTTCCTCTCAAGGTTTCTTCCTATTACCATCTCAGGGAATTTTTCCTTGCCACCGTCACCCTCGGCTTGCTCATCAGGGACAATCTTATCATTTTGATTCATACACATTCACATTTCATGCAAACTTTGATTGTATAAAGCTGCTCTGTTTTGCGACAATGTCAATTGTTAAAAGCACTATACTTAGAGAGATTCTGTTTGATGCAGACCTGTATATCAACTTGATATCTAGCGAATGCTATTAAATGCCACATATGTTTACCCCATGGGTGAACATGACCAAATTACAGCATAAACACCATACAGTGGAACCTCGGATTGCGAGTAACGTGGTTTACGAGTGTTCCGCAAACAGAGCAACGATTTTTAATAAATTTTTAATCGGAAACCAAGCAAGTATTAGTTTATGAGAGGCGAGTATCTTGTATCACGCATGTGACTCTTATTTCGACACCGAGCGGCAAGTGATCACAACTGAGCCAATGATTTCTCTCTCTCTCTTGCGCTGCAAGGAATTATGGGTGATCATCTCCCCTGCTGCGTCCCCTGGGTCAAAATAAGAGTCCCCTGCTGCGTCTTAGTGCTCGTCTCTTATAATCAACATCTCCCTCTCCTGTTTGCACACACGTAATTTGACACTGTGCCCCACACACACCGACACACACACACACACACACACTTACTTTGTAAGTAAGTTAATTTTTTATTTGACACCGACACAAATGTTATGTATGTTAGTTGTGAAACGTAAAAAGCGAGATGTGGGAGGGAGAAGGAGTTTTACTGTTTAAGACAAGGCGAGGGGCTAATTCCACAAACACGCATACAAATACACGAAGCCTGCGCGCACAAACGGAAACACTTAACTGTCTGGATTTATTTTTACTTTTTTTTTTTAATGTTAAGTGCAGGTTAATTTGTTTTATTTTTACTTTATATGTTGTATTAATTATTTTTATGTATTTATTGTTTTGGGCTGTAGAACGAATAATTTGAGTTTTCATTATTTTTTATGGCAAAATTAAATTTGGTTTACGAGTATTTTGGAATACGAGCCCACTTCTGGAACGAATTATGCTCGTAATCCAAAGTTCCACTGCATATATGATATATTTTTTTTTCTCTTGCTATGGCACCTTTACTAATATTCAAAACTATTTATAATAATAAGTGGTGCAGACGCGTATAATAAACCAAAAAGATAAACACAAAAAAGATGGACAGCTATTTATTTAATTATCATTATTATAATAATACTCATTATTTATTAACAACATCCATTCATCAATGCAGTATGTTTGCATTTTTATTGATAAATCGCATGCGTTTATCACCTTTTGATCAAAATGCTGCCTTTTGTAAATTGAAATTACGAGCTGCGGGTTTGAAATTAATTGTAGATTAAATTTAAAGCACGATTTAGGGCATCTCATTTCATTACTATAAACATAATTTATGAAGTACACTCGAACGGGCGGTAGAGCTCTGATTAGACTACGTACAGTAGGCTCAACATCTCGGAGCCCAAGCCTCATTTAAATAAACAAATGTAATTATCAAATATTGTAAGCAAACAGCAGTAGCACAAGTTTAGAAAAAAAAAATTAGACTCTTAATAGATGCCGAATTATTTTTAAGGTTGTTTTTTTTTTTATTGTTCTTTTATTGCTCTTTGTCAGGGTAAATCGTTAAGTGACAACCCCATAAAATTCCATATACTGTAAATAGGTACTGTACATCTGTATGAATAAACTGTATGAATAGACCACTGAGCTTCTACGGATTCTAAAATTGAGAGTTACTCTTTTTTAATACAAGCAGTGGAAGAGTCTGAGAATTTATTTACCACAAGCTTTGTTGTATTGTTTTTAATCATTCTATACACAACCTATTATTTAACCTATGCTATTTTACAAATTGAATATTTTTTATGTTACACTCTAAAAACAGGTAATGAACAACATTTTCACAGCTTCCCGCGAGCTGCCGCAGAAGCACGCGAGATCCCTTTTCTTGAAATGTGCATTCTTAATAGCCAGATTTGTATATCCCTAGCTCTAATTAACAGCTGGACCTTGTGTGTCATCCAGGGTTTCCTATTAAGGAGACACACATACTTGGTTCCAGGATGTCACATTATCCACACAGTAATTAATGTAATCCAAAATTGTTGAGATTTCCAAAGTGTAAGATCAGTGTGAGGAGTCCGTGGTTCTTGAATACATCCCAATCTGAGGAGCAGAAGCAATCCTGGAGCCTAGGGATAGCGCCTTCAGGCCATGATCTTATAGTCTTTACAGTGAGACCAGCAGTTTTATTCAAGATATGTAACTTGGATGTAGCAGGAGTGAGCCTGTGCCTTAAACTGTAAGCATCTGCTACATTAGTAAATACCCAATCCAGAGTCTAATCTATCCTCTGTTTAACTGCGTCCACTGTGATGATCTAGTGATCTCGGGAGGGATGACAACATTGGGGCCGAGATGGTATACGGCACTGCTGAAGCTAAGGAATTTAGCATGGGTGTACTTGATGAGGTAACAATGTACAGACACCCTTAAAAAATGAAAATACTTAAGAAACTATGCCAGCGCAGAGAGCTCCAGACTGTTGCATCTATACGCGCCACCGCCATGTTTTTTTACACCAAAAGTTTTTTTCCAAAAAAAAAAAAAATCATAAAATGAGAAATTTGTCTGTCTATATTATTAAAAAATACAAAACAGTTTCAGGTTATGCATAATTAGATGCAAAATAAAATTCTGCTAAATTCTGCTAAAAGGAGAATGTAAGTGTTATGTTGTGACACGAGGAGGCGGACGCAGATGCAGGTTCCAAAATGTCAATATTTATTCTTTTATCTTTTCTTAGTTTCACAAAAAGGTCACAAATAATAGTCCATAAAAAAAAACAAAAGAAGAACGCTGACTCCCCAGGCTGGGTCTGCAGCTATACAAACAAACATGCGTGACACAGACGGCGCACAACAGTGAACAGGCGAGGAGCTACGGGTTCGTCAAGAATAATTAACTGTACCTGTGTTCCCCTTGTGTGTCTCACACAAGGGGAGACACACAAGGGGAACACAGGTACAGTTAATTTAGTGTTAGGGTGAAAACAATACACACGTAGACACACTAGGCGGGGACAAAGCATCGGCTCAGTAATCTGGCGATCTAGATCTTATTCCTCAGTACTGCGGTGGCACAGTAAACTTCATTCTTTTCTGCTCTTCACATTTCTTATGCTATATTGTTAATACCTTCATCACTAGAGCCGAAAACAAAGAAATCACTAATTTATTAATAAATTATATGAATTAATGTCTTTATATGTTGGATGATGATGGAGGATTGGAGAAAGCAGGTAGTGAAACAAACCATTGTTTGGCAGAGAAAGGGGGCAAAAAGCATTCATGTTTATACTTCGCACAAGCGTGTTCAGTATATGTCGTTATTGTCACAGTCGGGCCAGGCTCTGAACCAAATCTGACACAATGCCCCCCATCGCCGGAATACTAATCACCACCACCTGATGCCAATCTACATGCAACTATAAAGACACACTCTTCACAGCACTCAGCGTCCGGGATCGTACGCGAGAAAGTAGACGGACTCCCCAAATCTTCACGTAAGACGTGTGTACGTTTTAAGATAAATTTACCTATGCTCCTTCCTCTCTTCCAGTCGTGACTTCCTGGTCGAATCGTTCATCAGCTCCAGACCTCCGTGCTGTGTTTCCTGGATCGACTCTTCACCGCATCACGGTTCCAACAGAGGGAAACATCAGCTTCCGCTCCTCACTCTGTCGCAGTGACCCGTAGCCAAAAGTCTCATCTGAATTGCATTACCATCCATAAGTACATTGTTGTTGATTAACCATTCTGTGAATAAATACCCCTCATTTTGACACTTACCTACTTGTGAATCCGCTTTTGTTACAGTTATTTTAGTTACAATTATAATATTTATTAATAATAATAATAATAATGATAAATGTATAACTCATCATCTATTATCATCTGTTATCAAGGTAAAACCCATGAAAAACCATCTTACAGTGTGCATTTTTATAATAGTTGTATAATGTAATGGTTTACAGAAGGACACATATTTGTCATCATAGGCCATAGCTGATAACAGAAGAAACTCTGAACCAGCATATATCAGTAAACAAAGCAAGAAAAAAAAAAAACAGCCTGCAATACACAGCCATGGTAAGAAGCAGTTGGGTTAAAGGGCAGTTGCACCAATAAGAGCATTAGAAAGTAGAGCAGCAATGAATACATTTGTTTAGGCGAGAATACATGTGCATTAAAAAAATGTTGGTTTCTGAATATGATGAATAATTAAATAAATTGATTAATATGTAAATAATGAAAGTAATTAAAAAATAAACATACAGTAGGTAGTCAACCTGAATGCCTATTACCGTCGTCGCAAAACGACAGTGGCCAAAATAAAAAATAAGGTGCTTTTCAAAGTCATTCGGCAGGTGGCGGAAAGTGACATTTTCACTCGCCATTAAATCAAATGATTTTGAGTCATAAAAAGTCATTCAACAATATGTTGAATTCAAGAAATACTACAGTGATGGTAATTTCCAAATCTTAGTACTTTATACAACAAACATGAAGAATCTGAACCAGAGCTATTGACATTTACTGTATAATAATGAGTAAAACAAAAACAACATTGGTTTAATGTTGTTTAAGTTCATTAGCTGACAATTTTATTTGTACAAATAATGAACTGTTATATAGCCTATATTTCTTTGTATCTGTTCATTGTTATTTAAAAAAGACAATGAACACATCCAAAGACATCAAACTTTAAATATAGAAATAACTGGAAAAATAGACTTTCAGAATAAAACATTACAATAACGCAAAAGACTCGTGCTGAGTAAAAATTCTGGGTTATTTTGACCCAACCACTAGTTTATTCTTTATTCTCTCTTTTTTTTTTTTAAATATTATTGTTATTTAGGCCAGAATGTATGTGTGTACGGCTCAAAATCGTTATTAAAGATAGCGTTTATTTAGAAAAAAAATCCCCAACAATTTCGGAGATTTGAGCTCTCGGCACTCTGCTGAGCATAACACCGTCCCAGCCTCATCTCAGAAAGAATTTCTAAACGTTTTCTAAACGGGGCTATTGTTGTTTACTTATAATATTTGTTAATTCAATTTAAATGAGGTTTGGGCTCGGGATTTTGATTTGGCATCGTAATCCTCCTCTTTAACTGTCGTACACAGTCTAATTAGCACTCAGGCACGCGCATAAAAGAATGCATCGGGGGAAAACAGCAAGGACACTTACTCTGGCCATTTTATTAATTCGTTAATAAATTAGTGATTTCTTTGGTTTTGGCTGTAGTGATGAAGATGATCATGTCATCTCGTCATCTCTGCAGCAATGGATGCGCCAATAATTCCTGTTTCATACTGTCACAGAGGCTTTGCACTGTCGCGTCACCGACCCTACTTGGGGTTCTTTCTTTGCTGCCAATCTTGGCAAAAAGTCAATTGATGGCTCAACCACAATAGCACTTTGGTGCTGACAGGTGTTTATTGTGAAAAAACGGTGCTCAAGTGGTCCAAACAGTGTACAAAAAAAATGAGGAAAAAGAAAATAATAAAGAAAGAAACCAAACAATAATTTACAAAATATATACAGAAATTTACACTCCAACAAGCTCTCTCAATTATCACAACTTCTACCTCTACTCTTATCGACTCCAACCAACAACCCTCTCCTTGGCCTCAGCCGATGATAGCCTTATATGTAGGAGGCTCCGCCTCCTGGAATATACCATCCAAAATTTCCCCTTGTCCCTTTTTATCCACACACATTTCAGAGACCGTTAAACAGAGACAGCATTTCTATAAAATCATACTCTTCAATATTTAAACATAAATATATTATTAATATGCAGAAATGCCTACATATAGAATTATGTAAATATAACCCCTCTGGGTAAAGATTGAATTGTTTTCCCCCCCCGGATTCATCAGTAGCGCGTATGCCCAGGACGGGAAATCCGCATATATCCACCCGAGAGCACTCAGGACTCGGTTTCCCCTAATGCCCTGGTGATGACGCATGCTGACGCAATCAATTGCCATACCCGGAAGAATCCGGCAAGGAAACTGAACTTGTGCCGCGACAAACAATAAACAATCTCTTTTAAACCAATACAGCGTTTGTGTTGTATGTGTATCAACTGCAAAAGATATGATGTAGCACTGATGTATGTTTGACATGTGTGTGTGTGTGTGTGTGTGTGTGTGTATGCGTCAATAAATTCGTAGCGCAGCTGTGTGCACCCATCCACGCTAGCTTCTTGCCTAAAATGAGTTATGTATGTGTGCTGTAGCTGACTGTGGCGAGCTCCTCGTCACACATACGAATTACATAATCTAAAATTTGTTTTTATTTTATCATTGTGAGTGCCTTAAATAAAAATAGAGTCTTATAAATGCTTATATAGTTTTATTATACAATTTTTGGACATTAATCTGTTAAACTTTTTCTGATGCATACCCAGAGTCTGTTTTCTCGCTATACGCTAGTGTTACACATGATATAATCTAAAGGTAAGGTATACACATACTTTGCTTAAAAATCAGGCGGCGCAGAGTAATGAAGAGAAAAAGAGGAGCAGGACCCAAATGCAGATTTACAGCACCAAAGGGGCGTGGCTTAGACACGGTTTTGGACGAGAGAGGTATGGCGCGCTGGCCGTTGAGCACTTCCGTTTTTAGTGGGGAAATCCTGATGACGTAATACAAAGCTGGTGCAATGGGTCGGAAAGCCAGATAAATCAGTCAGCCATGCGTGCGACAAAAAGGGAGCGAGCAGAGATGTTGTCGTGAGCCAGTGCGAGAGTTCAAAACCAGCGAGTCAGTCAGCGATGCGAAAAATCTAAAGGGGGAGTGAGCAGAGGCGTAAACGTGAAACGAAGCAAGAGGTCAAAACCAGCAGGGAAACAAACAGCGAACAAGATCCAAAAACGAGAGACTAGAAGCGAATATCGAGAGCAAGCGAGGTTGATAACAGAAACAACTAACAAGGAAAAGAAACGTGAGAAAACTGGTCTCTGAAGGCACGCAATAATCTGGCAGCGAGACAGCATTCTGCGCTTCCTTAAATGCCGGGAGAAATTAGTTGTGAATGGGATGCCGGTGTGTAAAAGGGCGGAGTGTGTGTGAGAAAGCATGACAGCCAGGAGGAAAACATTAGCACGTGAGAGCAAAGACATGACAGTGTGGGAAAAAAAAGGAGAAGTGAATGACGGCGGTACGTGACAGGAACGTGACAGATCTGCACAGATCTGAACATAAGAAACGGCTATTTTTAATATAATTTTAATTTTGTACTGTAATTTTAGTACTGTGATTGAAAATTTGTTTAATGCTTTTGTCAGGGGCCCGTAGAGGGCATGATGGATCCAAGCGCAGATTTGAGAGTCAATCACGGGCAGGAATTAGTGAATGCTTGTGTATAACTGAGCCAGAAGAGTTGTGATAATAAAAGCGAGACATGAGATTAACTCCGCGCTGCGGTGTGTTATCCAAGTTCATGGTCGATACCAGGTAAGCAGTCGATAACGGGAAAATCCAATAAACTAGAATCCAAAGGATGAGAGGCGAAGACTTGGTCGGTGAAACAAAACGAGCTCGATAACTGGGCAGACTATGACGAGAAGAAATGCTGGTATACTGGGCTGGTAAGGCACACAATAAACTGGCAACATGGTGGTGGCAGAGTATGGTTTATATGGGCATGAAAGGTGATCATTGATAGCGTACAGGTGTGTGGAGAGCGGAGAGTGAGGCGGTAAGATGTAAGAAGTGGTAGAGAGTGTGGAATGGGAGTTCTCAGGTGATAATAATGGGGCTATGGCTTGACGTGTCATGACAGCTTTACTTTTATTTCATAAGGTTTTGCCAGTGGTAGTACAGCACAACGAGGGTCATTATTTATCAATGATCATAACAACCTACTGCATTTCATTCTTATAATAATGCAAAAACAGAAGTGCTGCTGACTGCCAATGACATCTGCTGACGCAGTAGACAATGACAATGCATGACAATGTTTTAATTTTATGGTCATTCAGTTTCATTTATTTCAGTTAATAAATCTACTACAAATTTACAGAAAACAAAACATAATATGACACAAAACCCTACATGCCTAGCTTTTCTAATTACACATGAGAAAATCTAAAGGCTCACTATGTTAACATTTACTTTGCCTAAATTCTATCCTAGTAAAATTTTATTTAATTTTAATTCTACATTTGTACTGTAATTTTAGCACTGTGCTTATAAATTGGTTTAATTACACTTAAATTCATCTGCTACTACGTGCAGCTCTAAATGAGCTGCAGCTCATTAATTCTTTAGAGAATGAACTCTCAAGCCTGAGGCGTCAGTCTATAGTTATACAGCACTACTCAGTGGTAAAAGCCAGCAAACGCACAAACCCAAATGCTGCCTCTGTGAGGCGTGGCAGCAAAACCATTATTCTACTATTCATATACTACCTACTGTATCTGTAATTAAATCCACATGTCCCTCTAGTGTAAAATATGTAACATTACTGACATCCATTACATTCTAAAATTATCCACCATGATATATTAACTCAGTGCATATTTATATTTTCTTGTATGAACAACAAAAAAAAACATTACAAACCACTTGATTTTGCTCAACTGCATATTTTATTCAGTCAGCAATAGTTCTCAATTTCAGGTAGCCTCACCTTACCTTTTTCCCCTACAAAGCTATTTAAAGAATCACTCATGAATCATTCATAAATTGTAAAACAAAGGATCCAACAAATGATTATTCGCATATGATCATAAATTAATATAGATCCTCCTCCCTCTTAATTCTCTAGCCATATTTCTGTATTATATAAACCATGCTGTTACGTAATCTTCTTCAACACAAAGATGCTACACCAGTTAACATTTCTGGTGACAATTCACACATTATACGCAGTTATGCAAGATTTCAAAGCTTAATGGATGGTCTCATTCAGACATGGCTATTGGTTGTAGTCAAGTCCTTTGTTCTTACTCAATCTCTCACTCAGCCAGCATGGGTTTGTGGTAAATTAGCAGAAATACTATTATTTCTATCATAACTTATAGTAAAAGAGTACAGTTTTAAAAAGTGCAAAAAAAAAAAAATTAGCTGAATCAGCTAGCAGCTGACCTCACATAATAAATAATTGTTTGTCACATATTGCCTAAAAGAAACAATAGATTTAACAACCCTATGGTACTCAACACACTTGTTATTTGTTACACATACTGTACACAAAGTGATTTTAATTACAAAGAAACATTTAATACAAAATGAAAGAGGATTTGAGCAAATGTCATCCCTTCAAAATAAACAAAAGAAAAAGACAGAAACTTATTAATCAAGAGCCTTAAAAGAAAATCTGCAATAAGAAGCAATAATATTTGGTTCTTTAAATATAAGTTCACACTTACTATGGTGAAGCATGCTGTTGGCAGCATCATACTCAAATTATGTGTGTGTTTTTTAATAACTAAGTTGAACTAAATATATGGCAAATATATGTTTCTTAGATCACTTTTGTTTTTGTTATACAATATGTAGCATTTATAATGTTAAAGGAGTTTGAAGAGAAATATACTTATACATGACATATGCTATTTAATGCCAATAAGTATTAAACTATTCAATTTACTACACTACTACTACTACTACTACAAGAATATTAAAAAAAAATACTACATAAAATACCATTATACTACATAAATTATCATTGTAAATATACTTACACTTTACTTCATGTACACCTTTTTTGATAAGACATTGTCTAACCATCATTCAAAAACATAGACAAAAAATGCATTTGAAATTCTCTGTCATTTGTACCCACAAGTCTGCCTAGTTGATTCTGCTGATCATTTATAGACCCTATAGTCTGAATTTCTTTGAGAATCTTCTCTCATACCTGGTCATTCTTGTAGACAAAGCATTAATTGCTGGAAACTGTAATATTCATTCTGAGAATCGAGAAGACCCTCTGAGAACAGCATTTAATGCTGTTTATGCGGTTATGTGTCTTAGCAAAGCAAGATAAGAAACACTCATTAAGACATCTTAATAAAGTTGAAGAAGGTGTGAAGGACTTTAGACACTGGATGACAACTTCCTGCTTGTTAGGAACCTCCACTAGAGGTCACTGTTCATGTCTGTCTGTCTTTGTGTGTAGTTCCTGTTGGTTGACTCAGTTTCCCAGAAGGCACCTCAGTCAGGTGATGAGGCTCACCTGAACTGAGGTGGCTCATTAAAACCTTCTATAAATAGCAGTTTGTTCTGGGAAACTGGGTCGAGCATTGTTTGTGATTGTCTGATGGTGTTTGTTTGTTTGTTTGTTTGTTTGTTTGTTTGTTTGTTTGTTTGTTTGTTTGTTTGTTTGTTTGTTTGTTTGTTTGAATTACCATCATGTGGGCATTCCTTTTTGTTACTTTAAGTTTATATTTGGTTTATGTTTTGTAACCTTAGTTTTCAGAGGGCTCTAGTTTTGTTTTCTTGATGTTTCTTGTGTCTGTGGATTCATGGAGCTGCTTTGTTCACTGTGTAGTTAGGCTGTGTCTCGTCCTGTGTAAGTACTGTTTTGCCTTCTGGTCTTTTCCCTTGTATGTGTAGCCACATGAGTGTTTAGTCATTAGCAGGGTTAGCCGCTAGTAGGCCTTGACGGCTAGTAGGGTTAGCCCCTAGTAGGGTTAGCCTCCAGTAGGCTAATCTCTAGTGGGAGTGACTGCTAGTGGTTCTGGTCACTAGTAGGTTGGCCGCTAGTTTGGTATAGCCCCATGTGTGCCCTGCCTTTTGTCTTCCGGTCCCCTAGGTCAATACTAACCCCATTAGCCACTAACCCGGTTAGGTCAGCCTCCAGTGTCCCCAGTACAACATGTAGCGTACTAACCTCACTAACCCAGCTAGTCTAGTTCCTGTCAGTCTCCTGTCTAGCCCTGTCTCCTGTCTAGCCCTGTCTCTGTGCCCCTAGCCCTGTCTCTCCAGTCCTGTCTCTCCAGTCTCTGTGCCTCCAGTCTCTGTGCCTCCAGTCCCTGTCTTTAGTTCCCCTCTGTGTCCTTAGTTAGCTCCGGCTCCATGTTTCCTCATCCCGGGTCCCTGTGTCAGCTCCCGGGTCCCTGTGTCAGCTCCCGGGTCCCTGTGTCAGCTCCCGGGTCCCTGTGTCAGCTCCCGGGTCCCTGTGTCAGCTCCCGGGTCCCTGTGTCAGCTCCCGGGTCCCTGTGTCAGCTCCCGGGTCCCTGTGTCCAGATCCCTTCCTGTTCCTGTGTTTTTCCTGAGCCCTAGTTTGAGTTTGTTGTGTTAGTTCCTTTGTTCTGTCTTTGAGTTGTTTGTTTAAATAAAGACTCTTTCTGTTACACCCCTCTGCGTACATGCCTACCGTCGTGCCCACGGCAACACCATCAGCCGGTCTAGCACTACAACCAGCTAGACCCATGACACTGCTTCTTAATTCTGACAAAACAGAAGTACTATTAAACTACTTAATAAAAAATATTGAAATGTTAATGTAACAATAAAGAAATATCAATATTTTTAATTATCACAAAATATGACTTAAATTTAAACTTAGAAATGAAACTGTAAGCATTTTAAGTTTACACCTTTGATGGTCTCAAATATTTTTTCTTTTTCTTTTCTAAACATTAATTTCTTAAGGGGATTCATAATGAGTGCTGTGTTAATGTGCTGTAATAAGAGGCAAAAGAGAAGAACCCATTGTCCAGAGAGATTAATGAACAGCATGAAATTAAAGTCCCTTATGCTGGATGTCGCTAACAAACAAGTTATAAACAAGTCGATTATTACACCATGCGAGAGTTTCATGAGGAATCACTCTCCCAGGTATTTCATATATGAAAAAATCTAATGCTAGTGTCTGTAAACCATGATTTTTATGTGTTGTAAATGAAAATAATATAATAGACTTTATTAATATGCTTTTAAAAGAATAAGTAATTTTTAAACTCTTCAATGAAAATCCTTTAATGCAAAAAAAAAAAAGAAAAAAGTTAAAAGGTAGACATCTTATCTTGTACGACAGGTCTGCCCCGTCTGCACACCGGTTTCTCATTCTCCAGGTGATTACTCCAGCATTTAAGCACATGCCATGCATGGCTTAACTGCTGGATTATTGTGCAATACATACCTCAATTTTCTTGCGTTTTCTTTTTCTCGTGTTCACGTTGCCAAGTTCGCTGTGTTTCTCGTTTCTCGCTTTTGTCTCTCATCTTGGATTTATTCATCTCGCTCTTTTGATCTCCCGGTTTTGACCTCACGCTTTCCCTTCTGGTTTTTCGGCTTCTTGTTTACGGTTTTGGATTTAACATCCCGCTCTTTGATATTCCGGTTATCGAATCTCGGCTCTCCCATTTGACTACGGCTGTAGTCCTCCGTTTTTGCTTTGAAATTCCCCTCCCACTTACGAAGGAGATCCTGGTACCTGTCGCTCCTTCCTCTCCCAGTGCTCCCTGATCTTTGAACTCCAATCTTCCACCTTCACCTCCACCTTCTACCCTGTGGGAAGAAGCTCCTCTTCAGTCTCTCTGTATTGGCCTTCAGGGAGTGGAAGCACTTTCCTGACCTCAACAGAGAGAACAGTCCATTGCTGGGGTGGCTGAGGTCCTTCACGATCTTCCTAGCCTTGGTCCAGCACCGCTTGCTGTAGATCGAGTGCAAGTCAGGGAGCTCGGTGTGGATGATGCGCTCAGCTGATCGCACAACCCTCTGTAGAGCTCGATTGTCCTGCATGGTGCTGTTCCCGAACCAGGTCGTGATGTTTCCCATTAGGATGCTCTCTATGGTGCAGGAGTAAGTTCCTGAGCACCTTGAAGGGCAGTCTAAAGTCTCTCAAGCGCCTGAGGTGGTAGAGATGCTGTCGGGCCTTCTTCACCACGGTGTTGATGTGACAAAACCATGACAGGTCCTGCTTGATGTGGACACCGAGGTAACGGAAGCTGTCCACTCTCTCCACTGGGCTGTTGTTGATGACAGGGGTCTGGTCGTTCCTCTCCGACTTTGTGCTAAAGTCCACTACCAACTCCTTCATCTTGCTGACATTTAGAAGGAGATTGTTCCTCTGGCACCAGTGCTCCAGAATTCCAATCTCCTCCAGGTAGGCCGTCTCATCATTGACGGTGATCAGCCCCACCACGACGGTGTCATCAGCAAATGTGATGATGGTGGTGGAGTTTGTAGAGGCTACTCAGTCGTGTGTGTACAGAGAGTACAGTAGAGGGCTCAGAACACAACCCTGTGGTGCTCCAGTGCTGAGCGTGAGGGAGGATGAGACATGTCCACCCATCCTTACAGCCTGTGGTCTGCCAGTTAGGAAGTTGGAGATCCACTGACACAGAGATGTGCTGAGTCCCAGGTGCTCCAGCTTGGTGGTGAGTGTTATTGTATGGTATTAAATGCTGAGCTGTAGTCGATGAAAAGCATTTTAACATAATTCCTCCTTCTATTGTCCAGGTGTGTGAGAAATGTATAAAGAAGATAAGCGATAGCGTCATCTGTAGAGCGGTGTCCACCATAACATCCAGCGTGTCCAGTAGTGAAGAAATGATGAAGTCTCTGACCAGCCGTTCAAAGCACTTCATCACCACTGATGTGAGGGCTAGAGGTCGATAGTTCTTGAGGGAAGCAGGATGTGGTTTCTTTGGAACAGGAACAATGATGGACTCTTTGAAGCATGTAGGGATCACCGACTGAGATAAGGAGAGGTTGAATATCTCTGTGAACACAGGTGCTAGCTGGTCTGCGCAGGCTCTGAGGACTCTACCTGAGAGAAAACTGAGCAGGACTCTACATTTGGTCCTGCTGCTTTCCAGGTGTTCACTCTTTTGAAGGCTCTCCTCACGTCATGCTCGGAGATGATAAATGCGTACTGGCAGTGTCTTCCTGTCTGTAGCCATTAGCGCCGCTAGCATTAGCATCGTTAGTGTCTTTAGCTGCAGCCTCAAAGCAAGCATAAAAGGTGTTCAGCTCGTCTGCCATAGTCATGTCCGAGTTCATCATACCGGATGTTGGTGCTTTATAGTCCATTATTCTCCTTAGTCCCTGCCACAGGCTCCTAGAGTCACTCTGATGGAGCTGTGACTCTAGTTTCCTCCCTCTCTTCGCCTCTTTCACCGCCTTCCGGACGTTACATGCCGCAGCCTTGTACAAGTCCCACATTGTACGCTGCGGTGCGAGATCTCAGAGCATTGTGGATAGTTTTATCCACCCACGGTTTCTGATTGGGAAACGTTCTGATGGGCATATCATCCGCTAGTTTCCCGACGAATCCCACAACCGCTTCCGTAAACACGTTGACGTCATCGAATCTGTTTAGGAACATGTCCCAGTCTGCGTCATTGAGTGCGTCCTGTTTGAGACTTTGTTTGTATTTTGGCATGAGGAAGATGGCGGCGTGGTCAGATTTACCGAACGGTGGGCGAGATTGTACCTTGTAGCCGTCCTTGACTGTTATATAGCAGTGGTCCAGTGTCCTTTCGCCCCTGGTCGGGCAGGTGATGTGCTGATAAAAATTTGGAGCTGCGCGTTTGAGGTTGGTGTTGTTAAAGTCCCCCGCCACAATAAGCGCAGCGTCCCGGTGTGTGTGAGTGCCTCATGGAGCTCGCATAAGTCAGTGTCCATGTCCACTTGTGGTGGAATATAAGCGGCGCTGATTATGGCTGATAGCCAATAGTTCCAGGTTGGGTGTGCAGGAGCATGTAAAAGGAACAATGCTTGCGCTGTTGCACCAGCTGCTGTTCAACATTAAACACACACCGCCTCCCCGAGTCCCCTGTCCTGTCCATGCAGTGAACCAAGAAGAACTCGGCCGGCTGAATGGCGTGGTCCGGCACCACTGGGTTCAGCCATGTCTCAGTGAAGCAGAGGAGATTGCAGTTCCGAATGTCTCTCTGGAACTTTATCCTGGCCCTGAGGTCATCGAGCTTGTTTTCAGGTGACTGGAGGTTGGCGAGCAGGATGCTAGGCAGAGGTGTGCGGTGTGCACGAGCTCTCAGCCTGTTCCTGATGCCGGCTCATTTCCGTCGGGGCCTCTGCTTCGCGTCGGCGTCCTTTGTTCTCCTTCAGGATCTTACTCGGCCAGCTCGGATCGGGAGTCAAAAACGTCGAATTGTGAGTACATTGTAAACCAGTAGAAATAAGAGTATCTCTATTGTACCTAATGCACTCAATGGTGATGAATTAATAGATTTAAAGTGATCAAAAATTAACTTAAAAAGCAAAAACAAGTTAAAGTAGGTCGGAGCAGTCGTGACGGCAGCCGACCTCACCGGCGCCATCTTGGAATATCGCATTTCCCCAACAACAACAATAATAATAATAATAATAATAATAATAATACCCCAACAGGACATTATGAATACTTGGTGGTCCCCTTTGGCCTGACCAATGCCCCCACAGGCTCTAATTAACGACGTTCTCAGGGATTTCCTCAACTCCTCTGTATTCGTCTACCTTGACAATATCTTGGTCTTCTCTCGAGATCTGGAGGAACACCAGCACCATGTTCGGCAGGTGCTGCAGAGACTACTGTAGAACAATCTGTTCGTCAAGGCCGAGAAATGCGAGTTCCACACCATGACCACCACATTTCTAGGATTCGTCATTGGCCCCAAAGGCATCAAGATGGAACCAACCAAGCTCCAAGCCGTCACCAGCTGGCCCACTCCCACCTCATGACAAGATCTTCAGAGATTCCTGGGCTTCGCCAACTTCTACCACTGCTTCATCCGGGGTTACAGCTCTATAGCAGCCCCCCTAACAGTTCTAACCTCTCCCAAGCATGATTTTCACTGGGACCTGGAGGCCGAGAGGGCCTTTACTGAACTCAAGCAATGATTCATGTCCGCCCCCATCCTAACCATCCCCCACTCGTCATGCCAATTCGTTCTGAAGGTTGTGGCCTCTAGCACGGGGGTAGGGGTGTCCTGTCCCAGAGAACCCCACACGATAAGTTAGAAGTTACCCATGTTCCTTCTTCCGCCTAACACACCGCCTAACCCCCGCTGAAAGAAACTACGGTATTGGCAATCGTGAGCTCCTGGCCATCAAGTTAGCTCTGGATGAATGGAGACACTGGTTAGAGGGGACGGAGGTTCCCTTCCTGGTCTGGACTGATCATAAGAACCTCGAATACCTACAGAGCGCCAAGAGACTCAACGTCCGCCAGGCCCAATGGTCACTGTTCTTCAATAGGTTTAACTGTACCCTCTACAATCGCCCAGGATCCAAGAATTCCAAGCCAGACGCCCTCTCAAGACAATTTCCTGCCACTCATGACATCAATGCCAATGCATCCTACCTCCTTGCTTGTGGCCCTGACCGACGAGCCTGGGCCTAGCAACGTTCCCCCTAAACGTCTCTCTCCTTGCATCCCCAGGTCCTGGAGTGGGCCCACTCCTCTAAACTCTCCTGCCACCCTGGCGTGAAACACACTTTGGCGCAAACCTCTGTCGAACTCATGATTAACCACGTCTTCAAGCTCCATGACCTCCCCAAAGACATTGTTTTGGATCGGGGCCCACAGTTCACATCCCAATTCTAGAAGGCCTTTTGTAAGTTAATCGGGGCCACTCCCAGCCTGTCTTCAGGGTTTCACCCTCAATCGAATGGTCAGACCGAAAGAAAGAACCAGTCCCTCCGAGGTCGCCCTGAGGTGCATGACCACCCAGGATGCCACTTCTTGGACCAAGTTTCTGCCCTGGGTAGAATACGCCTACAACTCCCAGGCCTCGTCATCTACTGGTCAGTCTCCCTTCCAGTGCTGCTTAGGATTTCAGCCACCCCTCTTCCCATCTTAGGAGGAGGATGTCCTTCATCCGACGTTGCAAAAAGACCTGGCGGCAGGCAAGGTGAGGCAAGGAACAAGCTGACTGCAGACGCTCTCAGGCCCCTAAGTACAGAGTGGGGCAGAGTCATGCTCTCCACCCAATATATTCACCTAAAAACCATCTCTTGCAAACTCTTCCCCCGATACATTGGACCCTTCACCGTCACCAAGATTGTTGATCCATGCACTGTCAAGCTCCCCTCTACTATGCATCAAGTCAACCCTACGTTTCACGCATCCCAGTTACGCCGTCTCGCCCCATGTCCATTAAGTTTAAATTTAAATTCATTTCATTAAATCCAATTAAATTAAGTCTTAATTTTTTCCCACGCTGTCACTGCTTCTCACGTTTTCCCTAGTCTGTCAGTCGTATTTCCCACGCCTCTGTTTCCGCCCTGTCTGCACACGAGTTTTTCATTCTCCAGGTGATTACGCCAGCATTTAAGCACAAGCCGAGCATGGCTTAACTGCTGGATTATAGGGCATTACATACCTCAATTTTCTCGTATTTCCTTTTTCCCCGTGTTCACGTTGCCAAGGTCGCTTTGTTTCTCGTTTCTCACTTTTGTCTCTCGTCTCGGATTTGTTCGCCACGCTCTTTCGATCTCCCGGTTTTTACCTTGCGCTTTCATTACTGGTTTTTCGGCTTCTCATTTACGGTTTTGGATTTAATGCCCACTCTTTGATCTCCTGGTTATCGAATCTCCGCTCTCCCTTTTGACTACGGCTGTCGCCCTCCATTTTGCTTTGATGTTCCGCCGACTGAATTTTTGGTTACGACCTCGCTTACGCACCTTGACCACGCTCCCTTCAAGTCTGCTGTCATCGTCCGTGTTTGGATCCATCTCGCTCCGTACCCGTGCGTGACAGCATCTAGTCTTTGTTGCAATAATATAGGTTCTTTGGATGCTTTTAACGAATGTTTAATTCAATTAGACAGTCCTGCAAAAGTGATTGCTCCCCCTTCCTCATGACACAAGGTTTTAGAACATTAGATTCATATCTCAACATAGAGTCTTTGATAGGTGGAAATGACCCTGTGGATACCATTTCCTTTACTTGACAGAGAATCGGATCTATCCTGGTTTCTTTTCAGATATTGCTGCTACAGACTAGAAGTGCATCCATTTTGTTTATAAGGTACCCCTCTACTACATCTTTTCTGTTTTTGTGGTGTACAGGCAGCGGTAACCGGGATAAACCACCTGTGTTCCCATAGTTGTCAGCACTCCTATACTGAATAGTGTAGTTATGTGCAGCCAACAGGAGAGCCCACCTTTGAATTCTGGCAGCAGTCATGGAGGGAGTCGCTTTGTATGGATGGAGTATGGTGGTAAGTGGACAATGGTCGGTCATTAATAGGAAGTGACGTCCATAAAGATATGTGTGAAACTTCCGTACTCCGAAAATTAATCCTAATGCTTCTCTCTCCAGCTGTGCATAGTTTTGCTCTTCCCTACTTAAGGTTCTCGAAGCAAAGGTTATGAGGCTTTCCTACCCATCTGGCATTAAATGTGAAAGTACTGCTCCCACCCCATAGGGTGAAGCGTCGCACGCCAATCGGACTGGAAGTCTTGGATCGTAGTGTGCAAGTACATTCGGTGTCAATAGCTGTGTCTTATTTTCCTGGAATGCTCTCTCAAACTCTGGAAACCAGTTCCATTTCACCTCCTTATGTAACAGTGCGTTGAGCAGATGAAGGACTATGGACAGGTTTGGAATTAATCTTGTATAATAATTAACCAGCCCCAGGAAGGATCTGAGTTGGCTAACATTAACAGGAACCGGTACTTCTGCGACTGCATACAGTTTATCTGCAGACTTGTGGAGTCCAGATGCATCAATCCTGTGTCCCAAATACTCTAATGAGCTTTTGAAAAGTCCACATTTCTCCAATCTATTCAACACAGCCTCCAGATTAGATAAATGGTGCGCATCATCTCTTCCTGTGATCAGGATGTTGTCCAGAAAACAGTGGATGAACGGTAACCCCCAGTACTTGTTCTATGGCTCGCTGGAATATCGATGGACTGATGTGATGCCAAAAGTTAATCTGCTATATACAAACAATCCCATGTGTCATAATGGTGAGGTATTTGCGTGAATTTTCCTGTACAGGGATCTGTAGGTACGCATGTGAAAGGTCTAATTTGCTAAACCTTTGACCTCCAGCTAGTGAAGCGAACAGATCTTCAATCCGAGGTAATGGATAATGTTCAGCACATAAGGCTGGGCTTACCGTTACTTTGAAGTCACCACAGATTCTGACATTGCCTCCCTTTTTAATCACAGGCACAATTGGAGTTGACCACTGTGCCATACGACACCGCCCGTGCTTGGATAAACTCAGATTTATGGTAGCTGTATAACCATTGAATGTCCCTAAATCTTCACTGAAAACTTTCACATGCCTTTTTAGAAAGCTGTCAAATGCCTCTTTGTTACTGTGGTGTACTGCACTTACTGTTTTGATCTTGCGCCAGTCCAGACAAATTCATTGAAGCCGCTCACATCCAAACAGCGGAACTGCATTTCTTGTAACAATATACAGAGGTAAACGTGCACGTTGTTTGTTAAGCTTAATGCACACCTTGATGACTCTTTCTGGCCGGATTACTTCGCCAGTGTACATCTTGAGAACGACATATGTATGGCGCATATGAATGTGACTAAATTTATCTCTATACAGTTCACCTGAGATAATAGAGACTGCTGCCCCCGTGTCGACTTCCATCTACATTCATAAACCTTCAATTTTTGGTGAGTTTTTTTTTTTTTTATTACAGATGTCCTTTCATCTTTTCCCCTTCTCATTATGCTCCCTGGTGCAGGATTTTGCGATGTTGCTATAACTTTGTGTAGCATCAGTTCAGACTCAGTATTCAAACTTGTCTCTTTCTTATGTCTTTCAATCTCAGTGTCCATTTTGTAGATAGTTTTTTTCCTTCTTTTTTACATAGTTTCCTTTTCCGAAAACTCTCAGTATTTTCTCCTCTGTCTTTGTCTTTATACCGAGCAATGTGTCCTTTCTTTCCACATTTGTGACACAGTTGGTCTTTGTAAAAACACTCATTTTGGGTATGGTTAGACTTCCCACATCTAGAACATTTCTCCTTTGGCGATCCTGATGCAAAAGACATGGCATTTACTTTCAATGAGTTGCTTAAATGCTGTGATTCTCTAGATACAGCCTCCATTGACATTGATATGGGGTTTAGGTCTGGAGACATTCTTGGCCAGTCCATCACCTTTACCCTCAGTGTCTTTAGCAAGCCAGTGGTCATCTTGCAGGTGTGCTTGGGGTCATTATCATGCTGGAATACTGCTCTGCGGCCCAGTTTCTGGAGGGAGGGAATCATGCTCTATTACATGTTAGAATTCATGTTTCCCTCAATTAACTGTAGCTCCCCAATGCTAGCAGTGCTCATGCACCCCCAGATCATGACACTCCCACCACCATGTTTGACGGTAGGCAAGACACACTTGTCTTTGTACTCCTCACCTGGTTGCCGCCACACACGCTTGACACCATCTGAACCAATTAGGTTTATCTTGGTATCTTGGTGTGAACTCAGTAGCAGCACACCAATAAACAAATAAAACCTGAAATAAACAGCCAATGGTAAGAAACTATTTGCTTTTCAGACAGTAAGTCAATGAGCAGTTTACGATAAAAACAACAACAACAACAACAAAAAAAAAAACGTTGCACCAAAGAGAGCAATACAAAGCAATGCAGCATTACAAAATGTACATGGGCTCATGAAAATGCTTGTTCATAAATATTACAAAAATTATAACAGTATTAAATACATTTATCAGTATGTACACAGTGAAAGTCATAATAAAATAAACACATCTGTAATTTTGTAAATCCAAATACCTGCAAGTGTGAAATATGTAAAATTAGTGATATCCATTAATTTCTAAAACCATATAGTAATGAAATAATTCACAATGATTAAAGCTGAACATGTATTTTACTATGGCGATAGTTACATCTATCATCAAAATATTAAAACCTCCTGATTACTATTCTTTAGTCCTTGTTGTGATAAGACTGATGAAGCTGATGAAGCCTAGACTCTACAAGACCTTTGAAGGTGTGTTGTGGTATCTGGTCCCAAGATGTTAGCAGCAGTTCCCTTAAGTCTTCGAAGTCAGCAGGGGCAGCCTCAATTCATCAGAATTTTTGTTTAGTCCATTCTTTAGGTAAATTTTGAAATCTGTGGAATTTAAAGGCCAAGTCAACAACATTAACTTATTGTCATGTTCCTTAAAACATTCCTGATGATTTTATAATAGGGAATTCCATTGCAACCATAAGGGTGTACTTGCAACAATGTTTAGGTAGATGATACATGTCATCGGTTCCACAGGTAATTGCATCACATTTACCCAGCCCTCTGCATGATGTAAAAGACAAAATAGTTCATCAGACATAGCCATCCTTTTACATTGCTACAAATAGTGTTAATTTTGTCAGCTATTTTCAATTTTAGTCTTAGTCATGGCATGAATGTCCATGTAAGTTTTTATCATATTTACTCAATCGTATCCTATTTTTGGTTAGTCAACTACAAGTTTGGCCATTTTAGTCTGGTTTTAGTCAGAGGAACCCTTAATTATTTTAGTCTAGTTTTAGTCAATGAAAATGTCAATCTAGTCTAACCAAAAGCCAAAATAATTATCTTAACATTTAAAATGTATATTTTTATCAGATGTTTTTAGCTTAAAGTTTTTATTCGCTTAATGTTTTTGGCAACAGTTTATCAATAAAATAATATCACACACACAAAAAAAAACATAATTACCACAAACACTGTAAAACTATTAGAGATTTTTTATGGCATGATTGTTTGTGTCTCTTGATGTGTCTCTTCATGTTTTTGTATTTTTCCCAGCAAATGCTTTTTTCCCCTCTGGAAAAAATATAAAGAAAATGGACCCAAATATTGGTTCATCTCTTTTGGAGTAATACTGTTGTCGTCATGATGAGTTTGTCACGGAAGCGCCAGGCTTCACCTCCAATCTTCGTTCACAGTCACCAGAGTTCTAATCACACGCACACCTGATCCTCATTAACAACTCACCATAAATACACCTCACTTCCCCTCACTCGCTGTCTTACTTCATCAATGGACTACAGACTACACCACCCGCTCGGGTTTTCTCACGATCTCTGCCTGTTTGTGTCTGTTTTCCGAAACAGAAAGTCAGACCAAAACAATGAACCCGACGGGCTTGGATCTAGTCCTTGAGCTGGTGGAGCGATTCTGTCATCTCTGCACCACCGCAGTACCACTTCCGGCAACAAGTTCTTCTTCTACCCCTCCTTCCGTGCACGCCAGTCCCATGGCGACGTCAGAACTGCAATGGATTTCTGCTCCAGTGCTCTCTCACATTTGAAATGCAACCTCTCCAATTCGCAACTGACCGATCCAAGATTGCATATATCATTTCTCTTCTCACGGGCAGGGCATTACAGTGGGCCAAGGCCACCAGGCAACAAGACGGCACTGTGGTGCATAATTTTCAAGATTTTGTCACCTATTTCCGAGAAGATTTCACACACGCGGCTGATGAGTCCACCTGTGGAGAGAAGCTGTTCAAGTTGAGTCAAGGTAACAGCAACATTAATGACTATGTTTTGACTTTCAGGACCCTGGCAGCCTCCAGCGGGTTGAACGAAGTCGCACTCTTGACAAAGTTCCGTCAATGACTCGATCCATGTCTGAGGTTGCAACTGGCAGCCCAGGATGACTTGGTAGGATTGGAGCAGTATATGCGCACAGCAATCCGAGTCGCCGGCCGTCTAAGAGAGTGCACTGAGGAAGTAGTCGGACCTCGAGGATCTCCCGCAGTTCTCCGGTCACAGGAGGTGAGATCTGCTCCTGAGCCCATGCAGGTGGATCGACAATCATTCTCCAGCTTGACCCCCGCCGAAAGACAACGCCGACTGACCCAAGGATTGTGCCTTTACTGTGCAGAGAAGGGACATGTCTGCCTAACATGTCCCCGACGTCCGCCTCGTCCACTGGTGAGCAATCTTACTTCTCTATGTAAACACCTGACTCCTCTGATGACCACTGTTGAAATTGATATTGCCCATGATTCTGTTACAGTAAGGGCTCTCCTGGATTCTGGATCAGCCGGCAACTTCATCTCTGCCCCGTTGTGTCGACGACTCAGGATAGCCATGCTTATTAACTCCACACTATTCAAAATCTGCTGTGTAACTGGTGCCCTTCCTCGGGGAGGATTGGTCCATCACATAACCCTGCTCCTATGCATGCGAGTAGGTTGGCTCCACGCAGAGCACATCAGGTTCCTCGTTCTGGTGCGATCCACCTCTGACATAATCCTAGGACGTCTGTGGCTCACCGAGCACCATCCAGTGATCTTGTGGGACAATGGAGACATCTTGAAGTGGGGACCCACCTGCCTAGAACACTGCATCCAAGCAAAACCCATCCTCCCAGTGAACACCACTTCTCTAGAAAGTCCGGAGGTCGGGCTGTCAGTTATCATCCCCAAGATCTACTCCTCTTTCCAGGATGTTTTCTGCCCTTGGCGAGCCACGCAATTACCAATTCATCAGCCATGGGACTGCGCTATCGACCTCCTCCCCGGTGAACCAGTGCCCAAGGGTAAGATCTACTCACTCTCCATTCCTCAACAAACAATTTCCTTTTTGTGGCCAAAAAAGACTGGGATCTTCGCCCCTGTATTGATTATAGGGCCCTCAACAAGGTCACAGTTAAATATAGTTACCCCCTTCCACTCATCCCAGCTGCTTTTCACAAAACTGGATCTCCGGAACGCCTACAATCTCATCAGGATTAAAGAAGGGAATGAGTGGAAAATGGCGTTCATTACCCCAACCGGCCACTATGATTCAATTCAATTCAATTCAATTTTATTTCTATAGCGCTTTTAACAATGGTCATTGTCTCAAAGCAGCTTCACAGAAATGAAAAGAAGACTTATGGAAATGTATATATGTGTAAGAAAAATGTGACTAGATAATGAGATTGTCCCTGATGAGCAAGCCAAGGGTGACGGCGACAGTGGCAAGGAAAAACTCCCTGAGATGGCAACAGGAAGAAACCTTGAGAGGAACCAGACTCAACAGGGAACCCATCCTCATCTGGGTGATAACAGATAACAGAAATTGTATAACATCATGTGTGTTATGCAGATGAAAGTTCCATAAACAGAAGTTAATTTAAATTAACACAAAGTCCAGTTCAGCACAGGGATGAGTCAGCAGGTGCAGAGGGCAGATGGGGGTCTGGATCACTGGGAGCTCAGGAGCAGCATGTGTAGATCCAAACCAAAATGAAGAAGAATCCAGCTGGAGTTGGTCCTTCTCTGGATGCCTCTGGGTCAAAGCAGGGTCGGCCTCTGTCTACTGAAGCTGGCACGATCTCCAGATGCCTCGGGATGGGTGGAAAAATAAAGAGCAGGTGAAAAGAATTAGCGTGGTTGCCATTCAGGATAGATGTACTGGAGTACCAGGTAAAGAAATTAATTATGTGTATGCCAGATTAAAGAGATGCGTCTTGAGTCTACTTTGAAATTGGGAAACTGTGTCTGAGCCCCGAACACTGTCAAGAAGGCTAATCCAAAGTTTTGGAGCTAAATATGAAAAGGCCCTACCTCCTTTTGTAGATTTTGATATTCCGGGAACTACCAGTAGTCCGGAGTTTTCTGATCTTAAGGAGCGTCCTGGATTGTAACGTATCAGAAGACTTGTTAGGTATGTGGGAACTAGACCGTTTAGAGCCTTGTACGTAAGTAATGCTATTTTGTAATTAATTCTAAACTGAACAGGTAGCCAGTGCAAGGATGATAATATTGGGGTTATATGATCATATTTTCTGGATCTAGTGAGAACCCTGGCGGCTGCATTTTGGACTAACTGTAGCTTGTTAATTGAGGATGCAGGACAGCCACCCAGTAATGCATTACAGTAGTCCAGTCTGGAGGTCATGAATGCATGAACCAGCTTTTCTGCATCAGATACAGATAAAATGTTCCTAAGCTTGGCAATATTTCTAAGGTGGAAAAAGGCTGTTTTTGTGATGTTGGAGATATGATTTTCAAAGGATAAATTACTGTCTAATATCACACCCAGGTCTTTCACTGTCGAGCTGGTGGTAACAGAACATCCTTCTAAACGCAGGCTGAATTGTGAGAGCTGGTGTGTACTGGTTTTTGGGCCAATAAGTAATATCTCTGTCTTATCTGAATTTAGTAAAAGAAAATTATCGGTCATCCAGTCTTTTATATCTTGAATACACTCAGTTAGTCTAGACAATTTGGGTATTTCATCTGGTTTTGTGGAAATGTATAACTGAGTATCATCAGCATAACAATGGAAACTAATCCCATGTCTTCTGATGATGTTACCCAAGGGAAGCATGTATATTGAGAACAACAGAGGTCCTAAAACTGACCCTTGTGGCACCCCATATTTCACTGGCATTACACCAGACTGTTCTCCATTCAGATCTACAAAATGGAATCGATCAGACAGGTAGGATCTAAACCATTTTAACGCCTGTCTCTGAATTCCAATGTGATTTTGTAAGCGATCTATTAGAATATCATGATCTATAGTGTCGAATGCAGCACTAAGATCAAGTAAGACAAGAATTGAGATGCAGCCTTGGTCTGAAGCTAAAAACAAGTCATTTGCAATTTTAACTAGTGCAGTTTCTGTACTATGATGGGGCCTGAAACCTGACTGAAATTCCTCGAGGATATCGTTTTCCTGCAAGAATGTGCATATTTGGGCTGATACTATCTTTTCTAATATCTTTGATATAAAGGGAGGTTTGAATCGGTCTGTAATTTATTATATCATTTGGGTCTAAATTAGATTTTTTAAGAAGAGGCTTAATAACTGCCAACTTGAAAGGTTTAGGGACATGACCTAGACATAATGAAGAGTTGATAATATTTAGAAGTGGCGCTCCGGCTATACTTATCACTTCTTTTAAAAGTCTAGTTGGGATTGGATCCAACAAGCATGTTGTTGATTTAGCCGAGGTGATAAGTTTGTACAGCTCTTCCTGTCCTACACCTGTAAAGCTCTGAAAATCAAATTGTGAAGCTTTAGACTGGACTGGATCATGAGATGTTAGAGGTTGAATTTCCATTATTTTCTTCCTGATACTATCAATCTTTTCATTGAAGAAGTTCATGAAGTCTTCACTTCTAAGCTGTGATGGGATACTCCCTGCAGGCATCTTAGGATTTGTTAGGCTAGCCACTGTACTAAATAGGAACCTGGGATTGTTTTGGTTTCTTGCTATGAGTTGGCTCAGATGCTCGGCCCTAGCCGCTTTTAGAGCCCGTCTATAGCTGCACATACTACCTTTATACGCGATTCTAAAAACTTCTAATTTAGTTTTTCTCCATTTTCGCTCGTGGTTACGGGTTGCTCTCTTTAGGGCGCGAGTATGACTGTTGTACCATGGTGCAAGTGTTTTATCTCTGACTTTTTTTAATCTGATGGGAGCAACAGTGTCTAATGTACTGGTAAAAATAGTGCCCATGCTGCTAGTCACTTCATCTAGATCGTCTGCACTTAGGGGTCTGATAAGAAATTGGGACAGATCCGGCAGATTACTTGTGAATTTGTCTTTAGTAGTCGGATTAATATTTCTACTGAATTGATAACGTGGGGAGGCACAGCTACGTTGTTCTACAGGTAGAGTATATACTAAGAGATGATGATCTGTGATATCATCACTTTGAGGTAGAATGTCTATATTAGAGACATCTATACCATGGGATATAATTAAATCTAGCGTATGATTAAAGCGATGAGTTGGTCTATTTATATTTTGTTTAACCCCAAAGGAATTTAGCAAATCTATAAATGCGAGTGCTGAAGTGTTGTTAGCATCGTCTACATGAATGTTAAAGTCTCCTACTATCAGCACTTTGTCAGAGTTAACCAATAGGTCTGATAGCAGATGTCCAAACTCTTTAAGAAAATCGACATATGGCCCTGGGGGTCTGTACACGGTGGCCAGAACGAAGTGTTGCAAGGGTTTATTATGTATTTCGCTGAGTGCAACATTAATGATAAGCACTTCAAACGAGTTGAACTTGGGCCTTGTTTTCTGGGTAACAGTGAGAACATCACCGTAGATAGTTGCGACACCACCACCACGACCAGTTTGACGGGGTTCGTGCTTATAGAAATATCCTGATGGAGTAGACTCATTTAAACCAATATATTAATTTGGTCTGAGCCAGGTTTCAGTAAGGCAGAGTGCGTCAAGGCAGCAATCTGAGATAATTTCATGAACAATCAGTGCTTTAGGCGCAAGGGATCTGATGTTGAGAAGCCCAAACTTTAGAGGTATATTGTGATTACTTACTTGGCCTTTTTCTGGTTTTATAGTTATTAGATTGTTTCGAGCAATTTTAACAAATTTATTCTTTTTTCTCACTATTCGGGGAACAGACACAGTTTCTATAGGACAAGCTATGTGTGCGCGTCTATCTGTATGGTAAGTTGCATTGTGACTATTATGTTTGGAATCTAAGACACGACTTACCGCCAGTCAGATGGTTCGTAGTGTCCTGGAGATGTTGTCTGAGAGGACTGCTGCTCCAGCTCTGCTAGGGTGCAGTCCATCGGTGTGGTAGAGTCTAGGACGCTCCCAGAAAACATTCCAATTATCAACAAAGGGTAATCTCTGTTGCTGACACCAAGATTGTAACCATTCATTAAAAGCGAACAATCTACTGAACCTCTCGATTCCTCGCTGGAATGTGGGAAGCGGTCCGGATACGATGATCCTTGTCGTGGGTGATGTGGGCGGACCTTCTCAACCAGGCTCCTGAAGTCCTTCTTCAGGATCTCCGTCTGCCTCAGCCTGGTGTCGTTCGTGCCAGCACCACAGCTCCAAAGTTCTCCCTCAGGGCCGCAGGCACCTGTGCAGCAACATCAAGAACACGAGCACCAGGTAAACAGCGAGTGCGAACCTTACCTTTAGCCGTGGTAGCACGGACGCGAAGAGGAGCGAAGCGGTTTCGGGTCGGGATCTCGAAGACGGGCGGCGGCGGAGGGGGAGAGGTCCTCGCCCGGGGCCTAGCGCGCGTCTTCCGCTGCTACTGTATCCAGGCTTCGTGGTATCCCGGCGCCGGGGTGAAGGAAACCTGGGCGGGCTGCGTCCGTGGTGCGTTGGACCTGGACAGAGAAACACGCGGAGTAGAGGTTGTGGAAGGATGTGTGTCATGCTGAGAATTTACCTGGGACAGGTGAGCGTCGGTCCGTGACGATTCCAGCGCGGCTTTCCGCTGTCATAGCTGGGCCAGCTTCACCTGTAGGTCACAGATCTGCTTCTCCAAGGCCTCCATCTCCAAATCCGCCGAGTGAAGCTCCAGTGTGTCCTCTCCTGCACTCAGAGGCAGACACACAACCGACATGGTGTAAAAAATAAAATAAAAACCGAATATAATCGGTGTGGAAAACGCGTAGGCAAACTTGTGATAGCCGGGCTAACGGGCTAGCGATGCTAATGGGATAGCCGGCTAGACGCGGGTGCGTGGCAAAACTATTAAAACTTCCGAGTTTCGAGTGAATATATTATAAATACTTATCTGTTATATGTTCGCTCTTTGTAAGAAGACAAAAAGTTAGAACGTCAATCTGGATTGAGCTGGAAAATTGGTCAGTCTGCCGGAGCTCGGAAAAACGCAGCCTCTCGCCTCTTGCAACGCAAAGTTCTGTCACACACACCAAAATATGCTACTATGAGTATCTAGTTATGCCATTCGGTTTGGTCAATGCCCCCTCCGTGTTCCAGGGTTACATGAACGAGGTGCTTCAACCATTTCTTAACCAATTCGTTTTGGTGTATATTGATGACATTCTCATTTTACTCCAGGAACGAGTTGGAGCACCACGTTCACGTTGCCAAGGTCCTCCACAGACACCACTTGTACCTAAAGGCTGAAAAATGTGCCTTCCATCAGTCCTCCGTGCATTTCCTGGGTTATCATATCAGTAATGAGGGCGTCAAAATGGATGAGACAAAAGTAGACACCATTCGAACCTGGCCAATCCCCACCAGTATCAAACACCTCCAATGTTTTTTGGGTTTCGCCAATTTTTACCGGAGGTTCATCCGTGACTACAGTTCCCTAGTCTCGCCGCTCATGGATCTCCTGAAAGGAAAACCCAAGACCCTCTCTTGGACCTCCCGGATCCTAACAAACATTCTTGGTCGAAGTGGATGCTTCACAATCTGGAGTAGGAGCCGTCCTTTTGCAGCAGCAGGGGACCCTGCCTCAGTACCATCCATGTGCGTTCTTTTCCCGGAACTATGACATCGGAAACAGAGAACTCCTTGCGATCAAACTCGCCCTCCAGGAATGGAGACATTGGTTGGAGGGGGCTCGACATCCATTCATAGTTCTGACCGATCACGGCAATCTGGAGTACCTGTGAGAGGCTAAACGCCTCACTCCCTGACAAGCCAGATGGGCCTTGTTCTTCAAGCGGTTCCATTTTACCATTTCGTATAGGCCCGGAACTAAAAATATCAAGGCTGATGCCCTCTCCCGACTCCATGATGTAGAAGAGACTCAGAAAATGCCAGAAAACATTCTCCCTTGGATGCTGTTTGTCTCATCAATTCAGTGGGGGTTCGAGGAAGCAATCCAGCAAAACAGGATCACCGAGCCATCCCCTCCAGAGTGCCCTGTGAACCGTGTCTTTGTCCCCACATCTCAGCAAGATGCACTCATCCACCAGGTACATACCTCATTGGGCACTGGTCACCCAGGGGCCAATCAAACCCTCTCACTATTGGAAGAGCGCTTCTGGTGGCCCAATATGGCCGAATCGGTCAGAAGGTATGTGAGAGGATGCCGGGACTGCGCCGCTACAAAGTCCTCTCGACAGCTCCCAGCAGGAAAACTCCTACCCCTTCCAACTCCCCAGCGTCCCTGGTCACACCTAAGAGTGGATTTTGTCACTGACCTCCCCTGCTCCGAGGGTAACACATGCATCCTTGTAATAGTGGATAGATTTTCCAAGTTGTGTCGTTTAGTTCCCTTAGCAGGACTTCCTTCCGCCAAAGAAACGGCCGAAGCTCTGTTCAATTGGGTTTTTAGGGTCTTTGGGATTCCAGAGGACATTGTCTCGGATAGAGGACCACAATTTGTCTCCAAGTTCTGGAAGGCCTTCTTCCAACTTCTAGGTGTGACCGTCAGTCTATCCTCTGGATACCACCCTCAGAGTAACGGACAAACTGAACGTAAGATCCAAGAGATAGGCAGATATCTCCGTACCTTCTGCCACGATCGTCAGCACTCCTGGAGCCAATTCATTACCTGGGCCAGGTATGCACAGAACCCACCACAGGACTCACCCCCTTCCAGTGCGTACTCGGCTATCAACCACCTCTTTTCCATTGGAATGGGACACCATCGGAAGTTCCAGCTGTGAATTACTGGTTCCAGGAGAGTGAGAGGGTTTGGGACTCAGCTCATCGACAACTACAACGGGCAGTTCGGAGACAACGCATCGCCGCTGACGCAAGGAGAGCAGATACACCAACTTTCCATCCAGGACAACGAGTTTGGCTCTCCACATGCGACATCCGTCTCCTACTGCCCTGCAAGAAGCTGAGTCCTAGATTCATTGACCCCTTCACCATCCTCTCTCAGATCAATGCCATCACTTACAAGCTAAGTCTTCCACGCACATACAAGATCCACCCTACCTTTCACGTTTCACTCCTAAAACCCTATCACTCACCCGTTTTCCCTGTTTCCACAGAGCCTGGTCCCGATGACGAGCCTCCCCCAGTGCTAGACATGGAAGAGGGTACAATTTATGCCGTACAGGAAATCCTGAGTTCCCGTCGTCGAGGTGGTCGGCTTAAATACCTTGTGGACTGGGAGGGGTATGGCCCTAAGGAAAGGAGTTGGGTCCCTCGCCAAGACATCCTCGACCCAAACCTCCTCAGGGACTTCCACCAGCAACATCCACAAATGCCAGCTCCCAGGGGAAGAGGTCATCCACCCCAGCAGCATGTCTTGAGGCCCTCAGGAGCAGTCCGTGAAGAGGGGGGTTCTGTCACGGAAACACCAGGCTTCACCTCCAATCTTCGTTCACAGTCACCAGAGTTCTAATCACACGCACACCTGATCCTCATTAACAACTCACCATAAATACACCTCACTTCCCCTCACTCGCTGTCTTACTTCATCAATGGACTACAGACTACACCACATACCTGCAGCATGCTTCGCCACGTGTCGTCTTGTCTCCTGGTTCGTGATTCCCCTGTGTTCTGTGTTCTCTGTGCTACTGCAAACCTCCACCAGCTCCTTCACCGCCATTTCAGTTAAGACACTCAGGTCTCCATATTCACTGTTTCATTTTCTCACAAACTATTAATAAATCGCCCGCTCGGGTTTTCTCACGATCTCTGCCTGTTTGAGTCTGTTTTCCATAACAGAGTTAAAGATGACTGGATATCACCGGATATTTTTCTTCATTATTTTCATTAACTGTTTATAGATCTATTCATTAACCTTTTGTGTATGGAAGCAAATTAGCATAATAAATATTTGAATTATATCAGCTTCTTAAAAACACATTTTGAAATTAACACTACTCAATTTATTAAAATAAAATAATTGGCTTTAAAAAGCAACATTTTTAAATGTAAGTGCTCTGAATGTCACATGAAACTCAACAGTCCATTTCAAGCTGTAAAATGGATAGAAACAGTCAAACATAGAAATTCATCATTATCTCACTCACTCAACATATATACCGCTTAATCCTATATTTAGGGTCATGGGAGCCTGGAGCCTATCCCAGGAGACTTAGGGCACAATGTGGGGTACACCCTGGACAGGGTGCCAATCCATCGCAGGGCAGCTTGGAAATTCAAGCAGTAAAATTCAATACAGGAAAAGAGATCGAGCCAGAACGAAATCAAATCAAGTCAAGTCAAGTCAATTTTATTTATATATATAAAATAGTAATAATATACCTATACTCATGCGTACACAAACACATATAAAATAATAATAATAATAATAATAATAATATAATAAATACCAAAATAAATGAATAAATAAATAAAATTAAACTTTTAAATACCAATTTGAACAAAAGAACAAAACAAAAACCCAGCCTAAATGTCACATCAGTACTGTATTTTCTTCCACTTAACAACTATATACACAACTGAACAACAGAACAAAGGGCGCTTTTACAACAGATGTTAATTCGTGCGTAATTGCCTACAGTGCAGTTGTTACAATTCAGGAAAAATCTGGGCGTATTGGTTTAATGTAGTCCATCCATTTACTCCAGATCTGAAAAAAAATTCCCATTTGAGTTCTCAATAAGAAGGACAGTTTTTCCATTACATATATATTATGTACGGTATCAATCCATTCCTTAACTGTGGGAGGCTCTGGTTTTAACCACTTTCTAGTGATTGCTTTTTTACTTGCTGTAAGAAGAATTAACATCAGTTTTCTATTCTTATTGTTTCCACCGTCTGGCATGATGTTAACAAAATATAAAGATTAACATGTAAAACTGATCTCTATTTCAAAAACAGCTTCCAAATTTCTTTTAATCTCTTGCCAATATGGGGTTAGTTTTCGACAGGCCCAAAATATATGATAATGGTTAGCTTGCCTTTCCCTGCACTCTCTCCAGCAGTCAGTACTATTTCCTTTGTGTATTTTCTGTGTTGGAGTAATAAAGAACCAAATTACATTCTTCCAACCAAATTCTCTCCATATTGTTGAGCTTGTAGACATTGTGATTTGCAATTTTTTTCAATGTGTTCTCCTGTACTGTTTGCTAAAATATAAAGTATAACTTAGAAATTATCTCATTGCATGGCTTAGTTTTCGACACTGACAAGATGACCTTTATTATTCCTGTCTCCACTATTTCCAGTGCTTCTGATTTAATATTACATTCAACATAGTGTCTTACTTGAAGGTATCTATAGAAGTAACTCTGGTTGAGCCCATACTTTCCCTTTAGTAATTCAAAGCTTTGAATTTTACCTTTGTTGAACAATGTATAATAATTTGTGATACCTAGCCTAGCCCATCTATTCGGAGTGAAGTCCGTATCGTAGGCACACCATCTTAATATTCTCGTCGCATCTTCCAAATCGCCCATTTTCTTATATGGTGCCAGATTTTAAGTCATAAATTAATCCATGGGTTTGTTTTCTCGCTCATTCTAATTCTTAATTTAGTATCAGCAACCAGGGCAGGTAGAGGAAGATTATCCATCATTGCTCTCTCTATTTAGATCCATCTTGCTTAGTATATTGGACTAAACCAACAAACAAGTGGCCTTAGTTGAGCTGCAAAAGGCATGGAAGGCCTAGCCCACCCTCTTCTTTCCTTAGTTGCAATGTTTTAAATCTAACTCTAGGTTTTTTACCCTGCCATAGAAATCGAGATATTAGAATCAACTTTTAAACTTAAACTGTAAAGAGGGATAAGGTTCCAACGTAGAGTAGATCAGACTTAATTTTTTTATGAAGGGAACTGTAATTTAAATCAAATAATTTAGAGTGATCACCCGAAATATTTACTCCTAAATAGTTAATTGATTTAGTATCCCATTTTAAATTAAACTTCTCTTTAATTTGTCTGGGTGGTTCATAATTAAATGATAATACTTGGGTTTTTGTGACATTAAGTTTATAACCAGATATGGCCTCATATCCTTCAAGAAAATTAAATAAAATAGGCAATGACTTTGTAGGTTGGGACATATAGATCAATATATCATCAGCAAAGAGAGCTATTTTATGTTCTCCAAATCCCATGTCAATACCTTTAATTAAGTGGTTTTGTCTTTGCTGTCCATTGGCTCAATGAACAGAGCAAAAAGTAATGGCGAGATGGGGCATCCTTGTCTTGTAAGCCGTTCTAGATTAAAAGGATCTGATAAATCTCTGTTGATTTTAATTCTTGCATATGGCTTATTATATAGTGTCTCAATTATTTCTATAACCTTGTTATGAAATCCAAATTTTGCCATTACCTTGTATAGGAAATCCCATCTCACTGAGTCAAAGGCTTTTTCTGCATCTAGACTCAATAGAGCTGCTTCAACTCTATGGTTAGAAATGTAGCTAAGTATATGTAGAGTTCTTCTAATGTTGTCTGATGCTTGCCTT
Source organism: Clarias magur (assembly GCA_013621035.1). Classification (NCBI taxonomy): domain Eukaryota; kingdom Metazoa; phylum Chordata; class Actinopteri; order Siluriformes; family Clariidae; genus Clarias; species Clarias magur. Next base: position 656,360 of record QNUK01000148.1, on the reverse strand, counting down.
TGGCAGATAAAGCCTGTTTGGTCTAGGTTAATGAGGTCCGGAAGAATCTTTTCTAATCTCCGAGCCAAAATGGAGGTGAACAACTTATAATCAACATTTAGAACACTACACTCTAAAAAGAAATGTTTAGACTCAACAAAAAAAATGTACGCAAAATTTTGCATTAGTCTTTTTGAGTTATGACAACTTCATTTGAAATTATATTGAACTAACAAGCTAGATTGCATTGAGGGAATTAGCTTTTCCTCTTCAGTCAAAGAATATTTTAATTTCCTCTTATTAACTGTTAGACAAAGGGCATGTTTTTAAGTTGAAAACTCATAAAAATTATGTTGCTCCAAATGGCTTTACCATATTATTTTAAAGCAATTGTATACGTTGTCTATTTAATTACTATAATAATGTATACAAATTTTCAAATAGCAACCATTTAAAAAATTAAGTGGCTCTGAATAGATTTTTTTCAGGTTTCTTTTTTTTTTTTTTTGTTAATGTAATAGATTGAAAAAAAGACAACCATTATTTCTGTGCAATCAACTTTTTTTTTATTTCAACTGGTCCTCATTAGGCATAAGTAATTAATAATAAATTATTAATAATAAATTATGCCATTACAGCAAAGTTAGGCAAATCTCCATAAATATCACAGTTAAAAGCCAAGTAGGATGTCATGGAACATTCCAAGAGACTAAGCTCTATATGGGTAAGCCCATATCAGTCATTTGCAGTAGCTCAGGTTGAGCGCATATATTATGCCCATCAGCAAAGCACAGCACTTTGCAATATCCTTTCCCACCAGGACTTTTGTTGCCTCCAACACAATAGCCATCCAGTAGTCAAATGCAGGGGAAGGTCAGTCACCAATGATAGCAATTTTCAATACTTGTCTTTCAAGGTTGGCTTCAAACCCATCATTGTCCTTGTAAAACAAAAAACAAAACAAAACATTATAACACAGGTTATAGTTAGTGCAAATTCATTACTTTAGTAGAACTATTAGATATAAATTAAATGTTACTCACCACGAAATATTGGTTATATTGGTAATATCGGTTATATTGAGTTTGGTTGGCTAACACAATCTTACCACTGGAACATGTCAAGGCATGTTCTGTGGGTAGGAGGAAACTTTAAAAAATCGAGTTATCATGCCAACTTTTTTAAGTAAAAAAAAAAAAAAATGTTTTCGACCCATTAACAATTAAATTTGAGTTTAAATTACATGCAAAATTAAGTTGATGTAATTACGAACATTATTATTTGTTCACAACTTATAAAAATAAAGTCTGCAACTTAGGAGGTTCATCTAAATCAATTAATTAATAATTAACTTGCATCCATGTATTAAATCAAGTAGCGGTAAAAGGTCCACCCGAGTTAGTTTTTAGAGTGTAATTGGGCAATGGTTACTACATTCCATTCTATCTTTCCCCTCCTTTGGAATAATTGAAATTATCGCCTCTCTCCATGAACGTAAAATTTCCCCTTTTTGTATGACCCAATTGTATGCCTTTAATAAAGTTGGGGCCAAGTGATCAAATGTGGTTTTATACCATTCTGCAGAGTAGCCACACTGTAAAAAATACAATCTTGACTTAACTCATTCAAATTTCAAGGCAACTTGCTGCACAGCTTTTTTGAGTTAACTCCACTTTTAACCCAAGTTGTTGACTTAACTCAAAAAAGCTTTGCAGCAAGTTGCCTTGAAATTCTGAGTTAAGTCAACTTGTTGTTGACCTAACTAAATTTACTGAGTAAAGTCTCCCAATTTATATTCTTTTGTTAAGTTAAAAGTGTTTTGATAGTTTCAAAGACTTATTAATTTAATAAATGTGAACTTGTCACATGTTTTGGGTTCAAAATATGTGTTTAAATTTACTGAAGCAGGTTTTTCCTTTTATTAACATGTAATACAATGTAATGAAAAAAGCTGTAACTGAATGCTTGAAAGTTTCTTCCAAATTTTATTTTAAACCAAAAGGAACACACTACAACCACATTCCTTGACTTTCAAATAAAAGTAAACTAAAAGAAACATGGCAAAATGCCTTTTACAGTCTAAACTTCACAAAACAAGGTAAAGGGTAAAATAATATATAATAATAATAAAATAATAATAATAATAATAATAATTTGAAGTCTGAAAACAGCTCACAAAAGCAATGTCATAGCAAAAGTTAAGTCTTAAGGGATTGTACCCTTGCAGAGCCGTGAGTGCCCAATTCCATGAACACCTTCTCAATCACCTCAAACGTGTACTTCAGATTTTTTGGTACTGAAATCCAAGGCAAACAGGTCAAAGGCCAAACTGTTAAGCTACAGCAGATTGCAGATCTGGAGCATCTTGCAAGACAATCTCTTCCTCCAACACAAGAGTAAAGTTTATGACACTGGTCAAAGTCGTAGGGGAGTCATCATCTTCAATCACAATAGGAACTCCCACTTTCATCCCTCTGGTCTGTCCGCCATCAGGAGTACTGCCCTAATGTAATAAAGAGTACAGAAAATCACTTTTGACATCCATCTTTTCTATGTTGTTCTATTTCTTTTTGTTCCATGAAAGTTTTGGGTCCTACTAGATTAATGTAGACAAAACGTCCAGAAAGAAACACCTCATAAATCCTTAAAATCCATTGTCTCTGAGCTTTGAGATGATCAGATACAGTAAAATATGAGCCGGAGTTCAAATGAATAAGAATTTAAATATCTTAATAATGTCAACACAAACATTAACAGCCGTATTTTTGTCAAAGTGCCTGCAGAGAATCAACAACATACTCACCAGACATGTTCTGAATAGTGCAGATGATCCATCACGGATAAACACGTCGAGATCTTCCAAGACAGTTTTCATTCAGTGAGCCACAGCTCAAAAAAGTCTGAAAAAAGGACGCTAATGTTATGCATTGTCACTTTTGATAAACTTTCAGGTATTCATAACATTTAACATTAGGAATACTCTAATTATGAGAGAAATATTTTGAAATATGCAATACTGTTTGCATAGAAAAAAAGATGTTCAGGTTTGTGCTCAAGTGTCTCAGCATCAAATTTTTCTGTGTCCTGTTCTCTCAATTCATGTGCACAAGGTGAAGTCCCAGCTTCAGGTTGACTGTTGAGCTCAGGTTCTGTTTCATTCAAGATTTTCTCTGATTCCTTATGCATTAATCTGAAATCTTTGATGGTGTCATTTTTATGTTTGCTTGTTCTATGGCTGCTAAAGCTTGAATCTACATTTCTATAAGGGGCAAAATACGATCTCTCTATTTCTTATATGTTTTCCAAGAGAAGAACTGTGCTTCAGAGCAGATCTAACTGAACTCGCATAAGTGTGTTCTTGAAGGTAACATTTATTTGATCAGAAATACAGTAAAAACAGGAATAATGTGAAATATTACAATTCAAAACATATTTTTCCATTGGAATATATTAAAATGGTTTTATTTATTGCTGTGATGTAAAGCTGTATTTTCTGCATCGTTACTCCAGTCTTCAGTGTCACATGATCCTCAGAAATCACTATTTTTTAAATTCATTCATAATGATCAAGAAACATTTATTGAGTTTTGTGGAAATAATAACAACCCCCCCCCACCCCGCCTGCAGGACTGAATGACAATATTAGACATTATTAAAGGCTAACAATATTATGTTAAGATAATTTCTACAAAGAACTTCGATATAAATATATGCACTTACCAAAGTTTAAAAGTTGTCCATTGTGAGGTGGAGAAACGGGCTACTAATCCAGATGATGTTCAAAATACCCGCTGCACCCAACACGCATGCGCTACTTCAGAAACGTATCAGCGCGCATGCGCCAACTTCGGATACTTAACAGCGCGCATGCGCCAGCTTCCGAACCAACTTCTGCGCGTGTTAACTTGCATTCGAACGTCTGTTCAGTAATTAAACCTTAGTTGACCCAGCGAGTTTTTAATGAACTTGTTTTCACTAGTTCAGTCAGCTTTTTCATGTCTTATTGTCCAGATGACTAATAAATACTCATTATGCCAACATTTTGCTAGTTGGATTTTTTACAGTGCATCTGCTCCTGGGGATTTACCTGGTTAATCTTGTTACTGATATTTTCAACTCTTCCATTGTAATTTCAGCCATTAGTGATTTGTTTTGTTCCTTTGTTACAGTGGGTAATTCTAATGATTTCAAAAAAGAATTTATTTTCCCATCATTATCACTTTTAGGTTGTGAGTAAAGAAATTTCTCAAAACCCCTTTGAATTTGCTTAGATTTACAAAGTATTTCCCCTGTCTGGGTATTTCTTATTTTATTAAACGTTCTATCTGCTGTTTCTTTTCTAAGTCTATACAATAACAGTTTTAATGACCTCCCTCTTACTTCATAGTACCTTTTGTTTAAAGAACATGAGCTTCTTTTGTATTTCTGTAGAGTATATTTCATCTATTTCTTTAACTATTTTTTAATGTCCTGTTTCACCTTTTGGTTCATTGAGGCTCTGTGTTCTTCCTGTAGTCTTTTAAATTTAATTTCAAGATCTTGTAGTTTCTGCCTTCTGAGTTTCTTTAAATTGCTTGTGAGTGCAATTATTTTAGCTCTTATCACTGCTTTCCATGCATCATTTTCCATTTTTGATTTGAACATTATTCAAGATATCTGAGTTTAATCTCCATACCGTAGATCTAGGTTTTTTATCCAGGCCCATCGCCAAGAAGATGGGACTATGGTCCAAGATATCCATCGTACCCAGTTCACAATGTTCAATCAGATGCAGATTTTTTGAAAAACAAAAAAGTAGTCTATTCTAGAGTATGTCATATGAGGATAGGAGTAGTATGTATAATCCCGGACTTTAGGATTTAGTTCTCTCCACACATCTATAATTCCTATTTCTTTAAACAAGCCATCTATTTTTTTTAATTAGTGACTTTGATTCCCTGATATTTTTAGAACTGTCCAACTTGGGGTTTAAACATATGTTAAAGTCCCCTTCACACACCAGAATTCCTTGAGCTTTAGTAACTGTTAAATCAAATACATCACGGTAAAAATTCCACTCTGAGCCAGGTGGAGCATAGACACTCAAAAAACTAATTAAATTTCCCTCTATTTTGCCTATTATCATTATAAATCTCACTTCTTTATCTTTTATCTCAGATATATGCTCGTAGTTCACCTTTTTGGTTATGAGTATGGCCACACCTCTTTTACGTGTAGATTTGTAAGATGGAAAGTACACATTTTTGAACCCCATTTTGTTTAGTTTTACATGTTCTGTATCATTTAGGTGGGTTTCTTGTAAAAACACAACCTCTGCTCCTGCCTTCTTTAGTTTGGATAAAAAATGTTCCCTCTCTTAACTGGACTGGTTACTCCATTAACATTAAATGAGGCAATTTTCATGTTTTACAATTAAATTATAGATTGATTTTAACAGATGTAACATTGCACATAGCTTCCCTTTGAACAGAACGAACCATAACATATTTACAAGCATTAAATAAAAAATGAAGTCATTGCCATGACTATGGTGGAGCCATCGCCTGGCTCCAAGGGAAAGCCCCTCTTTATGGGTCTGTAGAAGGGGCCCTTGTGGATGGCACTGAAATAAAAGGCCAATTGAGCTTAGCGAGTCACAATTCCCGATTAATCAAAACTTCACTCTTTTCAAACTAGCCTTATATAGTTACAACTAAATGTACACAAACTTTATGACTCTCTCCCTCTTACAATCTTAAATACCTTCGCCGTTCGTCGAGCCCGTCAAAACATCGCGCCAGTCTCACAGCACCTCCACTTATACTCCGCTTTCATGAAGAGACGCATCTGTGTGAAACTTATGACGACGTTCACTCTTTGAAAGGTTTGCAACTACTCTTTGAATGATGGTGGTCCTCTCTGTTGCTTATCTGTGCTCCTGGTGTTCCTCTTCCATGACATTCTCTGAATCCGCTCCATAAAGGTGTTTGGGCGGCTGATCGGCTGCACGGAGAGCCTCTCTTTGTTGTATCCTGCGTTGCCTCCTCAACCGTGTTATATATCTTGACTCCATCTTCGTAGAGCACTTTCAAGCGGGCCGGATACAGTGTCCTAAATTTTACTTCATTGTCTTTCAACACCTTACGTATCTCTTTATATCCTCTTCTCATCTGCAGCAACTCTGTGGCGTAATCATTATCAAAGCTGATCTGCTTTTCTTGCCAGGAGAATCTTCTCAACTGCCATGCCTGTCGAAGTATCAGTTCTTTGGCTGTGAAACTTTGAAAGATAACCACAATTGATCGTGGCAGAACGTCTGCCGGTGGTGGTTTGCCAAACACTCTGTGTGCACATTCTATTTGAAGGGGTATGCCCTCGGGAAGAGTTAGATTTTATTTAAGGAATTTTTCTAGAAAATGGTTCATTGTCGGCGAGTCTTTTTCGGCACCTTTGGGTCCTCCGTATATTCTGAGATTATTCTGCCTAGAACGACCCTCCATCTCCACAAGTTTCTCTTCAATTCTGGTGTGTGACTTTAACACGTCTGTGAGTACCTCTTCAACATTTTGAATCCTCTCTTCTACCTTTGCAATTCTACCTTCTGCCTCCTCTAGTCTAGCTTTAGTATTAGAAATTTCAGCTTTAATGTCCTCCAGTTGGGTTTTGTTATCGAGACGAAAGTCCCTTAATTCTCTAAGAATGAGGCTCAAGTCAACAGTCTCTACGGTGGAATTCGCTGCGTCTCCCGCATGGCCGCTTGGTTGTGAGCCTGGGAGAGAGCACGCCGATTCATCTTCATGTATTTCTGCGGGCTGCAAGAATTTCTTAGTTTTGCACCTAGTTTCCATGTTTCTCCCATTTTATTTAAATTAAATATCTCACTTAAATTTCTATTTAAATGGTTTTGGGGAGTTTTCAAAGCCTCACTAAGTGGGAGCGCTAGCTCTATGCTGCCATCTTATCAATGTCCAACCCGGAAGTCCTATATAGCGCTTTTAACAATTGACATTGTCGCAAAGCAGCTTTACACAATCAAAAGAAGTAAGTTTGTATGCAATGTATATGAATCAAAATTATAAGATTGTCCTTGATGAGCAAGCCGAGGGGGACGGTGGCAAGGAAAATCTCCCTGAGATGGTAATAGGAAGAAACCTTGAGAGGAACCAGACTCAACAGGGAACCCATCCTCATCTCGGTGATAACGGATTACAGGGATTGATCAGCATAATAATGTGTAAGACTAGAAGTTCAGTATAACAGGAGATGTGTTCAAATTAAAATTAAAAGGAGTCCAGTTTGTTCCTGGAGGCTCAGGTAGACTGTAGGAAAATCCAGTCCTGAGCTAACGAACAACTGTCACAGGTCCCCAGAGAACAACTGTCTGCATCAGAGAACATCCTGTCCTCAGACAGTCTTCATGGAAACCATCCCCAGCCACCACACGAATCCAGACAGACCACACAGGGCATCCATGCAACGAGATATCCAACCAGAAGCAGGACTCCAGGATGGTTTAGACGGGTCCAGAGGGCAGAGGGGTCTGGATCACTGGCAACTCAGGAGCGACATGCATAGCTCGACAGAGAGACAGGGAGAGAGAGAGGAGAGAGCAGAAGAGGAGAGAGCAGAAGAGGAGAGAACAGAAAATAAGGAGAGGTGGCAGTTAGGTATGGTCACAGTCAACATGTATAAGGTGAATGTATATTTAGTGCAAAAACTATAACAGCATAACTAAAAGGGAGAGCCAGAAGGAAACACAGACATGAGGGCTCCCTGTGATGTAAAGCAACCAATTACCTCACCGTCAACAAACCTGAGTGATCAATGAGAGTGGGGAAGACAGCATCTAAACATACCAGTTCACCAGAATACTCTACGTCCATGAGTCCCCCAGATATGCTCCTTTACCTAAGGCTAATCCATTTACAAAAATGCATAGCTAAATAAATTGGTTTTTAGCCTAGACTTAAACACTGAGACTGTGTCTGAGTCCCGAACATTAATAGGAAAACTATTCCATAACTTTGGGGCTTTGTAAGAAAAAGCTCTACCCCCTGCTGTAGTTTTAATAATACGTGGTACTGACAGGCGGCCTACATTCTTTGATCGAAGTAGGCGTGGCAGATCGTAAGACACTAGCAGTTCACTCAAATACTGTGGCGCGAGACCGTTTAGTGCTTTAAATGTCAATATTAGTATCTTAAAATCAATGCAAAATTTCATAGGGAGCCAATGCAGTGTAGATAAGATAGGGGTGATGTGCTCGTATCTTCTGGTTTTAGTGTGGACTCTCGCTGCTGCATTCTGTACTAACTGAAGCTTGTTTATACACCTAGTTGAACAACCAGACAGTAAGGCATTACAATAGTCCAACACAGAGGTGATAAAAGCATGAACTAGTTTTTCTGCATCATTTAGTGACAATATGTTTCTTGTCTTGGCAATAGTTCTAAAGTGAAAGAAAGCTATCCTGGTAATATTATCTACATGTGCTTCAAACAAAAGGCTGGAATCTATAATCACACCAAGGTCTTTTAATGTTGCATTTGATGGAACAGAAAGACCATCTAAAGTTACAGTGTGATCAGAAAGCTTACTTCTAGCTACTTGTGGTCCTATGAATAGAACTTCTGTCTTATCAGGATTAAGCAGAAGAAAATTTATTAACATCCAATCTCTTATGTCCTACACACACTGCTCAATTTTAGCAAACTGTTTTTTCTCATCTGGTTTTGCTGAGACATATAATTGTGTGTTATCAGCATAACAATGAAAACTAATACCATGTTTATGAATTATGTTGCCCAGAGGAAGCATGTAAAGGGAAAAAAGCAGTGGGCCTAAAACTGAACCCTGTGAAACACCAAACTCCACTTGAGAACATGAGGAATGGTCACCATCTAAATCTACAAACTGATAACGATCAGTCAAATAAGATCTGAGCCACAAGAGGGCAGTTCCCTTAATTCCCTTAATGGTGTCAAAAGCTGCACTGAGGTCCAGTAACACAAGTATAGTGACGCAACCCTGATCAGAGGCCCATGGGAGGTCGTTTACTACTTTAACAAGTGCTGTCTTTGTGCTGTGATGAGGCCTAAATCTTGACTGATACAGTTCATTTATGATATTTCTGTGCAGATGTGAACATAGCTGCTGTGTTACTACCTTTTCTAGAATCTTGGAGATAAAGGGAAGGTTTGATATCGGCCTGTAATTAGAAAGCTGACAGGGGTCAAGGTAAGGTTTCTTGATGAGCGGTTTAATAACGGCTAATTTAAAGGATTTGGTGACATACCCACTACTGAGTGAACAGTTAATTACTTTGAACAGGGGTTCTATTATTGCTGGTACTATCTGTTTGAGAAAAGGTGTCGGTATAGGATCTAATATACAGGTTGACGATTTTGAAGAAGAGATGAGTGAAATTAGTTCCCTCGCCTTCAGACTGTGGAATTGTGGTTATATTTCCTATACTTAATCCGAAGGATAATATTAAAACTAAAGTGTGACCTGCTTTATGAGTGGTAGTGGTAGTATCCTACTACACACTGATTTACTCCTACTGAGTCCAATATGGATAAGAATGCTGTTCTCAAAGGGTTTTCTGGATTCTCAAAATGAATATTAAAGTCTCCAGCAATTAACACTTTGTCTACAGAAACAACAAGGTTTGAGAGGAAATCTGGGGGGTGTTCCAGAAAGCAGGTTATGTGACATACCCGGGTAAGTTTAAGAGTAAGTTAGTGGATATCCTCAACTTTCGGTTCCAAAAAACGGAGGTAACTCTCTGGGTATGTTTGTAACCATAGCAACTTGCTCTCTGAAAATAACCTGCTCGGTAGCAGGTTATGTTCCAGGGTAAGTTTGTTTCAGAGGTTTATTGAGCATGACGTGTGCTTTTAATGAAGATCCTGTGTGGTCATTAGTGCCATATAGAGCACTGGTGGCTCAGTGGTAAATGTTTCTTCTGCCATGTGGACGGCCCGGGTTCGATCCCCGTGCTGGCTTGTCTGATGTGCTGAAAGCACCAGCAATTTATTTGATTTGCAACAAGTTCAACAAACTCAAAAATGCACAGTTCTGTTTACTTAAAATTGGAAACATCATCACTTTAAAAATTGATGTAACTCATTACAGTGTACATAGCACGTCGTTTTTTTTTTTTTTTTGCGTCATGGCATTTTTTATACCGTGTGGGTGACGCAGAGCATGTGGGAAAGGCAACTGTGTGTAGAGCCGTTCACACAGTATGTTTGGCACTTAAACACTTTTTACACACTGTAAACCCGATTAAGTTGACAAAACTAAAAAAACTTGAGGTAATCAGTTACATAAATTTTTTAAGTAATGATGTTCCCAATTTTAAGTAAACTATATATATTTTAAAATAAATTATTGTGGCAGTTGTTGGGAATCGAACCCGGGTCTTTCACATGGCAGGCGGAACCTTTACCACTGAGCCACCAGTGCTGTATAGAGTTTAAGAAGGTGGAATTTTAAGGTGACAGTTACTGTTACTTGCGTACTCACGATTACTTAAAATATCAAAAGGTTCTGAATACTCAAAAAGGTCTATTAATTTGACCTAATTGCAATTATTTAAGTTAACGGTACTCAATGTGTTTAATTACTTTAAGCATTAGGGTTTACAGTGTATAATAAAAGGGAAGCCGATGTCAAATGTGCTATTTAATAATCTCACGCATTTACTCTGTCTGTTATTTTTTTCCAAACCAACTCTCTTTCTTTAGCCGATGCAGCCGTGTTGCTTTTTTCATTATTATTGGCTTAAATTCTTCATATGGTGCATTTAAACCTCCAACTCCGCCTCTGTGAAGTATGCCGCTCGCTTTTTTCACTTTGATTTTCCATTTTGACTCGTGAAATCGGCGATCCATTGAAAATGTCGGTGTATGCACCGTGCACGCGCATTAACTCTGGGTAACCAGTAGGAGGTTGATTAAACTTACTCTTCTCAGAGGTTTTGGGACTGACATAATCATGGTATGCGGGTTTGGAGTAAATCAACCCTGAGGTTAAGTTTTACCAAATGGTAAATTAACCCAGCTTTCTGGAATACCCCCCTGGGCAGCTCTGTCATATGATTGTTGACAGTTTGGTGCTATCCTATTTTTAGCTGCAATTACTGCAATTAATGTTGCATCTCGTGCTGCAACTCATGTTGAATTTAATATAAAAGTGAATTTGGCTGTTGAGCATTCATTATTAAAAAAAAAATGGTATTGCATGTAGTGTGTTTTTTTTTTTGAAAGTGTTAATTTTTTAAAAATAATTATAGATTTTGTACATTCAGATTTAATTAAAAATAAAGACAATTATATATATATATATATATATATATATATATATATATATATATATATATATATTTTTTTTTTTTTTTGCAACAGTGTACTGGTGGCTCAGTGGTAGGTGTTTCATCTGCCATGCAAAAAATGCAGGGTCATGCAAAAAAAAAAAAAAAAGAAACTAAAATTAACTAAAAGATTTATGATAATTGCTATTAAAAAGTATGAGTTAGAGGTAAAGAAAGATCAATATGAATGAGTACAACAAACTCAAAAACTCAAAAATTTTTGAGTTTTGACAACTTATTTGGTTTTACAGTCAAGGCTAGCTCAATAGTGGGCATGTTTGAAGCTTGTTGTGGAGAGAATTATTTTACACAAACTGTGTAAACCATCGTGGAGAACACCTCACATCCCATCTACAACCTGCTGGCTAAACAGGGGAGCATTTTCAGTAAGAGAATGCTTCAGCTCCACTGTGACAAAGAACGCTAAAGAAAGTCTATTCTGCCAACTGCAATTAGACTCGACAATCACTCTGCTTTGTGTCAAGAGAGGGATCTCTTTCTCTGACATCACAATAAATATGCTCATATGCATTCTTTCTTCAATGCACAATGGTCACATCCTTCATTTATTGCATGCTCTTTTTATTAGTATTTGCTGGTTTTGTACTTGCTGGTTCATACTCTCGATTACTACTTACTGGTATACCTTATGTACATTTCATTTAATTTCATTCCAACCTGAATGTACAGTATAATTATCATGCACATGTACATAAAAGCAATATTTTAAAATTCATATTATTTGATAGCATTTTTCATCTATTTAATAGAATCTATCTATCTATCTATCTATCTATCTATCTATCTATCTATCTATCTAAAGAAATTTTATTTGGTCTTCATTAAGAATCACACATACAGTATCACTCTACTAGCGATACTAGCAACTATTATTATTACTATATCAGTAGTAGTAAAACAGGTATGGAAAACATTATATTATGGAAAACATTATACAAAAATTCCTGGTCCTCTTTTTCTATTAAATCAATTTTTTGATACTTTTCCAAATCTGATGCAGTTTTAATCCATATGTTATGGGGTTAAACACTGGAGGAATAAGTAAATATTCAACTGACATGAACATGGCAATTAGGTGAGGAATTTGATTGGACTCTAATCTGTTATTTAAAACTTCAAAACACATGCTAACAGAAAAATTTATGAAAATGAAAAGATGTGGTAAACAGGTCTGTAGGGCTTTTCTTCTGAAATCTTTAGAGTTATTTAAACACACACAGAGGATTCTGATATACGAGTACAATATGAAGGTAACTGGAGGAAACACTCCAATACTGAAAACAAAAAGTCCATAGGAGCTGTTTGCAGATATTTCTTTACAGCTTAATTTAAGAATGGAGTAACTATCACAGTATATTCTGTTCAGTTTAAATTTACACATCTGAAGTTGATATGTTGTTATTAATCCTACACTAAGTTCACAGCAAGGCAAAGACCATGATAAAAAAATAAGTATTTTCACAGTGGACATTTTTACAAGAGTTGTATAATGTAATGGTTTACAGATGGAAACATATCTGTCATAGGCCATAGCTGATAACAGTGTGAACTCAGCAGCAGCATACCAATAAACAAAAAAAGCCTGAAATAAACATCCATGGTAGGAAGTAATTTGCTTTTCAGACAGTAAATCAGTCAGCAGTTTAGGATAAAGAGCAGTCGCTCCAAAGAGAGCATTACAAAGCAACGCAGCAATGAAAATGTACATGGGCTCATGGAGATGTTTGTTCATAAATATTACAAAAATTACAACACAATTTAATAAAAGTATTAATAAGTACACAGTAAGAGTAGTTATAAAATAAACATATCTGTAGTTCTGTAAATTCACATGTCCAGCTAATATGAACAATGTAACATTAGTCTCATCCATATGTTTCTAAAACCAAATAATAATGAAATAAACCATAATTAAAAATATTTTGCTGTGGTGAAAAAGAGCTCAACTCATAGTTAGATCTATTTTTTCAAAACATTAGAAACATTTGATGAATATTGTTTAGAGCTTAAATACATTTATGAATGTGGTGAAAAAAGCTCAGTGCACATTTATACTATCTTGTCTGGACATCCATTCTTTATTGACTTTCTGAAAGACACTTACATAAGACGCCCACCCCATCGGGAACACTAACATTATATGACAGTGTGCTATTGTACAGTTGACTCAGGGGACTAACTGATTGTTATCAATTAGTAGATTAAATAGTGACTTTTTCATGCAATGTAAATAGTGACTTTTTAAACTAAATGTTAGTGTTCCCAGGGTTTTGTTTTAGAAATTATTATTTTTTTATGCATACTAAATGTTAGTGTTCTGTTTTAGTAAATATTGTTACTATATCAGGAGTAGTAAAACAGGTAATGTAAACATTATTAGATCAATCTTTTGATATTTTTCCAAATCTGCTGCAGTTTAACCCAACTGGAGCAGATTACTTATTCCTCCAGTGTTTAAATCCAGTTTAAACACTGGAGGAATACGTAAGTATTCAACTGACATGAACATGCCCATTAGGTGAGGAATTTGATTGGACTCTAATGTGTTATTTAAAACTTCAAAGCACATGCTAACAGAAAAATTCATTATGAAAATGAAAAGATATGGTAAACAGGTCTGTAGGGCTTTTCTTCTATAATAAAATTCACATTTATTTTACTGCTATATCCTTTCTCTCTGTAATATAATATAAGCATGGAATTAGTCATTTAGACTGCAACAATGAAAGCATGTGACATCACTTTTTACAACACTGAGAGATGCAAAGTAAGCTGCACATTTTTAGTGGGTGTTGTAGATTTTACTGGTTTTTGTTTTAAACAAATTGTTTTTAACAAAAGCAAAATTGTGAAATCACAAACAGACAAAATTTATTGGTGCGTGACTCTGCACGATGTTATTCTAATCAAATTGCTTCAATCACAACTATTTAAAGCTCCTATAATAGAGCTGTGTTGGACTATAATCTGGTAAAAATGATTTCAAAAAGGAAGCAAAATGATGAGAGCAAGGAAGGATGAGAGCATTTTTTTGTGGTGGAGGTAGGAAAATGTAAAAAAGAAATAACTCTGTAGTAAAAAAGTAAAACTCTGCCCTAATCTTACCTCTAAAGATAACAAAAGTGAGTGAAGGACAATTTAGGAAAGTCTCAATGCCACCTATCAGTTTGCCATTTCATGCTGGGAAAAAGTATGAATCTGCGCATGATCTGCTGGAAGAGCAGCGTTTTATTTATTATTTCTGACATTGTTTTCACTGTTTCAAAGTTGCTAAGACAGCACATGGAATGTTCATTAATAGACATAATAGAGTGGATTTTCATCACATGTATCAATTTATTTTAGACTGCATAATTAATGTACGTCACGAACTGGTATGACAGGCAGTTCGGGCGGATGTTATTGCCGTGGGCAGAAAAGGCAAGCATAGGCGCAGAGGGGTTGTTTTTAAACATAAGTCTTTAATTAACAAAAAGGAACAAACAAAATACACACAGGGGCTCAGGACACACACAAACAGTCTCTTGAAGCATGTACAGGACCGTAGTAAGCATTTCAGACCATAGTAAGCAATTCAGCCCCTAAAGGACTGACACGAGGGCTTAGAACTGACACGAGGGCTTAGGACTGCTAGAGACTGGACGAGACAGGACAGGACTGCTAGAGACTGGATGGGACAGGAATGCTAGAGGATGGACGGGACAGGAATGCTAGAGACTTGACGGGACTGAAATGCTAGAGACTGGATGAGACCTGACAGGATCAGGGACACGGGGGCTAGAGACTGGACGAGACAGGGCTAGAAATGGGAAGGGGAGCACTAGAGGCGAGAAGGGGAGCACACAGGAAGCTAGGGGAGCACACAGGAAGCTAAGGCAACACACTGGAGGCTACAAAACAAAGGGACATACAAACACAGCACAATACTTAAATAACACAGTACATCACAAAACAGAGCCCCTATAAACAAATCAAAGTAACATAAAATACAAACAAAACTAAATCAAAACAAATGCCCACTGACAGTATTAATGCTCAACCCAGTTTCCCAGAACAACCAGCTATTTATAACAATACTAATGAGCTACCTCGGTTCAGGTGAGCACCCGCATCACCTGGCCTTCTGGGAAACTGAGTCGACTAACAAAAACAAACATATGCACACAGTGACCTCTAGCGGTAGTTCCTTACAATGTATGGACTTTTCTTTGTCTTCTTCTTCTTCTTATTATTATTATTATATTATTATGTGATCTTTTGAAATCTGTTCTATTTCTTTGCCTACATAATCTTTTTTAATCTTTGCTTTGTCATGTGTGCATAGGTAATTAAAATTGTTATGGGGGGGGGGGGGGGGTCACTTATGTATGGCGCCACCAAGTATGTTGCTTACTATGGGAGCCCCAATGCAGGACTTTCTTCTGTTCAAGGAGTATGTGTTACTATAAAGGAATGTGCGCTTATGTCTGCGTGTGCCAACTAACTTCTGCTTATTTTCCAATCTTTTTAGGTCTCTCTTTTATTTTCACTTTTCTCTCCTTTATCTTTTCTACTTTTCTTCTCTTTTCACTTTTCTTTTTTCTTTCTCTTTACAATTTTCTTTTCCCCTATACCAGATCAATGCTCTAATACCTGTTGCTATCTAATGTTTGCACAACGTTTGCTGGTTTCTGGTTACCTGGCAGACAGGTGTAGCTCTCTGCTCAGGTTTCTCCTCTGATTGGCAACATGGCAGGGTTGCCTAGCAACCATGGTCGTCCGTTGCCTGCTTTTCTATAGATCTGCCTCATTGTCTGCAGATTTGCCTTTCGTGTCGGTACCCCCCCTTTTAGGAGCGACCCCTACTGTTTCTGTGTCAACTTCGCAGATAGCCCAGAACTATCTAACAAATTCGGGGTCTAGTATTGTAAGGTTTTATAATATTGTAAGACATTGTAATCTAATAAGAAGATTCCTGAGCCCTGAGAACAGACCGCTCACTGTGCTTCCTTATGCCGTCTGTGGTAACACCTTCTATATCCTGTTTCCAGAAGAGTATGCATCCAAATTTTGGACTTGAACCCTTTTGTTTAATCAGGAGAATGCAAATGCATTTCCTCTCTTCTGTCTGTCTCCAGGTCCCTCTATGACTGACATGTTAATGACAGGTTCTTTTGATGTTCAGGACGTAGCACCATTTAAATGTGCTCTCCTTGCTGAGAAAAAAGAAAGATCTTCAGACATCATGCCTGCGTGTGTGTGTTTGTCTCTCTCAGTCGATCGGGCCCGGACTGGTAAGAGTATCAAGCTAAAACTCTTCTTCTCTTAGCTTAAAACTTAGTTTGGACACACTTCTTCTTCTTTTCAAAACCGAACAATTGGGCCGTGCTCTTCCCAGTCTCCTAGGTACTCTGTTGTTCCCTGGACCAAGCTGGAGTCCAGGATTCGTCGAACTGTGAATGTTGGGGACCCATCAATGATGAGGGGTATGGGTGGTTGAGCCAAGGTGCTGCATTGCACTGGTTTCAATTGTGACATGCCACGGGATTAGTCCTTTTTATTATTTTAAATGGTTCAATGTACCGGGGATATACCGGGGAGCTAATTTTGTTTCGAGCCTTAATGGGAGGTCCTTGGTGGACAAGGACACATTTTCACGTACAGAAGGAGGGCTGTGCTCGCCGCTTTTGATTAGTCAAAAATCACCTCAGCCTTAGGACACCTCAGCCTTTATCAAGGTCCGACAGCATGACTGTATTAAACTTTGTGTAGCGGGTACCCCAACCTCAGGTTTCTCCTCTGGGGTGCACTCTAAATCTTGGCGCGACAGTATGGGTAAAACCTGGAACCAGTTGAAGCAGAGACTGTATGATCGCACCCCATCCCCACGTGACCTGGCAGAACTGCATGTAGAACTTGTGGAACAGTGGAACGCAGTACCTCAGAACAACATCATGAGGCTAGTGAGGAGCATGAGACGTCGCTGTCAAGCTGTCATTGCGGCAAATGGTGGAAACACCTGCTACTGACATTGTCAATGTTTGTTATTTGGGGCCATCCTTGTTATTGTCTAAATTTTTGGGGTAATAAATATTAAACTAATGAAAATGGTGTTTCTTCTCCTATATTATTAGTAATATCAAAGGAAAGTTTTACGTATTTGATTAAAATTCAAAGCAAATAAGAAAAGCACTTATGTAAATAACAATATACCTAACTTATTGTGAATAGTATAATCAAGTTTGTATAGCACTTTTAACACTTGAAATTGTCACAAAGAAGGTTTACACAATCAATTGTATGAGAAGTGAACATGTATGAATCATTCATTTCACTGCATATCGTACTGCGTATGACTGTGTATGTGACAAATAGAAATTTTAATTTGAATCAAAATGATAAGACTGTTCCTGATGAGCAAGCAAGTGGTAATAGGAAGAAATATTGAGAAAAACCAGACTCAGCAGGGAACCCATGCTCATTTGGGTAAAACAGATAGCAAGGATTGATCTTCATCATAATGTGTGAGATTGGAAGTTCAGTATAACATGAGATGTGATCAAGTTTAAATTGAGTCCAGTTCGTTATTGGAGGCTCAGGTAGACTGTAGGAAACTTCAGTCCTGAACTATCAAACAGCTGAAGTCACAAGTCCTCAGAGAACAGCTGTCTGCATCAGACAAGGACAAGACCATCATTGTGTAAAAGTGGAACCGTCCCCAGTCACCACACGCATCCCAGGCAGACCACACAGGGGATCCATGCAATGAGATCTCCAACCAAAACCAGGACACCAGGACGAGTCAGACAACTCCAAGGGGACGTGGGGTCTGGATCACTGGCAGCTCAGGAGCAACATGTATAGCTCAACAGAGAGACAGGTAGAGAGGAGAAGAGGAGAGAGCAGAAGAGAAGGAGAGATGGCAGTTAGGTATGATGACAATCAATGTATAATGTAAATGTATATTTAGTACAGAGTGCAAGCAGGAACTCTGGCAGGACTAACTATGACAGAATAACTAAAAGGGAGAGCCAGAAGGAAACACAGACATGAGGGCTCCCTGAGATGTAAATCAACCAATCACTGATCACAGGATAACCAATCAGTGATCAATGAGAGAGGAGAAGACAACATCTAAACATAGCAATTCACCATAAAACTCTACGTCCATGAGTCCCCCAGATCCTTTATCTAAGGCACATTTATTTACAAAAATGCTTGGCTAAATAAATTGGTTTTTAGCCTAGACGTAAACACTGAGACTGTGTCTGAGTCCCGAACATTAACTGGAAGACTATTCCATAACTTTGGGGCGTCGTAAGAAAAAGCTCTGCCCCCTGCTGTAGTTTGCATAATGCATGATACTGACAAGCAGTCTGCATCCTTCGTAAGACACTAGCAGTTCACTCAGACACTGCGGCCCGGGAGACCATTTAATGCTTTATACGTCAATAGTAGTATTTTAAAATTGTTGCAGAATTTCACAGAAAGCCAATGCAGTGTAGATAAGATAGGGTTGATGTGCTCATATCTTCTGGTTCTAGTGAGGACTCTCACTGTTGCATTCTGGACTAATTGAAGCTTGTTTATGCACCTAGTTGAACAACCAGACAGTAAGGCGTTACAATAGTCCAACAAGAGGTGATAAAAGCATGAACTAGTTTTTCTGCATTTTTCAGTGATAGTATATCTTCATGAACTTCAAATGAAAGGCTGAGATCTATAATCACACAAAGGACTTTCACTGTTGCACTTGATGGAACAGGAAGGTCATTTAAAGTTACAGTGGGATCAGAAAGTTTGCTTCTAGCTGCTTGTGGTCCTAAGACTAGAACTTGTGTCTTATCAGGATTAAGCAGAAGGAAGTTAATTAACATCCAATCTCTTATGTCCTGCACACATTGCTTAACTTTAGTAGGCTGTTTTGTCGCATCTGGCTTTGTTGAGACATATAGCTGTGTGTCATCAGCATAACAATGAAAACTAATTACATGCTTCCTCTGGGCAACATCATTTGTGAGCATGGTAAGAGAAAAAAGCAGTGGGCCTAAAACTGAACTCTGTGGAACACCAAACTCCACTTTAGAACATGCAGAGTGGTCACCATTTAAATCTACAAACCGATAATGATCAGTCAAATAAGTTCCCTTTCAAAAGCTACACTCGATGCTGCGCTTGATAGCGCTATGGGAAAAGGTCTCCACTGACCGGTTGTTGAAGCATGTGTGTCAAACACGCCAAAAACTTGGCCTGTCCAACCTCAGTCAGGTGACGTCATCTGATCAGGTACACCTGGAGTTTATAAATAGGTCTGAACCGGAAACAGCCTCAGGTCTTCTGTCTTCAAGACTGTATTGTGTTTGCGTGTGTGTGTCTAGCGTTACTGCGCAGCAGTTTAAACAAAGAAAATATATATAAAAAAGAAAGCGAAACTAATGGCGGAGTTTAGGAGGAGATGCTTACCTCCGTGGGGGAGGCTTCTCTCCGATGACGATTGTCATGCTCTTAGTTTTGAGTATTTGGGTGAAGATCATGCTTTCCACGGACTCGAAGGACAATGCGAGCACTGTGATCTGCTTCCGATCAAGGCACTTTGCGCCCGGCTCGCATTCTTTAAAGAGAAATCGCGAGCCGTGCTTCACTCTTTGGGTGCGCACGTTGATCTGGCGGAAGCGCATGAGACGGATTTGCCCTTTTCTCTCGCGCTCTCGCCGGATCAGGAAATTCCCGCGTCTGCTTCTGAAGTGCATCTCGATGTCTCTCCTGATCGGGCACCGGAGACCTCCTCCCTTCTCTCAAGGGAGTTTACCACCCCGGGACGCTCCTCTCATGGTGAGCGAAAGTATGAGGAATTACTGGAGGTGGTAACCAGGACAGTCAAACACCTACATCTCGACTGGCCTCAGGAACAGGTGAGTCCCAAACACTCAAAATTAGACGACATGTTTCCTCAACAAAGGTCCCTCCCCTTTTGTGGTGATCTCCATGATGAAGTAACTCGTTCATGGAGCAAGCCTTATTCGTCCCACATATTTGTGCCAACGACGTCGATTTATTCGATGATCGTTGATGCAAGCACGCAGGGCTACATGATGATGCCCCAGGTTGAGGAGATGCTTGCGAGCTAGCTCTCTCCTGGATGCTCATCTTCGCTGAAGAAGCCTAAACTCCCCACTAAGCCGTGGAGACTAACATCTTCGCTAGTGAAGAAGGCTTTCCAGTCAGCGGGTCAGGCCGGTGCAGTGCTGCATACCATGGCGGTGTTGCAAGCATACCAGGCTGATCTACTGAAGGACCTGAGCACTGGCGTGTCCATCGACTAGCAAGCCTTTTCAGAGCTTTGCCAAGCCATGGATTTTTTCTCTCCGTGCCACAAAGCAGACGACCCGTGCCTTTGGCCGTTCCATGGCTGCTATGATTGCCACGGAGAGACATCTGTGGCTGAACCTCACTGGAATCAAGGACAAAGAGCATTCGTTCCTCCTTGATCTCGCCTTCTGGCCTATTCGGTGACACTGTGAATACCGTCACCAAAAGGTTTCGGGAGGCGAAACGCTACGAGGAGGCCTTTCTGAGGTTTCTTCCCACCATGCTCAGGAGTTGGGACTGTCGGTCACCCAGTCCCGACTAGGTTCGGTTCTAGTGAGGTGTGAAGCGCAGAAGGAGACTGTGGCGAGGCGAGCACCCCCTTGTAAAGACTGGGGTATGACTCGCCGCGCTTCGCAGTCCGCCTTTAAAAGACTGGACCTGAGGAGCATGATCTCCTCAAAGAAGAGGTCCTGAGGCTGGTTAAATGCCAGGACCATGAGGGTGTCTCAGGAGGCCGCCAAAATCTCTGCCACCATTGGTGCTCGGAAGAGTGGTCACCAACGAAGTGTTAGATGGTCTGTTTGCCTCCTGCCATGTTTTCAGGACACGAACATCTAACCCCTAACCAAAATTCAAAATTTTGATAGTTTCTCAAATCCAATCACAAGATTGGTTTGTGACAATCGACCTGAAGGACGAATATTTTATATAGAAATATTGCCACAACACAGGAGGCTCCTGAGGCTCGTTTTTGGGGATGAAGCTTACCTCTTTCTGGTCCTTCCATTTGGCTTAGCAACCTGCACATATATAAGACGCTGAATGCAGCGCTGTTTCTCAAGGGCCAATCCCCTGAGCAAACAGGATAGGCGCCAGGGGCTTCGTACCCTTTATATGTGGTTCAGACCCTGGGTTTAACTTTGGGTCCCACTCTAAGTCTCTGTCATCACGAGATTCTAATGACAGATGCTTTCCTTTGGGTTGGGGTGCGGTCTTGAATGGCCGTCCAGCTCAAAGGATCTGGAGAGGTCATCTTCTCGCATGGCACACCAGTTTCCTCAAAACAATGGCTTATTTCTGGCCCTGAAATACTTCCCCCAGCTAAGAGGCTACCATGTTCTAGTGTGGGCAGCACAATAGAAGTCTCCTATATAAATCGCCATGGCGAATTGCATCCACGACGTGTGAACAAGCTAGCACAGCAGATTTTGCTTCAGGCATAGGACAAGTTCTTGTCCCTCAAGGCGATTTACATTCCGGCTCTGTCTCAGGTGCGGGGAATAATATTCCATCCCAGGCCCGAGTGTTGGGACCGTCAGGCTTAGCCCCTGCAAGGGGCCAATTAAGAGATCCTGGTCTTCCAGCTAAGCTAATATAAACTATTCCAAGCGCTAGGGCTCTCTCTAACAGAAGTACCCGCCCTCAGACGGGATGATTTTGGACGTATGGCAAACCATGTAGACCCAGTCCACTGCCAGACTGTCTCAGTGCTGGAGTTCCTGCATGAGAAACTGACCTCAGGCCTAGGACAACAGTCCCTTTAAGGGACAAAGCTATTGTGTTCAAAGGTTGGCTGAGGCCCCTTTCGAACCTCTAGAACTTGTGCCTATTATGCATCCTCACCCGAATTATCTTCCGAAAGGTCCATTTCCGATTATGCAACCAGTTGTTCTTGAAACCTTCTGTCCTCCGCCGTCTAATGCTCAGGAGCAGGAAGGATTTTACTTATTGTGTCCAGTATGTACTATACAGATTTACGTCCACTGCACTAATCAGTGGCGCAAAGAGGAGCAGTTCTTTATATGTTATGCTGCAACCGGGTGTGTGTCTGCCACTAGACAATCTAGGTTACATTAAAAGGGTGAGGGATGCTATTGCCCTAGCCTATGAGGTGCGTAGTCACACTTCACCTCTAGGAGTTAGGGCCCATTCAACTAAGGGGTTTGCAAGGTGTTCCCTTGCAGGAAGTGTGTGATGCGGTAGGCTGGTCCCCTCCACATACTTTTCTCAGAGTTTATAGTTCGAATGTCCCTGCTACTCCATGCTTATGGTCCTAGAGTCAGCATCCCAAAATCAGGTCTAGACTTCCTTGATGATTGTGCGTGCACGCTACACAACTCTGGGGTCCAGACACTTCCAGTGCGGCGGCGTTGGTATTCTCATTCCCATAGCGCTTTCAAGCGCAGCATCGAGTGTAGCTTTTGAAAGGGAATGTCTTGGGTTACTTTGCTGTTCCCTGAAAAGGCGGGAACGAGATGCTGTGCTCTAATGCCGCACTGTAGGCATGACTGGACGTCCTTTCAGACAAATTGATCTGAGGATGTTTCCGGTTCAGACCTATTTATAACCTTCAGGTGTACCTGGTCAGATGACGTCACCTGACTGAGGTTGTACTGACCAAGTTTTTGGCATGTTTGACACACATGCTTCAACAACCGGTCAGTGGAGACCTTTTCCCATAGCGCTTTAAAACACAGCATCTCGTTCCCGCTTTTTCAGGGAACAGGGTTACAGCAAAGTAACCTGAGATGATCTGAGCCATGAGAGGCCCGTTCCCTTAATTCCTACTACATTTTCTAATCTGTGAAGGAGAATACTATGATAAATAGTGTCAAAAGCTGCATTGAGGTGGAATAATACAAGTATAAACCCTGATCACAGGCCAATAGGAGGTCATTTACTACTTTAACAAATGCTGTATCTATGCTGTGATGAGGCCTAAATCCTGACTGATAAAAATTTGTTCATACCATTCCTATGTAGATACGAACATAGTTGCTGTGCATTCTTTTCCAGAATGTTAGAGATAAAAGTGAGGTTTGATATCGGCCTGTAATTGGACAGCTGACAAGAGGCAAGGTCAGGCTTTTTAATTAGAGGTTTAATAACTGCTTATTTAAAGGATTTGGGAAAATACCCACTGCTGAGTGAAAAGTAAATTATTTTCAAAAGGGGTTCTGTTATTGCTGGTACTATCTGCTTGAGAAAATGTGTCAGTATAGGATCTAATACAGATAAGGTTTGTGTTCTGTGATTTCTGTCTTTCTGTGATTTTTCATTATACATTTATGACAGAACATGAACATTTTCTCTTGGCCAGCCCATGTAAGTCTACTTAAACTGAGCATAGCATGACAAATAATTGCATTAATTCCATTACTCTGTTTAATCTTAACGTTGCAGTAAAAATGAGGAAGGTTTCTACACTTAAATAGATTTTTAAAATAATAACATTTTCATTTTATTATTGTTGTTAAAAGCAGTGGTTTTCCCAGAAATTCATGATGCTTTTTAAAGTTAATTTTCTGCAGGTTTATTCCATATATTATTGGATTTAGTAAAGGAGGAATTAACAAACATTTTACTGAAAGTATCATAGCAATAATATCAGAAATTAGATTTGATTGAAATCTTTAGAAATCTTTAAACACACAGACGATCCTGATATATGAGTACATTATGAAGGTCACTGGGGGAAATACTGCAATGCAGAAAATAAAAAGTCCATAGGAGCTGGTTAGAGACAATTCTTTACAACCTAAATTACGAATGGAGTAACTATCACTGTTTAGTATTCTGTTGTTCAGTATTCTGTTTAGTTTAAATTTACACAGATGAAGTTGGTAGAGTGATACGAATGTTTCACTGCTCACAACAAGGCAAAAACAATGTTAAACATCATTACAAAGCAATGCAGCAAAGAAAATGTACATTGGCTCATGGAGATGTTTGCTCATGAATATTACAAAAATTACATCAGTATTAAATTCAATAATCAGTATGTAGAAACTGTAAGAGACCACCCCTAGAGGGCACTGTGGGCCCAATAAGTATGTGTTTGTAGTTTTTTGTTTGTAGACTCAGTTTCCCAGAAGGCACCTCGGTCAGGTGATGAGGGAGCTCACTTAAACCGAGGTGGCTCAATTAGATTCGTTATAAATAGCTGTTTGTTCTGGGAAACTGGGTTGAGCATTAGTAATGTAATGTGGGCGTTTTTTTGTTTATTTTAGTTAGGTAACCTCTGGGGGGGTATTCCAGAAAGCAGGTTATGTGACCTACCCGAGTAAGTTTAAGAGTAAGTTAGTGGATAACCTCACCTTTCAGTTTCAAAAAACGGAGGTAACTTTCTGGGTATGTATATAACCATAGCAACTTACTCTCTGAAGATAGCCTGCTTGGTAGCAGGTAATGTTTCAGGGTAAGTTTGTTTTAAAAGTTTATTGAGCATGGCGTGCACTTTTGATGATGATCCTGTGGACGTGGAGGCAGAAATTATACAAGGTTGTTTCGCCGCGAGAGAGTTATAAGAGCTCGCATTGATGTCTTTTAATTTCCTAATGATTATTTAAGAGTGTTATCGGTTTTCAAGGAAATCGTTAATTTACATCTCTTGAAATCGCATATTGCAAAGGTCACAAACCAAATTCTGAAGTCATAAAAAAGTCAAAACAATATGCTGTATCGAAGAAATACTACAGTAATGGTAATTTCCACATCTGTGTATTTTATACAACAAGCATGAAAAATCTGAATCAGAGCTATTGATATTTGCTGTACAATAATGAGTTAAAAAAACATTGAAGTTGAACATTAAAACAAGTACACTACACTGTAAACTCTAATGCTCAAAGTAATTAAACACATTGAGTACTGTTAACCTAAATAATTGAATGAGTAATAATTTTGAGTACGTAAGTAACAATAACTTAAGTAAAACCTCCACCAACATAAAATCTCTAGAGCACTCGTGGTGCAGTGGTAAGTGTTTTGCCTACCATGTGGAAAGCCCCGGGTTCGATTCTCGTGCTGGATGGTCTGCAACAATTTTTTTTTTATTTGTTCAACAAACTCAAAAATTTATAGTTTGTTTACTTGAAATTGGAAACATCATTAATTAAAAAAATTTATGTAACTGATTACCTCAAATATTTGGAGATTTGCCAACTTAATCGGGTTTACAGTGTAGGGTTTTGGGTTATCTTAAATTTGTAGTAGATAATACCAAAATAAATTAAACTAAATGACTATAAAATTAAAACATTGTCAGGACGTGCTACTGTGTAAGCAGATGTCGTTGTCATTCAGCCCCGCTTGTGTTTTTGCGGTATTATGGGAATGAAATGCAGTACGATTGTGCTCCTCACTCATTCCGAAGCTCACTAGGTAGGCGGCCTAGGTGCACACTGCAGGTATGCGAAGAAGCGGGGCCGCCTAACTAGGCACAACTGGTGAGCTATCGGCGATAATGATCCCGAGCTTCTCTCCGCGCTATGAAACATAGCGGGGAATGGTTCTCGGGGTCTGTTGGGGGAAACCAAGGTCCGTTCTTCGTACGTCGCTTGAAACATCCGAGATGAATTGACACATCTAAGATGAGATCATCGTGCTAATTACGATGCGGCTAATTCGGTTCTTCGAGCACACCTGTTGTTGATGATTAGTATAGCTGGATTGAGTTGTCTAGGATTATTGCGCGTTCGTGCGTTTGTTGAAAAGGCGATATGCATCGACAGTAGAAACACTGATCACAACCCCTTCGATTGGTTGACAAAATGGCAAAAGAGCCATTATTAATTATTAAATATGTGAGTGCTGCCCATGTTACATGTTATATATATGTGTGTGTGTATTCAAATCCTATTTGTATTAATTTAAAATTAGCTGAACAAATTTTATATTTTAAGTAATCATAAGTACTTAAGTAACAGTAACTGTCACCTCAAAGTTCCACCAACTTAAATCTAAAGAACACCTGTGGCTCAGTCGTAGGTGTCTTGTCTGCCATGCGAAAGACCTGGGTTCGGTTCCCGCGCTGGATTGAATTTACTTTACTTGCAACAAATTAAAATATTGATAGTTCTGTTTACTTAATATTGGAAACATCATTACTTAAAAAAAAATATATAACTTATTACCTCACACCTTTGCTAACTTAATCGGGTTTACAGTGTAAAAGTGAGGTAGAAGAACAAGTATAGTAAGGAGTATACTGTCATGCTGTGCTAAAGGATCCTGTCTATCACGCAATACACGAGGAATTTGAAAAACTCTGCGAATAATCCTCACACCTTCAGTAACCGGTTGCTCTCTCATGAATGGACAAGACATGGCTGCGACAGGTTTGAGAAAATTACCTCCACTTATATAGACGAAATCGGGGGATAGAATGTTACATATTATTAGACACACACTGAGATTAACACACGAATGATGACCACAGACACACACACATGTATACATATACTGTATTTATGTTTAAATACATCCATCCATAAATATATGCAAGATACTTTTCTTTTCTCACGTGAGTCAGTCATGCTCTTTAACCAATCAGATGTGACCTCGCCATTTCAACCAATCATAACCCGCCCGTAGCGCAGCCTAAATCCTGTTTACATGAAATAAACCTGCTCCCGAGCAGGTTTAAGCTTACGGACATGTTGCTATGACAGCAAGTGCAAGATGCGCTTAGAAGAACGAAACAAGATCAGGACAAATCCACAACAATCAAATCCAGCTAACTGAGTTACCGACGTACGAAGAACGGACCCCTGGACTTTAAAAAGCATCTCGCTGTTTACTTACAATGTAACTGATTACCTCAAATATTTGGAGTTTTGCTTAATCGGGTTTACAGTGTAGCAGTCAAAAAATACTCAAAAAATGCTGTGTTGTTTTTGTAAACACGTTGGGTTATTTATGATGGGTCAAAATTCTGTATTTCGGGTACTTTAATCACATTGTTGGGTTGCTCATGTTGGGTCAAATGAGATGTAGTGAGTCATTTACAAATTAACACCTGACTGGGTTATTTTGCCCCAACAATTGTTTTATTCTTTATTATCGGTTTCCTCCAAACGGCAGCCTGCAAAATGTTCGAAATATTATTGTTATTGTGTTACAAGTTGTCACGGCGTGCACCTGTGATGGGCTGTGCCCAAATCAATATCACTCCTCGCTCACTAGCTATGCGGCCTCTCAGACTAGTGCGCCCAAATCAATATAGCTCCTCGCTCACTAGCTAGACGGCCTCTCCTTCTTCTGGTGTGCGAAGGAGCAGGGCCACGGAAATGGGCATGGCTGGTGAGCTATCGCAGCTAATGATCATGGGCTTCTCCCCATGCTATAAAACACAGCGGGGAGTGTAGCTCGGGGTTTGTTGCACTGTAAACCCTATTAAGTTGGCAAAACTCAAAATATTTGAGGTAATCAGTTACATCATAATTTTTAAGTTTGTTGAATTTGTTCAGCTAACTTGGAAAGTGTCAGTGCTACAAACTCATGAATACCAAAATTATTACTCATTCAATTATTTAAGTTAACAGTACTCAGTGTGTTTAATTACATTGAGCATTAGGGTTTACTGTGTAGTGATGAAGATAATAATGTTTTAGGGTTACTGTGTGTGCTTTACAATGTCAGACAACATTCAAATGCAAATAATTTACCCCTCCCCAGGTGTGAATCAGCGGTTCTCGCCTATACATTCAGAGAAACTAAAATACACCACTCCCCACTTTAAGATCCTCTTGGATCGGAGGCTCTTCTGAAGACCAGGGGGGTATTCCAGAAAGCAGGTTATGTGACATACCCGGGTAAGTTTAAGAGTAAGTTAGTGGATAACCTCAACTTTCAGTTCCAAAAACGGAGGTAACTCTCTGGGTATGTATGTAACCATAGCAACTTGCTCTCTGAAGATAACCTGCTCGGTAGCAGGTTATGTTCCAGGGTAAGTTTGTTAGTAAGTTTGAGGTTTATTGAGCATGACGTGCGCTTTTAATGAAGATCATGTGGACGTGGAGGCACAAATTATGAGTTTTTTTCGCCGGGAGAGAGTTAAAAGGCCGCGTATTGATGTCTTTTAATTTCCTAACGATTATTTGAAAGAGTGTTATCGGTTTTCAAGGAAATCGTTAATTTACTTAACACGTCTCTTGAAACCGCATATTGCTAATGCTCAAATTAATTAAACACACTGAGTACTGTTAACTTAAATAATTGCAATTAGGTCAAATTAATAGACCTTTTTGAGTATTCAGAACTTTTTGATATGTTAGGTAATCGTGAGTACGTAAGTAACAGTAATCGTCACCTTAAAAATTCCACCAAGTAAAACTCTATAGAGCGCTGGTGGCTCAGTGGTAAGTGTTTCGCCTGCTGTGTGAACGGTCCGGGTTCGATCCCCGCGCTGGCTTGTCTGATGTAGTGACAGCAGCAACTATTTATTTGATTTGCAACAAGTTCAACAAACTCAAAAATTTACAGTTCTGTTTGCTTAAAAGTGGAAACATCATCACTTAAAAAATTGATTTAACTTATTACAGTGTACGTAGCACTTCGGGTTTTTTTTTTTTTTGCGTCATGGCATTTTTTATACCGTGTGGGTGACACAGAGCATGTAGGAAAGGCAACTGTGTGTAGAGCCGTTCACACAGTATGTTTGGCACTTAAACACTTTTTACACACACCGTAAACCCGATTAAGTTGTCAAAACTCAAAAAACTTGAGGTAATCAGTTACATCAATTTTTTAAAGTAATGATGTTTCCAATTTTAAGTAAATTATATATATATTTAAAATAAATTATTGTTGTTGGGAATCGAACCCGGGTCTTTCGCATGGCAGGTGAAACACTTACCACTGAGCCACCAGTGCTCCATAGCGCCAAAGAAGGTGGAATTTTAAGGTGACGGTTACTGTTACTTACGTACTCACGATTACTTAAAATATCAAAAGGTTCTGAATACTCAAAAAAGGTCTATTATTTTTTACCTAATTGCAATTATTTAAGTTAACGGTACTCAATCTGTTTAATTACTTTGAGCCTTAGGGTTTACAGTGTATAATAAAAGGGAAGCCGATGTCAAATGTGCTATTTAATACTCTCATGCATTTACTCTGTTCGTTATTTTTTTCCAAACCAACTCTCTTTTTTTAGCCGATGCAGCCGTGTTGCTTTTTTCATTATTATTGGCTTAAATTCTTCATATGGTGCATTTAAACCTCCAACTCTGTGAAGTATGCCGCTCGCTTTTTTTCATTTTGACTCGTGAAATCGGCGATCCATTGAAAATGTCTTCATGTATGCACCGTGCACGCACATTAACTCTGGGTAACCAGTAGGAGGTTGATTAAACTTACTCTTCTCAGGGGTTTTGGAACCGACATACTCATGATATGCGGGTTTGGAGTAAATCAACCCTGAGGTTAAGTTTTACCAAATGGTAAGTTAACCCAGCTTTCTGGAATACCCCCAGCAGTGCTGGATTCCAGATTCTAAAATTGAAATTGTTACCGTTTTTAATCCCTGGAATGGGAGACATTGAGATTTTCCTTATCATAACATGAATTGCATTGTTTTAATCACTCTATACACAATTTTCTTGGGTATTTATTTTTAAATAAAATATAAAAATGGAATACAAAATGAAAATAAAAAACAAAAGAATAGACCATTTGCATTTTCATTTCTTGTGTATAGAGTGATTAAAAACAGTACAAGGCATGTTATGGTGAGGAAACTTTCCATCTCTTCCACACTGACTGATCTGCCTAACTTTTGTCAGCAGAGCCTCTGTTTCACTGAATAATCCACTACTTTTCATGAATATGTAAGACCTATTGACACCTCTCAGGTGACCCCCCCCCCCCACACACACACACACACACCAAAACACACAAAGCAGATCACTACATACATAAAATTTAAAATTTATAATTTACATAAACGCAGACATTTCGCTTTTTATAAGTATATAGTTTTCACGTCTGTTAGGCAAGTATACACGGAGTTTCGGTTAATTTTCTGACGTGCTCAAGTTAGAGCACCCTGTTTACTTTCATCATTTAAAAAAAGCATAAGGGTTTTTCGTCATTGTGAGTGCACTTAAATAAAAGTGAAGTCTTATAAGGCTTGTTCACACGCTGTCCTCTCGCGGAGATCAAAGGGCGGCATTCTCCTTTTTAAAGTCTCTGGGGCGCATCACATCACCCCGCTCGCGTGCCACTCTCCTTAGTAAACTCCACAGCGAGATGCTTTTTAAAGTCCAGTTTCCCCAAACAGACCCCGAGAAACACTCCCCGCTATGTTTCAAAGCGCCGAGAGAAGCTCGGGATCATTAATGCCGATAGCTCACCAGTTGTGCCTAGTTAGGCGGCCCCGCTTCTTCGCATACCTGCAGTGTGCGCCTATGCCGCCTACCTAGTGAGCTTCGGAGTGAGTGAGCGATATTGATTTGGGCGCACGCCCATCACAGGCGCATGCCGTGACACAAGTATACATTTACTTTGCTTAAATTTGATGCAAATAAGAAACGGCTATATGTATTACTATAATTTTTTAAATAAACAGTACTCAATGTGTTTAATTACTTTGAGCATTAAGGTTTACAGTGTACACGCATAGGCTTTCTAATTACACATGATAAAATCTAAAGGCTCACTGTGTTAACATTTACTTTGCTTAAATTCGATACTAATAAAACTGTGATTATGAATTTGTTTAAGTACAATGTTACACTTGATTTTATCCGCTACTATGTGCAGCTCTAAAGGAGCTGTGGCTCATTAATCCTTGAGAGAATGAAATAAGGTCTGACGCGTTGGTCTATAGTTATATGGCGCCACTCAAGTCAAGTCAAGTCAAGTAGGCTTTTATTGTTATTCCAACCATATACAGTTAGTACACAGTGAAACGAAACAACGTTCCTCCAGGACCAGGGTGCTACATACATGTAACAACATAAATGTACAACATAAATTTTACATTTTTAAGTTACTCTAAAAGAAGAACTATCAATATCTATACAAAAAATACAAAAATAGACAAAGTGCACGTGCAAATGTGCAAACAAAGTGGTACATGACGGACACAACAATGTAAGACATAACAGTACTTTTTGATGAAGGATGAATTGAGGTAGTGGGAAGAGCAGCAGTAAACAGTTTACAATTTTGACAGAAGTATTGTGTGCAAATAGCAATAAATATTGTGCAAAAAATTGCGAGGAGCAGCACAGGTAGGTAGGTATGAGCAGATTGAGATGGGTGTGCATCAGTGTGATTGTGCATGTGTGTTTATCAGTTCAGTCCACATGTTATTTAGTTCGTCTGAGTGATGTGTGTGTGTGTGTGTGTGTGTGTGTATCAGTCCAGTCCCTTTGTGTTTAGGAGACGGATGGCTTGCGGATAGAAACTGTTTCTCAGTCTGGATGTGAGTGCCCGAATGCTTCGGTACCTTTTTCCAGATGGCAGGAGGGTGAAGAGTGTGTGTGAGGGGTGTGTCCGGTCAGCCACAATGCTGGTGGCTTTGCGGATGCAGCGTGTGGTGTAAAGGTCTTTGATAGAAGGGAGAGAGACCCTGATGATCTTCTCAGCTGTCCTCACTATCCGCTGTAGGGTCTTGCGGTCTGACATGGTACAATTCCCAAACCAGACAGTGATGCAGCTGCTTAGGATGCTCTCAATAGTTCCTCTATAGAAGGTGGTGAGGATCGGTGGTGGAAGCTGTGTCTTTCTCAGCCTTCTCAGGAAGAAAAGACGTTGTTGGGCTTTCTTATGCAGAGAGCTGGTGTTGAGGGACCAGGAGAGGTTCTCCTCCAGGTGGACGCTCAGGAATTTTGTGCTCTTGACGATCTCTACAGAAGAGCCGTCGATGCTGAGCGGAGAGTGTTCGCTCCGAGTCCTCCTGAAGTCAACAACCATCTCTTTTGTCTTTTCGATGTTCAGAGCCAGGTTGTTGTCTTTACACCAGTCCGTTAGCCTCTGCACTTCCTCTCTGTACGCTGACTCGTCGTTCTTGCTGATGAGACCCACCACGGTCGTGTCCTTAGCGAACTTGATGATATGATTGGAGCTGTGTGTCGCTACACAATCATGAATCAGCAGTGTGAACAGCAGGGGGCTGAGCACGCAGCCCTGGGGGGCCCCAGTGCTCAGTGTGGTGGTGCTGGAGGTGTAGCTCCCGATCCGCACTGCTTGAGGTCTTTCGGTCAGAAAGTTCAGGATCCAGTTGCAGAGGGAGGTGTTCAGGCCCAACAAGCTCAGCTTCCCGATCAGGTTTTGGGGGATGATTGTATTGAATGCTGAACTGAAGTCTATGTACAGCATTCTGGCGTAAGTGTCTTTCTTTTCAAGATGTGACAGTGCCAGGTGGAGTGTGGTTGAGATGGCATCGTCCGTTGAACGGTTTGGACGATACGCGAACTGCAGCGGGTCTAGTGAGGGGGGCAGGAGGGTCTTGATGTGTCTCATGACAAGCCGCTCGAAGCACTTCATGATGATGGGTGTGAGTGCAACAGGGCGGTAGTCATTGAGACAGGACACAGAAGACTTCTTCAGCACGGGGACGATGGTGGTAGACTTGAAACATGTGGGAACGACGGCGCTGCTCAGAGAGATGTTGAATATGTCGGTGAGAACACCTGCCAGCTGTTCTGCACATTCTCTGAGCACTCTGCCTGTGATGTTGTCTGGTCCAGAAGCTTTACGTGGGTTGACTCTGCGTAGAGTTTTCCTCACATCAGCCATGGTGAGAAACAGCACCTGGTCGTTCGGCGGAGGGATAGTCTTCCTCGGCGTCACGTCGTTCTGCATGTCAAACCGTGCGTAGAAGTTATTCAGCGCATCTGGAAGGGAGCCGTCACTGTCACAGGAAGGTGATGAAGTCCTGTAGTTGGTGATGGCTTGTATACCCTGCCACATGCGCCGTGTGTCACCGCTGTCCCTGAAGTGATTGTGGATTCTCTGGGCATGTGCGCGCTTCGCCTCTCTGATGGCCCGGGACAGTTTGGCCCTTGCTGTTCTTAGGGCCGCCTTGTCCCCCGCTTTGAAGGCAGAGTCTCTGGTTTTCAGTAGTGCACGCAACTCCGCAGTAATCCATGGTTTCTGGTTGGGACGTGAGATTATGTTCTTGGAGACAGTGACGTCATCGGTGCACTTGTTAATGTAGCTGGTCACTGATGACGTGTACTCCTCCAAGTCATTGTAGTCGCCGTAAGTTGGAGCCTCCCTAAACATGTTCCAGTCAGTGTTCTCGAAGAGCAGAGATGGCTCCTGCTGGCCAGGTTTTCACCTGCTTCAGAACCGGTTTTGAACGCCTGACGAGTGGTCGGTATGCTGGAATTAGCATAACAGAGATGTGGTCTGAGTAGCCGAGGTGGGGGCGGGGCTCTGCCCGATATGCGCCGGGGATGTTTGTGTAAACAAAATCCAGCGTGTTTTCCCCTCTCGTTGCAAAGTCCACATACTGATGAAATTTAGGAAGCACTGACTTGAGATTTGCATGGTTGAAATCTCCAGCAACAATAAACAGTCCATCCGGGTGTGTGTTCTGCAGATTACTGATCTTAGCATACAGTTCCCATAACGCTTCCTTAGCATTAGCGCTAGGTGGAATGTACACTCCGATAATGAAAACAGTGGTGAATTCCCGCGGTAAATAAAAAGGTCTACATCTAACAGTCACAATCTCCACCAGCGATGAGCAAAAGCTAGAGACTAGCACAGAGTTCTTACACCATTTCGTGTTGATGTAGACACACAAGCCGCCGCCCCGAGTCTTACCGCACAGAGCTGCGTTTCTGTCGGCGCGAAACGAGGCTAGTCCGTCTAGCTGAATGCCGGTGTCTGGAACTCTGTCGCTGAGCCATGTCTCCGTGAAAACAAACACACAGCAGTCCCTAACCTCCCGCTGTGTAGCCTGTTGCAGTCGGATGTAGTCCAGTTTATTTTCCAGGGAGCAGACGTTAGATAAGATGATGGTCGCAAGAGCCGGCCGCCTAGGATTTGTTTTTAGCCTAGCACAGACTCCCGCCCGCTTGCCGCGCTTCCGCTTCCTCGCGCACTGCTTACGATGTCCCCTCCTCCAGCCACCGGCATCAGGCAACGCCAAGGACTGGAGGCCTGGGTCCCGAAGCAAGCCGAGGTCTTCTCCCGCAGCTCATCTTGAATTAAATATGCCGGTTTATTGAGTTGCAAAAGTTTCTGGCGGTGGTAAGTATGAGCACCGTTTGTGCCGGTGTCCATAAACTTTGCAAAATAAAAACGCTACGACACGACATAAACAATGTAGCACTATTTTGGCTCCGGAGTGGCCGCTGCGTGCTACTGCCGCGCCGCCATCTTGGCTCTCCTTACTCTCATTGGTAAAAGCCAGCAACTGCATACCGTCGCCGTGAGGTGAGGCAACAAAACTAGAAAACTGCTTGTCACACATCTGTAATTTGACCTAATTGCAATCATTTAAGTTAACGGTACTCAATGTATTTAATTACTTTGAGCATTAGGGTTTATAGTGCAGGATCAGCCATTAATTTCCTTCAACTTGTTTGTGGTGAAATAAGTCTTTTTTTTCCAAATAGCTTATTGCTTAATAATGTTTGCTATTAAATTAATGTTAAAAATAAAAAACGATATGTCATATTCTGGTCTCCTCACGCGCCGGAGCGGGAAGTGATGTGCTGATGCATGTCCATGTCTGAACCTTTCCCTGAGAATATGGCTCGTCCCATAAGTGCTTCAGGGTTCAAAGAGCTAGAACACAGTTAGCACAGCTAGAGAACAGAGGCAGAAAAGAAGAACACACAGAGCAAGGGATAGAGTGGTGACGATAAGCTTCCATTTTCCTATAAGAGGAGGTTCTCTTTTTGTAAGCAAAAGTTACAACTGATGTTAATCCGAGAAAACAAAAAAAAACAAACCGAATCGGCATTTCTGACAGCAGATGCTGTTCAATGCCAAATTTAATTCCCCCTTTTGTTTTTTATTATTAAAGCGGTGCTCCTGAATAAAGGGGTTTTGAAATGGGGATTTCTCTGTACCACTACGGCGATTGCTATCTCAAATTTCCTCTAGGTGAAAGAAGACAGTAACGATGACGGTACTGGTTTACTCAGCTAGTAGGGTTGACAACCATACACAAACAAACGCTTCTAGATGTGTCTTCAATTTTATGGACAGTTTTCTAATTGACCTGCTTTAGCCGTGAATTGGTAGGATCTCTGCATGACAAGGGAAGGTACAGTGAGAGTCGAAGACTTTGAACCTAAGAATTCACATTTCAAAATATGTTACGTTTCTAGAGTTCTCTGCTTTGTGACTTTCACAGGTACAATCCTATAATAGCAGTAGTAGTCAAGCTAGAAGAGGAAACTGAGAAAAAGAGAAGATAGTGTGGGTTTTCTCCCAGAGTTAGGATACTTAATAGGGTTGACCGAGTGGTAGTACTGGTTCAATACATCTAGGTACTTGGGCTTCCTGTTTTAAGGAAAAACAACTGATCTAAGTATTGAGAAGACCCTAACTTCCCTTTGGGGTTTCGCTAACTGGACGGACTGATACACTTATCCACTAGGCTAAGTGATGAGCTGGGTTGATTCAATTGGAGCTCAGTGGTAGGGTCCTCCGTCTGAACGCACCAGGTGAGCTCCTGTAAGGTCTTACCGAACACTCCATCCCACCGTATTGCTGTGAACCGCTCAAACAGCATATGGCTTTTAGCACAACCGTGCAGGTTTTGGGGAAGGCATGTCAATGACTAACTGGACAGATGAGCGAATGGGCTAAACCTAGGGTCTACCCATCAATAGCCACCAGGTGGAGCACCCAAGCCATTGCCCAGTTAGTTTTGTTGACTCCTTCTCCACTGCACGATTGCTGATGCCTGCTGCGTGCTCACAGTGCAATACTAGGACAGAGATATTCGGTTTCCCCCCAGCCGGCACCAGGTTACGCCAGAACGGGTGACTCACGCACTGTAACTCACCGTGAGGACAACCGTCACTGCACCAGTCAAGCACTAGGGAAAACCTTATCAACTCCCCAGACTTAAGCGAAATTAAACCTATGCAGTTTGGACTCAGTTAGTGAACTGAGTGAGGACAAGCAAGTCCAAGTTGATAGGGAGAAAACATTTTTAAATTTTAATTTCAAATCATGAATTATAGCTAATTACGTAGCTTTAATTAGCACTAAAATTGGGAGCAGATTTTCTTAATTAACTTGATCAATCATCCATCATTGAATTAGGGATCCAACTCTAATTGATTACTTAATAAATTTTTTTAATTTCAAAGTAATAATGCTGGTTGGCGATCAAGCCTGAATTATGTTTAAATCAAAATCATATAAGTAGTTACAGTTAGGTTAATCCACCAGTGTCTGTACGATGAATGCTAAAACTGTAATAATGTATGAAATTGAATTGAAAATTTTGATTAAAACAATTAGAAAATTATCAACATTTTGGTCATCAAAATTTCTAAAAGTAGTTTTAATTAGCCCAATAAGTATCCGTGAAGTAATAAGGAGTGGGTCAGAAGTTAAAATTGAATATAAAGAGGTTAGGTCACTTTAACAACTTTCATACAGTGCATTCACAACTGAAAGATGCTACATGCTAACCCCGAGCCTTCGATGCTACTAGCATGGATGCTACATGCACATAGGCTATAGTGTAAACGTGCTAGGTTTGCTAACTAGCGTAGCTTATGCTAGGCTTTGTTTGCAACAAATTTTAGATGGCGCTGTCTGAAAGCTATCCCGGAAGAGGTTGTTTAGAGTTTGCGGGTCACAGTCGTCGCTATGGTTACGTACACCGCTTAAACGTACCAGTGGGTTTCTTCGTTGCAGTTCTGGCACGGAGTCTCATTGAAAGTTCTCGGAGAGCGGATGACGTCAGCGAAGTCGGCGTAGCGCTCGCAAGGGCGGAAGCCCGAGCAGCGAGCTTGCTTTCTTCAGATGGTCATGATGACGATGTGACGAAATAACGGCGAAAGAACGTCGAAAGAACGTGTTTGGACGAGGTCGGACACTGAGTTTTGTCCCTGTGTGTCAGTCCGTCCCACGGATGATTGGTCCAATCGGATGTGGTTGCAGGGCTTAGTCACGCCTCACTTGGTTCCCCCTTTTGTGGATACATTAGGCCGGGTTTACGGCTGTCACGTGGGGCCAAGCCGATTACGCTTTTAATTACCTTTATAAAGTAATTTTCCATGCGCTCTTGTTCATGCAACCAATTTTTCGTGTACACCACTGTTGTTTGAATAAAATAAGCTTTCAATCAATACCATACATCCCCTATCTTACACACTCATTTATAGCTTTGTTCAATAAACAGGGTTTGTGAATGCTAATGATTGTCATGCACACTCGTAACTCGACCGGCACTAGGACCCGGAAGTAATACGGTCGGGTTTTCAGGAAGCATAAAAGGAGACAAAATGGCGCTTCACATTGCTCAGTCATTGAGTTCACCCATGCCTTTGCTGACGCTACGCCGACTATTCTGTGAGTACTCACCAATTCTGGTTGCTTCTTTGATTGAGTGTGTGTTGCTAGAACGCGGGTTTATTTGTGTAGATCCTTGCTCTTTGTGTAAGAGAGTTCTGAAACTAATCGCGTGGTTATCCTGCCTACTCGCGCTGCTTCCGCGTTTGGGTTTACCATCCACGCTACACGGGCTAACTGCTAAGGCTTTTCTGTTCATCCCTCGGTTGCTCGTGACAGAATGACTGAGCCAAAAGCAGTAAACCCAGCGGAGTTTGCTTGCCTCTGTGATGTGGTTGACCAGCATGCCGAACTGATCAATAAGCTCCGTGGTGAAGTTGCGTCTCTCCAAAAGGACCTCCAAGACGTCGCGGCCTTGCGCCGCGAGGTGGTGGAGCTACAGCAGGAGAACGTGACCCTCCGCCGGGGTGGCTGCTCAGTCGGCTGTTGCCCCGCCCGTCGCAGCGGCTGCGGCGCCGCCCTCCCCCCCGTTCTGATGTGTTTATAGCTCTACCAGATAAGTGGGATGGCACAGATGGGGAAATGCAGTGTTTTTCTAACTGCGTTGGATCTTGTGTTTGAGTTCAATTCCACCAGATACTGCGCGTTGCGCTTCTCGTCTCGTTGCTATCCGGGCAGGCAGCTGAGTGGGCCACAGCGGTTCTTCGATCAGATTCAGATACTGCTTATTCATATGGAGAATTCACCCGTCAACTAAAGCTCACATTCGAACATCCTGCTGCTGAGGTGGAGACCGACATGAAATTGTATCATCTGCGGCAGGGAGGGTCGTCTGTGAGGCGATACACAGCAGATTTCCGCACTCTCGCCGTACAGACCACCTGGGGAGATGCCGCTCTCCGGACGGCCTACTACGAGGGACTGGCTTCACGTATTAAAGATGAACTCGCCTACTGCAGTAGTTATTGCAGTATTATTGCAGTATTTCTGCAGTAGTTATTGCAGTATTACTGCAGTATTAAGAAAAAATGCAGTAATTTCGTGTCCAAATTACTGCATTTCCTGCATATATACTGCATATGTAGAAAACTGCAGTTTTGACCCTTGAAAACTGCAGTTATTTTTTGTAAGGGTGATATGTATTTATTCTTCATTTTCTTCTCAATGATGACTCTTCTTTAACTGCGCTTTCTCTATTCAGTATTATTATCATTAGTAGTAGTAGTGAAAACTACCGCTGATTATCTCTACAGTAGTTAAAACAGCGGATTAATTTCACTTGGGGTATTTCTAACAGACAATCTACTAAATAATAATAAATAGATAAAATAACCCAGCACTTTAACATTTAACCCAGCAGTTTTAAGAGTGTAACATAAAAAATATTCCATTTGTAAAATACCATAGGTGAAATCATAGGTTGTGTAAAAAAAATACAACAAAGCTTATGATAAATAAATTCTCAGACTACCTATTTAAAGTACATGGAATTTTACGGGGTTGTCACTGAACGATTTATCGTGACAAAGAACAATATAAGAATAGTGCCAGCTTTCACACCTTAAAAATAATTCGGCATCTATTTAGAGATAAAATTTTTTTTTTCTAAACTTGTGCTACTGTTGTTTATTTACAATATTTGTTAATTAAATTGTTTATTTAAATGAGACTTGGGCTCCGGGATGATTCCTACTGTACGTAGTCTAATCAGAGCTCTACCGCCCGTTCGAGTGTAGTTCATAAATTATATTTATAATAATAAAATGAGATGCACTAAATCGTGCTTTAAAATTAATCTACAATCTAAAATTAATTCATTTCAAACCCGCGGCTTGCAGTTTCACTTTACAAAGTGTTTTGATCAAAAGGTGATAAACGCATGCGATTTATCGATTAAAATGCAGACATTCTGCATTGATGGATGGATGTTGTTGATAAATATTTAAAATGATAATTAAATAAATAGCTGTCCATCTTTTTTGTGTTTATCTTTTCGGTTTATTATACGCCTTAACACCACTTATTATAATAAATTGTTTTAAATGTTAGTAAAGGTACCATTTGGTCATGTTCACCCATGGGGTAAACATATGTGGCATTTAATAGCATTCGCTAGTTATCAAGTTGATATACAGTTCAATCTGCATTAAACAGAATCTCTCTGAGTAAGTAAGCATAATAATAAATAATGTATGTGTGTGTGTGTGTGTGTGTGTGTGTGTGAAATGTTTGCATATATATGTGGCATTTTAATTCAAATCCAACATTTTGCAAGGTGCATGGGCATCAACTTGCACATTCTGTAATATTCCATTGTCATTCATATTGCCGCTGTTTTAGAGCTCTTTACTAAAACATTCACTAGTTATCAATTTCATATACAGGTCAATCGTGAATTACACTCAAAGTATTAACTCCAACTATGATCCAAGTCTCCAAGTCTGATTTCATTTGCTGGGGAAATAAATTTTAGGCAGAGACGTCCGCACTGTCTTGTTAATTAATCTAAAACCCCCTACAGTATTTGCCAACAGCGCACCCAGTTTGATAAATTCACACATATCTTGAATGAAAGGTGAGAAGAGATTCAGCAGAATCTTCTGACACCGTGCTTGCTCTGAAGGACTATATTTGATAAGAATATAGAGAATAAGAATTGTATTTCTAATAAGATAATTAAGTAAATAATACAATTATATCAAATAAGGTCTTTATCTAAAAGCTAGACCAAATTTCTCATTCACAGCTGAAGTGGTTAAATATGCTTATACTGTAGATACGTAGGTTATATTTTAAAAGTACAATTGCAAGTATATGAATAAAACAGTATTAGACACACATATATAATATGGTATACAATGAACAAGCTATTTACACATGAGTGCTCAAATGTTTTAATTATTAATTTACTTTGTATATTTAACTTCATTCAGCCATTTAAGTTACTTGGAAAAATAACATGCTTACCAGCCCACTATTATTTTCTGTTCGAATTTAAAGATGCACGCGTGTGCAAAAAGTCGAAGTACAACAAAGAATACAAAATTGTATAATTTTTTAATAAAGTTAGCCTAAAAAAATATTGTCTCCAATGTTGAAGCAAGCATTATTTTGTTTTTGTTTGTCTTCTCGCTGAATACAACACGCTCCGAGGTGAACACATGCAGACCCCCAGTTACTGTAATCCCTCTTCTCTTCTTCTTGAAGTTATCAAACCGGTTTCGCTGATGGGGGAATTGGCAGAATTGAGGGGTTTAAAAAGAATTAACAAGACCGAGCAGACGTCTCTGCCTAAAATATATTTCGCCAGCACAATGTACTGGAGCTCAGAACGTCTTATTTCCTTGTTTTAATCTGTAATATTGTGAAATAAAAAGTGTATATGCTTAAATATTCCTTTTTATTTATGGACATGTGTATTGTGTTTGATCTGCATTATTGCGAGACGCGATGACTTTCTGGCATTTTTATCGATGAATCGCACAGGTTTATCAGCCTTTTGATCAAAATGCTGCCCTTTGTAAAGTGAAAGTTTACGGACAAATTGGGGTTCACGCACGCCGATGAACAGCTTTATTTCAATCATGAATTCACAACCACATTCCAGCTATTATTTCCATCCATGATCAAATAATGGATGAAATGCTGGACACAAACAGCAAGAAAACATTATGTTTATTATTATAAAAAGCCCAAAGCACTTCGTGTGCAAATAAAAATCAATAAAAATATATTGATTTTTTTTGTTCATTTGTGTCTTCTGATGGTGCTCAATGTTGACACGAAGATATGTTGGCATATTCACGAATCAGGACATTCGCATAATTAACACTAACTGAACAACAGGTCTTCACTTCGTAATACACCTGTCCATAAAAAGGAATATTTAGGCATATACGCTAAATATATTTCACTTAAATATTACAGATTAAAACAAGAAAAGAAGACGTGCTGAGCTTCCATTCATACAAAATGTCTAGGAAGGAAACGGTTGTCGTTATTTTACAAAATCTGAACATATTCAGTAAATTTGTCAATTACACAAAGTATTTGTAACGACACGGGTCACTGAGCCATTTATACACGCGGTTGCCAGATAG
This sequence comes from Clarias magur, assembly GCA_013621035.1. Lineage (NCBI taxonomy): Eukaryota > Metazoa > Chordata > Actinopteri > Siluriformes > Clariidae > Clarias > Clarias magur. The sequence goes on along the minus strand of QNUK01000148.1, from coordinate 614,390 downwards.
ACTAAGCACGCTGTTAAAAGACGGAGGCAAAGCCCAAGCTTCAATCTGTCTAAAACTCTGGCGTGAGAGAGAGCGGCATGCAAAAGTTCAGCGTGCGCACTCAATTTACTAGTGCCACAACCCCCCACTCTCTCTATCAATAATAAGGGCATAAGCCCCGAGAGGATACAAGTTTTTGCTTTAGTTTTTAGTGTTTTCAGTTTCCTTTTGTTTAAATTGTTAGTTAATAATCCCACAACATCTCCAAACAGAAAGCTCTTCCCGTTCGTATCACAAGCACTCTCACATACTCCTATTTCGTTTACCCATCTAAAGTCCTGCGTAGGTAACATTTTAAAAGTACAATTGCAAGTAAATTACAAACTGCATGTAATGTAAAATATGAATAAAACAGTATTAGACACACATATATGATAGGTTTAATAATGGCCTACCAGCCCATTATTATTTTCTGTTCAAATTTAAAGATGCATACGGCATGTGCAAAAAGACGAAGTACAACAAAGAATACAAAAGTGTGTATCTTTAATAAATAAATAATAAATCTTTAATAAAGTTAGCCTAAAACAATATTGTCTCCAATGCTGAAGCAAACATGATTTTGTTTTAGTCTAGTTGTTGAATACAGCATGACAGCGCGCTCCGAGGTGAACACATGCAGACCCCCAGTTACTGTAATCCCTCTTCTCACCTTTCATTCATGATAGGTATGAAGTTATCAAACCGGTTTCACTGATGGGGGAATTAACAGAATAGAGGGGTTTAAAAAGAATTAACAAGACCGAGCAGACGTCTCTGCCTAAAATGCATTTCACCAGCAAATCATGAACATAAATAAAAACAAATAAAATGTTTAATGGTATCAATTAAATCAGAATTCATAGTTAGTTTTGATACTTTGAGTGTAATTCATATATTTACTGAATATATTCAGATTTTGTAAAATAACGAAACCCGTTTCCTTGCAGAACCTTTTGTCCGCATCACAATGAACTGAAGCTCAGCACGTCTACTTTCCTTGTTTTAATCTGTAATATTTAAGTGAAATACATTTTGCGTATATGCTTAAATCAGGTGATATATGTTTGATCTGCATTATTGCAAGAGGCGGTGACTTTCTGGGGGAGTATGTCTGCACCTTTTGTAAAGTGAAAGTACGAGCCGTGGGTTGACGCACGCCGATGAACAGCTGTATTTCAGTCATAAATTCGCAATCACATTCCAGTTATTATTTCCAGCCGTGGTCAAATAATGGATGAAATAAATATTCAATGCTGGACACAAACCTCAAAAAAGTCAGATGATTATTTTTATAAAAAGCCAGAAGCACTTCATGTTTATATTTGTTCATTCATGTCTTCTGATTGTGCGCGACACATTTTTACGTTTTAACGAAGACATGTTGACATATTCACGAATCAGGACATTCGCATAATTATTGTATATGTGCGCGCATCTCATAGGTGTATGTGCACGGCGAGTTCGTGTATATGTGCGCTTGTCTCATATGTGTGTGTGCGCGCGCACTTCATATGTAGTTGTGTGAGCAGTTAGTAGTATATATAGATGTGTGACGGTTTCATAGATGTGTATGCAAGTGTTTCACTTGTGTGTGCATGAGTGAAGTTTGATTTAAGCCCTATACGATGCCTCATAATTTAGGGTATCTCTTTTCATCATTATGAACATAATATGAAGCACATATATGCACATTCATCATAAAAGATCTATTGTAAAACAAAATAAAATTCATGTTTGCTTCAGCATTGGAAACAATATTGTGTTAGGCTAAATAATTATACACAATTCTTCATTGTACTTGGTCTGGCTTTTAGTTTACTTGGTTTGCATTCCATGCACCATCTGGCGGATATTCAGTGAAGCACAACACATTTATTTAAATTCCCAAATGTTGTTTGAGGGATCTCGCCGCATGTCACGCACCAAATTGCGGGATCTCGCGGGAAAAAGCGTGCATTATTAATGGCCGGATCTGTAGTTATGTTATGTCAATGTTGATGGCACATAGCCCTTGGCCTGTATCTTTAAAGCATCTCAGAATCACTTATAAAATTAAAAATTTTAAATATTCATATCTTAGAGTAGGACATAAAAGTTATTTATAAAGCTTCCTATTCTAAATTTCAGTGAGAAGTAGAATTGCACCAGTGAATGCGTGTAAAATCACTTTACAATGAACAGGTGAGATCCGCAAAGATATTGTGGGTGTAGGGATGAACAGGCCCCAGAATGGGCCATTAAGCTATTACATTCCAGGACTCTTTCAAGCAGACTGCATGACGCCAGCACCTAAGCTTATTGGTCCTCTGAGACAATGCATATTTGAAAGTGGGAAACTTAACTAAACCTGGAAAAGAGGGGCCTGTTGCACCTGGAGCTATAAAAGTCCAGGCACCTCGAACCCCAGTGGTGTAAATGGAAAATCTTGTGGGGAAAAGCACCTGCCCTAACTTAGCTTACTGATATTCTTGGTGACCTCCAGAAACAGACCTTTCCATGAACAAGCCTGCCAGTAGGGCAAACTTATGTCTGTATATATTTACTCAACATGTTTAATGTCTGTATGAACATCTGCCTATTTTGCATACCTTAGGATGTGTAACCAGAGTTTATGAACCCTTTTTAACTTGATAAGGGCATGAATGAGTGTGTGAAATATGGGATGGGTAAAAAAAAAAAACAGAATGCTTATGTATACGAAATGTTAGTAACATGAACAGAACGTGTGTAAAATTAATTGATAAAAGGTATTAAAATTTCCAACCGGATGAGTACCACGGTATAGCCGAAAAACCTGGCCTAATGTATGCACAAAAGGAGGAAACATGTTTAGTGTCTGTATGAACATCTGCCTATTTTGCATACCTTAGAATGTTTAACCAGAGTTTATGAACCCTTTTTAACTTGATAAGGGCATGAATGAGTGTGTGAAATATGGGATGGGTAAAAAAAAAAAAGCAGAATGCTTATGTATACGAAATGTTAGTAACATGAACAGAACGTGTGTAAAATTAATTGATAAAAGGTATTAAAATTTCCAACCGGATGAGTACCACGGTATAGCCGAAAAACCTGGCCTAATGTATGCACAAAAGGAGGAAACATGTTTAGTGTCTGTATGAACATCTGCCTATTTTGCATACCTTAGAATGTTTAACCAGAGTTTATGAACCCTTTTTAACTTGATAAGGGCATGAATGAGTGTGTGAAATATGGGATGGGTAAAAAAAAAAAAGCAGAATGCTTATGTATACGAAATGTTAGTAACATGAACAGAACGTGTGTAAAATTAATTGATAAAAGGTATTAAAATTTCCAACCGGATGAGTACCACGTGATAGCCGAAAAACCTGGCCTAATGTATGTGTGAGTCGTGAGGCGGGGCTAATCCTGCAACTACATCTGATTGGATCTATCACCCGTGGGATGGACCAGCAACAAAGGGTTAAAACCCTTGGATTCAAGCACATCGTTACGTCTTCCAACGTCATCCAACGACTGAATATCAACTACGTGACAGAAGCAAGCTCTCTCATCGCTCGTCCACCGCCAAATTTCACCCTGTGTCTAACTAGCAAGCAAGCTGCTCATCTGCTCTCTACAACGAAGACTCCGCTAAAAGAAGTGCCAGAGCTCTGCCGTCAGTAACCTAGCAACCAGCGCATTAGTGAAAGGCTTCTGCGAGAGACAGCATCAGCGCGCCAGAGCACCAGCCAATCAGCAATGCCGTGATTCCCTAACACCGAATGCGAATCACAGAGGAAGACCGCAGCACAATGCAAGTAAACAAACAACGTTTCATACCTTGCTGATATTGGTGCTCACTTCATAACGAAACCGTAAGCTTAAACACAAGACTCCGCTCTTGTGACTTTCTCAGATCTAGTGAACAGTACTAGGAAATTTCATTAACGTTCATCTTTTGAACTGTATGTATGTGTGTGTTTAATAGCTTAGTTTCATGTATCACAGTATAGTCAAATAAATTATTGTTTCTTGATAAAGAATTGTTGTTCTGGTCGTGGGTTTTTAAGTGTGTCTAAACATTTGCCCAGATCTTAAGTTATCTTGCTCATAATACAAAATCTGGTATTTCTCAATTATCATTAATGGTCATATGATAAGCAGAATTAGTAAAGATGCATTAAATCGTGCTAAATGCTGGATGGGCAGACGATAAAGTGTATGATATAAATTTTATCCCGGTTCAATAGTTTTAACCCAACTCCTTAAAGATTTGATTTCTGTTTAAAGAAACTAATTAGCTAACTAAGAAACCCAATTAGATGGCTAGCTGAGACAGGACAGAATGACATGACAACATAAATTAACAACATACATTAAAAAAAAAACTAACTAGCTAACTTAGAGACCTATTTCAATTCAATTCAATTTCATTCAGTTTTATTTGTATAGTGCTTTTAACAAGGATGTTGCAAAGCAGCTTTACACAATTAAAATAATTATTTACGTTTGTATGAAATGTAAATGGGTATGAATTAAAAATGGTCAAATAGTCCCTGATGTGCAAGCCCAAGGCGACAGTGGCAAGGAAAAACTCCCCAAAAAACCCTGAGAATAGCCAAACTCAGCAGGGAACCCATCCTCATTTGGGTGATAACAGATAACAGGGATTGATCTGCAATCATACTGTGTTAGGAGGCTGAACACATTTAACAAGTGCTTTCTCTGTGCTGTAGCCTAGTAGACTATGAGGCTTAAATCCTGTCTGATAAATGCTGTCTTATATATACTAAAAAAATTATTTTGATGCCGTTTATGTTCTAATATTTGAGCGGTCTGTTTTAAATTGTGTAGTTTTAGTTTATGCTGTTTCTATGAACATAGCTGCTGTGCTACTACCTTTTCCAGAATCTTCGAGACAAAGTTGAGGTTTGATATTGGCCTGTAATTGGACAGCTGACAGGGGTCGAGATTGTCGTGGAAATTAATTGAAGACTCAGGCTTTGATTTCAGAAGGTTACAACTTTATTGGTTGATCAATAAAGTCGGGAGGTCTGCAGAACACACCCCGACTCCCGACGGCTTCTTGCTTAAATACTGATCATACACAAAGGCGGACTGATTTTACATTCAACATCTGGCTTTCATTAAATTTCTCAGTTCTAGGTCCCTCAATGTAGATCAGATTTCTTAGACAGGCACATTCCAAGAGGCCTATATGCTCGGCTTCTCACGAAAGTCTCCCATTATTTTAAGCTGGGGTATCTTTTATTTCTTAAAAGTAGGGTATGTCACATAAAATCAAATATTAAATTTCTTCTACAAGATCAGGTTAATTAATTAGTGTTTTAATAAATACTAAATAAAAATTTTTTGGAACATACCCACTTTTGAGTCAAGAGTTAATTATTTTTAACAGGGTTTCTGTTATTGCTGGGACTATCTGCTTTAGAAAATGTTTTGGTGTAGGATCTACTACACAGGTTGATGATTTTGCAGAAGAGATGAGTAAAATTAGTTCATTCTCTTTAAGGAGAGTGAAGTATTCTAGGTTCTGTTGTGATGTGGTTAGTTTATCGTCCGTATCAATTAAATTGTCTGGTTTCAAAGCCTAAATTCTTTGCCTAATACTTTTAAAAATATTAATGGGCCTCCGAGTGGCGCAGTGGTTAAAGCGCTCGCCCTATCATCCGGAGATCGCTAGTTCGAATCCCGGGTGGTGCTGTAACCTCTCGCAGCCGGAGGTCTAGAGAGAGCTGATTGGCCGAGCTCTCTCAGAGGGGAGGGATGAGAGGTACATAATGCTCCGGCATTAATCACGGCTCTACAGCCAGTCAGGGGCGTCTGTGAGCTCGCGCAGCAGAGGGAAAGCAGTTCGAAAAGATGCGGTCGGCTGGCGTCACGTGGTTCGGAGGAAACACGTGATAGTCTTCGGCCCTCCCGGCTGAGTGGTAGTAGTAGCCTTAATGTGGGAGCCCCCTGGTGACGGGGAGGAATTGGACACGACTAAATTGGGGAGAAAATCGGGGAAAAAATCCAAAAAAAAAAAAAAAAATATTAATATTTGTTATTGGTTGTTTCCATAAGAGTGGAAAGATACAATGATCTAGCAGCAATAAGATATTTTTTTTATAGTCCAGGATGGTCTCCCTCCATGCTATCTGGAATACTAAAAATTTATTTTGATGCCGTTTATGCTCTAATATCTGGGCAGTCTGTTTTAAATTGTGTGTGGCTATTATACCAGGGAGCTAGTTTCTTATCTTTAATCATTTTCCTTTTAACTGGAGCTACATTATCTAAGATACAATGAAATGTTGACTCTAAATATTCAGTCACCTGACTGAGGTATGTGGAGTCAGACGGCGATCCAACCAAACGTTGATAACTCGGGGAGATTACTGATAAAGGTCTGTGTGGTATTTGATGTGAATGTACATTTAATTCGGTAGTTTGGTGCTGTGTACATTATTACTATGACACACTTTAATTTAGACAGCAGAGTGATCTGAGATAACTTCAGACTGTGGAATTGTGGAATAATATTAAATCTAATGTGTGGCCTGCTTTATGAGTGGGTCCTACTACTGATTTAATACACTGATTTATTTTCTATTGAGTTATTTCAGAAGACCCTCTGCAGCATTTAGGTCCATACTAAGTCTCCATCAAGTAACGCTTTTCCTACATAAACTAGCAGGTTTGTGATGAAATCTCCAAATTCACAGAGAAATTCAGAGTACGTCTTTAAATGATAATTAGTGGGATCAACTGACCAGACTTCATATTTGTAGATACACTTTTTTATGTTCTATGTTACTGTAGAGAACTTCAAATGCATAAGATTTTTGTCCGTGTTTTTGTATGATAGTCAGATTATCATTGTAAATAATTGAAATCTCCTGCTCTATCAGTTAGCCAAGACTGTTGTATATAGCTGTATACAGTTGGACTAGCTTCATTTAGAGCTACATACTCATTCTCTTTCATCCAGATTTCTGTTAAAACTTATACGATCTGTGATAGTTTCATTAACAATAGCTGCTTTAGATGTGAAAGATCTAATATTTAGCAGTCCTAGCTTTGGATCAGAGGTGCTTGTTGTTTAAGAACATTTAAAATAGCTGCCACCATTGGGGCTTTCTTGTTAATATGTTGAGTGATAAAACAGGAATTTAAAGTTTCCATTTACATGGAGATTTTTTTCAGTCTTAAAAAAAACATTTTAATGATTAACCTGCAATTAGCATAATCTGCATGTCTTTTGACTGTGGGAAGACCCATAAAAACCCACCAAGTACAAGGAGAGCATGGAAACTTCATAAACACTGACCCCAGACGTGATTCAAACACTCAACCCTGGAGGTGTGTGGCCACAATGCTAACCAAATTATTGATTGGATAATTAACTTTAGCTTTTGGGTCAGTCTGGAGATGTAATGATTTTTTATCTTTTCTAATTATTAAAAAAACTTAATGGGTCTCATTCATTACTGCATAGATTTATAGCACTTTACTCTACCATAACCTAATTTTAACTCCAATAACTATGAACTTTTAATTGAAACAGTAACACAGCCTTAAATCATATATTTGAATTTATTTGAATTTATTTGGGCATACAGAGAGCTCTGTCGCACCATTACCTGAAATTCAACCTGTATGAACTCGGCAATAAAGTTGCCACTCATAAACAATCATGGCCGCTGCAAACTACAACTCAGATCAGCAATGTATATACATATGAAATAAATTAAGAACTGAGCATAAAATTACAATAAATTGCATTTATTCCATTACTCTGTTTAATTTTAGCATTGCATAATTAAAATGAGGAAGGTTTCTACACTTTACATTGCAAATGTATATAAAAAAATCTGTTTTCAATATAACATTTTCATTTTATTAATTTTATTAAAATGCTTTTTTCATGAAATTAATCTTTTGATACTTTTTAAAATTTCCTGCAAGTTCATTCCATATATTATGGGATTTAATAAAGGAGGAATTAGCAAAAATTCAACTGAAAGTATCATGACAATAATATGGGGAATTTGATTTGATTGAAGTCTGTTATTTATAACTTCAAAACAAATATTGACAGAAAAGTTTATTAAAATGAGGAGATGTGGCAAACAGGTTTGTAGAGCTTTTCTTCTGAAATCTTTAGAATTCTTTAAGCACACAGCGAGTATCCTGATATACGAGTACATTATGAAGATAACTGGAGGGAATACAGCAATGGAGAAAATAAAAAGTCCATAGGAGCTGGTTGGAGACATTTCTTTACAACCTAAATTACGAATGGAGTAACTATCACAGTATATTCTGTTTAGTTTAAATTTACACAGCTGAAGTTGGTACAATGATATGAATGTTACACTAAGTTCACAACAAGGCAAAGCCCATGATAAAAATATGATTTTTTTCACAGTGGACATTTTTACAAGAGATGCATAATGTAATGGTTTGCAGATGGACACATATCGGTCATAGGCCATAGCTGATAACAATGTGAACTCAGTAGCAGCATACCAGTAAACAAATAAAGCCTGAAATAAACAGCCATGGTAAGAAACAATTTGTTTTTCAGCAAGTAAATCAGTAAGCAGTTTGGGATAAAGAGTGGTTGCACCAAAGAGAGCATTACAAAGCAATGCAGCAATGAAAATGTACATGGGCTCATGAAGACGTTTGTTCATAAATATTACAAAAATTACAACAATATTAAATACAATGATCAGTATGTACACGGTAAGAGTCATTATAAAATAAACATATCTGTAGTTCTGTAAATCCAAATGTCCCTCTAGTATAAAATACGTAACATTAATAATATCCATTAATTTCTAAAAGAAAGTAATTTAAAAAATCCATCAGAATTTAGAAGAAAAGTATTTCACAATGTTGGTGACAGAAAGCTCAATGCACATTTATACTACCTTGTCTGGACACTCCTTAGTGACTTTCTCACAGTAACTAAGATAAGAGTCCAACCCTCTTTCCTGAGGACGATGGTAACTACTACGTTTAATAATAGTGACTTCAATACTTTGTACTTGTTTAAATTATTTGGAGCACAACAAAAAAAAAACACTCTCCAGTTTAATTAATTCATGTTAATTAAGTTCAACCAGTCCTTTACATGAACCTATAAATTCTATGTTCAGGGACCACTTTTAACAAGTCAACAAACCCAAGGATGAATACAAGGATAATTTAATTAATTACCTACACTTACTTCTCAGATCGAAGCACCTATCAAGGCAGATGAATTGGCACGCATTTATGACAGCATGCAAATGACATAGTTTAGATCAAGATGTAACACCTCTTTCATGTTTGGGAAATTAAGAACTGGAAGCAGGCTTAGTGAGTTAAATTTAGGTACTTATGAATTGAACATAAATTTTCAACACACACACATGGGCACATTCAGTGTAAAGAAATGTACACTTTGGTCTATTAAAAACATATTCAAATCTTCAATAGTATATTGCAAATATACTAACAAAACATTGTATCATTAGGCAATTTACCAATATAAGTATACTTATGTAATGCTTTTAGATTTTTTACTTTTAAACAACAATAATTGTTTCATAGAACACTTTCCAAAAATATGTTATAGAAAAAATATAGTTAAAGTGAAGGGTCGGTGTGTAATCTCCAAAGCACACTTATTAAATTATATTTAGTAAGTGCCTCATCACCCACACATACACCAATACACCTCACTTCCTTCACTCAGCGTCTGGTCTATACAATCAGATACGGACTCCATGATTACCTGCGCTAGGCAATCTTTCTCCTCTCCATGCTTCAAAGTCTCTTCGTCCCTCCAAGCTCTGTGTCCTGTCTCTCTGTTTCTTCGTTCTTGATCCTCCATCCACCAGCCCCAACATCTTATCAGATAAGACTCTCCTGTTCACTCTCATTACTCATCTCTCATCCCGACACAGTTTATCATCCTTTGTTAAATAAAGTGCCCAACCAAGTTTACTGTGATTTCTGTCTGTGGAGTCTGTTTATCCGTAACAGAAGACCAGACCCGAAAAAAATAACCCGGCCAGCGCTGACCCATTTCAAGAGCTGGTGGAAAGGCTCCATCAAGTTTTCACCTCACCCGCACCACTTCCGGAAACATAATCTTCTTCTCCGACACCTGCCGCTCCAACCAGTTCCATGGCCTCACCAGCACCGTACTCTGGACAGGTGGAGAACCGCAATGGATTCCTTCTTTAATGTGCACTATAATTTGAGATGCAGCCCCACAGGTTCGTCTCGGACTGTTCAAAAATTGCACACATAATATGTCTGCTTGCAGGAAAAGCACTCCAATGGGCTGAAGCCATTTGGCAGCAAAATGGAATTGTTGTATGTGATTATGATCAGTTTTTTTCACAGTTCTAGGCGGTGTTTAATTAGTCGATTGACTTCACCATTGAAGGCAAGAAATTCAAACTGGAACAAAGAAAGGATTTAATTAATGACTATGTCCTAACTTTTCGAACCCTAGCAGCCTCCTATGGTTGGAATGAAGCGGCCCTGCTTACAAATTTACGGCAGGGGCTTGACCCTAACCTGAGGCTGCAACTCGCTGTGCAAGATCACACGGTGGGTTTGGAACAATTAATTCAAACAACCATCAGAGTTTCCATTTGCCTGAAAGAATGCATCTCAGAAATTCCTGTGTTCCAGGAATCTTCCGCAGTTCTTCGCTCACCGCAAAGAGGTCAGTTCCAGAACCAGAACCCATACAACTCAAGTGTCATTCTTTTTCTCGTCTCACCCCTCAGAAAGACAACACAGACTGACCCAGAGACTTTGTCTTTACTGTGCTGAAAAGGGACATGTCCGTCAGACATGTCCCTGTCGACCTCCTTGATCTCTGGTGAGCAATATCTCTTAATTAGAAACCTATGTCACCTTTAACCAGCACTGTTATAATTGATACTCCACGTCATTCTGTTACAGTAAAGACTCTCTTGGATACGGTGTCAGGCGGCAATTTCATCTCTATGTCACTTTGTCTACCTTTCGATATCCCCCTGAGACTCCATCTGACCCAATTTGCCAAAAGGAGGATGTGTGCATTATACCACACCACCACTAAACATGTGAGTGGGTTGGCTCCATGAGGAGGAAATCGAGTTCCTGGTTCTGGAATGATCCACAACTGACCCCATTCTCGGATGCCTGTGGCTCGCCCAACATCAACCCATTATCTCCTGGGAAAGTGGCGATATCCTGAATTGAGGGAATCCTGTATGGGACTGTAAATTGAAGTGTTTTTCTATTTTTAAATCTTTTTTTTTGTATGTCAACAGCAGTCATATAAGCATTTCACTTCATATCATACTGTGTATGTGACAAATAAAATTTGAATTTTGATTTGAACTTGAATTTGTAACGGTTCGACCGTATGTGCATGGAAATGAGGCAAGGTCTTACAGGAAAAAGGGTAATTTATTAAGGGAAAATGCGGGAAGAAAAGGGTTAAAGGAGGGAGGATGGAAAGGAATGTTGTGTAATGTTGTCTGTTGATGTCCAGCTTGGCCCCTCCCTGCTCTTTCTGGGCGGGGCCGCAGGTGGGAGTCCTAGCTGATGTCCGTCGTCTGGGCGGCTTTCCTCGCTGGGATCAGGGCCTTAACGCAATCCTCCTCACGGCCTTTTCCTCTTCGGCGACGGGAACGCGAAGGCGGGCTCGGAGCAGGAGCTGGCGCAGTTCTTCTTGCGCTGTCCTCAGCACGGAGATCAAAGGGTGGAATTCCATGTCCTTTTTAAAATCTCTGTTGGCACGGCATATTGCCCCACTCGCATGCCACTCTCTCATGCTACATTGCATCACGCACTTTCTGGACCTCAGACTAAACTCCATGCCTCACTTTTATAACGTGGAGCAAGACAGAGAGCCTATTAACGTTAATCATCGCCAGCCGGCTTGAATAGGTGGCCCCATCCCTTTACGTACCTGCAGAATGGGTGTCGCCTACCTAGGGAGCCTACAAAGTGAGTAAGGGGCAATAATAGATTTTGGTGCACGCCCATCACAGGCTCACACTGTGACAGGGACACTGTCAGCATTAATACCACCTCCATAGAAAGTCTTAGCCACCAACAATCTGCGACCATCCCAGATTCATACTCCCATTTTCTGGATGTTTTCAGCCCAAGACGAGCCACGCAGCTACCCCCACATAAACCATGGGGTAATAAATCTCCTTCCAGGTGAACCAGTGCCCAAAGGGGACTTTTTGCCATTCCAGGGCAAAAAGGCTATGGAAGAATACATTAAAGAGGCCCTTAGACAAGGATACATCAGGCCCTCCACATGCCCTGCTGCTTTTAGTTTATTTTTCATGGCTAAAAAAAACGGGGGACTTTGTCCATGTATTGATTACCGCACTCTAAATAAAATCACTGTCAAGTTAAGCTACCAACTTCCTCTCATTCCTTCTGCCCTGGAACAACTACGAGGTGCCCAGATCTTTACCAAGCTGGATCTCCGGAGAGCATATAATCTGACACGAACACACCAACTGTTCCTAAAAGCAAAAAAATGTTCCTTCCATCAGACCTCGATACAATTTCTGGGTTACTGAGTTAGCTCCCAAAGCATCAAGATGGATGAGAGGAAAGTGGAAGCTATCCGTAACTGGCCCACTCCATCGAACATTAAACAACGTCAACGTTTCTTACGGTTCACAAACTTCTACAGAAGATTAATCAAAAACTACAGTTCACTGGTATCCCCGCTCACAGATCTTCTAAAGTGTAAGCCCAAAGTCTTATCCTGGACTTCTGAAGCTACAAAGACCATGTCTGTCCTTTAGAGAGCGTTCAGAGTGCTGTCGCTGTCGGAAAAATTCACAGTATCTTCCATGTGCTTTCTTTTCCCAAAAAATGTCTCAGGCCAATAGGAACTGTTCTCGAAAAGAAGGTCTCAGAATCTCACATTGCACCCCTTCATTATCCTTAGAGACCATAGGAACTTATAGTATCTCCTTGAAGCCAAGCGTCTGAACCCACGACAAGCCCGGTGGGCCTTAGAGGGGGTGGTGTTCTGTTATGGACACGCCAGGCTCCACCCCCACTCCCAATCTACTGAGTTCTGATCACACACACACCTCATCACCCACACATATACAGCACAGATCAAAGGTTTGGACACAACTTCTCATTCAAAGAGTTTTCTTTATTGTGTTCTTTAGTCCAAACAAGTGTCTTCCGCTTGTTGTCTGACCTTAGCAGTGGTTTCCTAGCAGATATTCTACCATGAAGGCCTGATTCACACAGTCTCCTCTTAACAGTTGTTCTAGTTGTTCTGCTGCTAGAACTCTGTGTGGCATTGACCTGGTCGCTGATCTGAGCTGCTGTTAACCTGCGATTTCTGAGGCTGGTGACTCGGATGAACTTATCCTCCGCAGCAGAGGTGACTCTTGATCTTCCTTTCCTGGGGCGGTCAGCATGTGAGCCAGTTTCTTTGTAGCGCTTCATGGTTTTTGTGACTGCGTTTGGGGACACTTTCAAAGTTTTCCCAATTTTTCGGACTGACTGACCATTTCTTAAAGTAATAATGGCCACTCATTTTTCTTCACTTAGCTGCTTTTTTCTTGCCATAATACAAATTCAAACTCTTTGAATGAGAAGGTGTGTCCAAACATTTGGTCTGTACTGTGAATACACCTCACTTCCTTCACTCAGCATCTGGTCTACACAATCGGATACAGACTCCATGATTACCTGTGCTAAGCAATCTTCCTTGTCTCCATTTTTCCTCGTCTCCGTGTCTCCAAATCTCCTTGTTTCCTTGTCCCTTCAAGCTCTGTGACCTGTCTCCCTGTTTCTCCGTTTCTGATCCTCTGTCCACCAGTTCCAACATCTTATCAGATAAGACTCTCCAGTTCACTCTCATTACTCACATAACATCCCAAAACAGTTTCTTTATTAAACAAAGGAAGTGCCCGTCTGGGTTTTCTGTGATTTCTGTTTGTGGAGTATGTTTACCTGTAACAATTTTACTCATTTGTGTGTTTGAACTCTCACTTGTGTGCACTTAACATCACAAAGCTACACTTTCTCAAACTGCATCAGTCTAGAGTAGAGTCAACTGTCAGTGGGCACATTCTCACAGACTGTCTCTGATTGGCTCAGCTGTTCTCTGCAAAAGGTAAATTTCATGGTCTTTGTTAGGAAGGTTTAAATTAAATACATAATCTAAACTATAGAATGTAATGCCTAACGTGTTTTTGCCAGATCTTTATGTATTTTACTTCTGGTATAATGCTCTGTAGCTCTGGCCCTGTTTTCAAGATTGTGTGCACTGTATGGTGTAATAAAGTATTTTTATTAATTAAGTGTACATTTTTAGTACAGTGGATCGTTGCATTATGGGCATAATTAATTCCAGAAGTGGGCTCGTATTCCCAAACACTCATGAACCAAATGTAATTTTCCCATAAGAAAGAATGATAAACTCAAATAATTTGTTCCACAGTACCCCATCCCCCAATCCGGCCCCAAAAAAATACATAAAAATAATTAATACAATATATAAAGTAAAATAAAACAAATTAACCTGCACTTTAAATAAAAAAAAAAAGTAAAAATAAATTCTGACAGATAAGTGTTTCTGTTTGTGCGTGCAGGCGGCGTGTATTTGTGTGTGTTTGGAATTAGCCCCTTCCATTGCCTTACACAGTAAAACTCCTCATCCCTCCCCGCACCTCGCTTATTAAATTTCACAACAAACACACACACACACACAACGGAAACACTGTTTTAATGAAAAAATGGAAGGAAAAGGAAATCTCTCTAATGACACATGCGTGAGCGCATACTAACGGAATCAATGCTGTAAAGTAAAAAAAAAACAAAAAAAACAAATGAACCAGCACTGCAAGTATTGCATTAACGTGTGAATTGTGATGTTTATTCTCTTTGTGTGTATTGGAACAAAACAAAAAAAAAGGGGAGGAAAAAAAGCTAATTTGACATAATGTTAGAATTATTTTATATATAAAGGACTTATTTCTACTCTCTTGCTCTCTTCCTCATAGATCCGATATTAATGTGTTAAATCTTTCCTGCTGCTATCTTCCTGTCTCCTCTTGCATCTGTTCCTAAAGGTGTGAACGCTCCAACGCTCACCTTTCCATTCTATCTTTATGTCTCTCTCTATCTCTCTCTGTCTCCTTCCCCCTCTTCCCCTAACTCGAGCCAACATCCTGTGTCCTTCTCTGGACGCCCTCTCTGTCTTCCTCTCCTTTGATTCTTCAGTATCTCACCAGGACATTTACAATGGTTTATGTTCTTTGTAATAACATATGTTAGTGGCACAGGCGTTTGGTCAAACATATATAAACCCCATCTTTTGCTGCTAATAAACAGAGACCTTTCTGACAGACAACATGTGTGTGTGTTTGACTGAGTCTCTCCTGGCACCAGAAAAGCTTACCGAAGCACAGCGGACAGACTGAGCAACTCGCTTCTTCTACTACGAAACTTTAAAAACTTTACACATAATGTCACACAAAACTCTAAAAATGGGCTGGACAAAATTATTGGAACCCTTAAAGTAATATTTGGTTGCACAACCTTTGGAAAAAATAACTGAAATCAGTCGCTTCTTATAATCATCAATAAGCTTCTTACACATCTCACCCGGAATTTGGGACTCTTCATTTGCAAACTGTTCCAGGTCTCTCATATTGTAAGGGTACCTTTTCCCAACATCAATTTTAAGATCTCTCTAGGTGGTCAATGGTTGCTTTTTGAAGTATGTTTGGGGTCATTTTCCTGCTGGAAGACCCAAGATCTCGGACGCAAACCCAGATTTCTGACACTGGGCCCTACAGTGCGACCCAAAATCCTTTGGTAATCCTCAAATTTCATGATGCCTTGCAAACAGTCAAGGCACCCAGTGCCAGAGGCAGCAAAACAGCCCCAAAATATCTTTGAACCTTCACCATATTTGACTGTAAGTAGTGTGTTCTTTTCTTTGTAGGCCTCATTCCATTTTTGGTAAACAGTAGAATGATGTGCTTTAGAAGGATTTTGGCTTACTCAAGTACATTTTGGCAAACAGTAGTCTTGCTTTTTTATGTCTCTGTGTCAGCAGTGGGGTCCTCCTGGGTCTCCTACCATAGCGTTTCATTTCATTCAAATGTTGACGAATAGTTTGGGCTGACACTGATGCCCCCTGAACCTGCAGGACAACTTGAATTTCTTTGGAACTTGTTTGGGGCTGCTTATCCACTATCCTGCGTTGCAACCTTTTTTATCAATTTTTCTCTTACGTCCACGCACAGGGAGATTAGCTACAGTGCCATGTGTTGCAAACTTATTAATAATGGTGTGCACTGTGGACAAAGGCAAATGTAGATCTCTGTAGATGAACTTGGAACCTTAAGATTGTTGATATTTTTCCACAATTTTGGTTCTCAAGTCGTTACTTGCCCCAGATGAGTTTAAAGGAGCATCACATGCTTGAAACAATCTTATTTATCCAAAATTTTGAAAGCGTGCCAATAATTTTGTTCAGTCCATTTTTGGAGTTTTGTAAGACATTATGTCAAATGTGCTTTTTTCCTCCCTTTTTTGTTTTGTTCCAATACACACAAAAGGAATAAACATGTGTATAGCAAAACATGTGTTAATGCAGTACCTTTCTATGTGAAAAACGTGATCTTCTGTAAAAATTTCAGGGATGCCAACAATTTTGGCCATGACTGCACCAGGCGGTAGAGAGATGTAAACTACCCAATCCAAAAGTAAAATAATTTGAAGACGTGAAGATATGCTATGCTGATCCTCTCTTCCTAGTGAAACTGGACCAACCCATGCTGACACTTTCTCTCCGGTATGTACAAACTAACCTGATTAAAGGTAAGGATAAACATGGATTATGTGATTGTTAATGATGTTTGATTATATACACACTTTGGTAATTAGAAGTACATATAAAGTGACATTTTTACTTGTTTTCCATTCCATAATCTAAAGCTGGATTCTCAATATGATTTAAAGGAGCAGAAAATACATTTCATTGTGAGATTTATTTTCTTAGACATGGTTACATAATGGAAGTGTCGGGAAAGGAGACAGAATATACAATTTATATTGTATATTTGTGCCAAAGTTGTATAAGACTTATTTTGTCCCAGACTAGTTAACAAATCCGACTCACGAACATGCTCCTGGAACAGAACTAAGTAGGGGACTATCTGTATTTATGCATTTGTAACAGAGAAATTGCTGTAATCTACTTGAAGTAGTTTTGTATATTTATGCTACATTTTTACAGTTTTTTAAAGTGCATTTAGTAGAACATTAGTTGTTTCAAAATAGCACTACACAAGTCATTATTCTGGCTGCAAGTACACTTAATTAATGCTTTTGCATTATATAAGTTAATATACTTAACATACTTTTTTTTTTTTTACCCCGGCATTATTTCTATTCAGTGTGCTGGTACATTCAGTTGCTGTTCTTTCTACCAAAACAAAGAAAACCTATGCGAGACAAAGACACAGTCCTTCGTCTTTGGTTTTATTGGTGGATGGCAACCAGCTTTTAGGTTTATTACAACCACCTACTGGAATAAAGTATGGACTAATAGATTGCAAGGAAAAAAAATGGTTCTGTACAGCATGCCTATTTCCTTTAAATACTTAATTAATACTTTAATCATCTTTTGTGATATTTTGCCTAATATACTCTTTATTGTGCTTTTAATGTTTTATTTTTCCAGTGGTGCCTTTAGATTTGTCAGCATCCACTGGTATTTATTGCATTCTATTAAAACATGTCTCTGGTTGGCTGCAGTGAGCACACAGACCAGTTCTATAGAGTGTATGGTTGAAACCTGCATGTCCTATTCTCAGTCTGATCATGATTACTTACTCCCTCCAGTTCCTGCCTTGCTTTGTTCTATTTCTTGCCTGGTTTGATATGATGTACAGATGTCTTCGTGGAGTACTATTGTCCAAGTAGTTCTTGCCACACTTTGTTCATGCATTCTTTGAATATCATTTTGACTTCTGCTTTGCTCAATAGAATTTCTATGTCTACCGTTTGGAATTTCCCTGCTTGCTTTCCTAATTTGTCAACCTATTCAGTATCCTATTTGAATACTTATTCTTACGTATATACATATTTTCTGCTTATATTTAGAGCACTACACTTTCATCCATGCACATGCTTTCAGACTTGGTTTTGCACACTGAATCTCTCATGCGTGTGCTCTCAAACTTGTTTTTGTGTGATGAAAGTCATTTTTGCACATTCAAGATATTTTTTTGTTTTAACTCTCTCTCTTCTGTGCACTCAATAGCATAAAGCTACACTTGCATGACCTGCAGCAGCGTTATAACTCTGCAACTATTCCAGCAAACCAGAGACTACAGTACACTGACTTGTTTGTAAAATGTTTGTAAACCCGTTGCACTAAATAATTTTAGTTTTTACACAGGGTAAAACTAAACAGGTTAAGTTGTGTTAACACAGAACCTTTAGTGGTTATAGCAGGCAAATCAACCTTGCATCAGTAATCTTTATTTAAAAAAAAAATGGTTCACATTATCATGTCTGTCTCGGAGGAAGCGGACGCAGACGCAGGTTCCATTTTTTACACAGTTTATTTGTCTTATATTCTCTCTTTTTTCTTGTGTCTTTGAAATTAAAGAACCAAACCAAAACAAAGTAACACAATTACATCTCCCCCGATAGGGTCTGCAGGTGGGAAAAACAAAAGATAAATAAACAAAACCAGGCTTGTAGGCCAGTGGACCTTGTCTGGAGTGATGACTCCTCACCAAGCAAACAGAACCACACCTGCAGACACCGCTCAGTCCTGGGGGAAATAGAGAGGAGATAATGTATGATTCATAAACACACAAACAACACAGAAGGTGCACGACAGTGAACAGGCAAAGTGCTACGGGTTCGACCGGAATATATAGGTAGACACACGGGGGGGGGGTTACGCAGGTGCTCTTCATTAATGTTAAAGTGTAGACAGTACACACGTAGACACACTAGGTGGGGACAAAGTGCCAACTCAGTAATCCGGTGAGCTAGATCTTATTTCCCCGTGCTGTGGTGGTACAGATGTTACACACATTATGAATTTTTTAACAAAAGATTTTAAGTAGTGATAATTGTTATATTTAAGAAACATATTATAATCTTATTATATACACTTAAATGGTAAAATTATTTAAAAGAAATAATCAACATTGCAATGTTTTATTATTTTTTTAAACATTTTTATTGTTGACATAGTTGTAATACATTTTTCAACCAAAATACTTTTTTCATTAGAAAACACTTTTGCTTGTTAACAGTCATTATTTTTTTAGAAGAATAACATCACCATGGTATTCAATAATATGCTACATCCATGTGAATGACTGGAATTGCATTTACACTGGATATACATTAAAACCTGAGTCAAACCTCTAAAACTTCATTTTGTATTAATATAGCAACAGATTTGCAAATTTAAACACTAAAGCTAAATTTTGGCTCACTTACTGCAGTGCCAAGATCCTCATAATAGCTACAACACACATTGCAGCTAAACTGAGAAAATGCAGAGAAACACTAGATAACGTTACAAACAGTGACCAGGCAGAAAAAGCTAATTTATATTAGAATGTTTTAGCCTAACTATGAACCGACAGGGAAATAAAACCAAAAAATTGCGCTGACCGACACATTAACACTACATTAACATTCTAGAGTTCAACATTGGTCTGGATTTTTGGGTTATGACTTTTGTCAGAAATGCATAAACAAATAAAAACTTCTTTACAAACTCAGCATTTCACGTTGCTTTCAAAAATCCACCAACAGCCATTTAGTAGGTAGCATGCTGCTCTCGTTGCAGTCAAGGCCTCTCCCCTCACTTGCAAAAACATAGCATACTGAGGTGTCTCTGCTTAAAGTGATCATTGCACTCATTTTTTTCTTCTGAATACAAACAGCTAATTTGATTTAGTAATGACACCGATTTTTAAAGAACAAAAAATTATAAGTAATGACCACTTAAAATGTTTGATTAACACAAAATGTCTGTTTTCTAATTGGCTCCCCAGTCCTCCGCTTCTAGTTTGAATTCACGGCTGGAAGTTGCACTATTGCGTGCATTAGTTCATATAATTATTATTTTATTTCCATTGCCATAAAGTAAATATACAGTTTCAGCCCTTGGTCATAGGTAATTCGAATCTTTAAGGATCCGGGTTGACTGTATTAAACTGAATAAAATTTATAGCATAAACTTCACTTTTGAGCAAGGTAATACAAGATCGGGGCAAATATTTAGACTTTAAAATACATGACCAAGACAACAGTTCTTCATAAAGAAACAAGAATTTATTGAATTAATATTGAACTAATACATGAAACTACACTATTGAACACACACACACACACACACACACACACACACACACACACACACGCACACAGTTCGGGGGTGAAAGTGAATTGAATTATTTTAATACTGTTTACTAGACCAGCAGAACCTTGGGTTTAATCTTAAAGTTAAGTTATGAAGCGAGAACCAATTTTCAGCAGGGTATGAAGCTTTGTTCGTTTACTTGCATATGTTTTGATCTCATCTATTGGTTCGCCTCCAGCGAAGTGAATCACAGTGTTGCTGATTGGTTGGTGCGCTGTTGTTAAGATGACGTCTTTTGGGGAAGTCTTTCTGTGATGCGTTATTTTGTCTGGTTACCGATTGCGGCGCTCTGGAAATTCTTCTTCTGAGGGTTTCTTTGTTGCAGGACTTTGGAGTTCTGGCACAAAGACTCGTTGAGAGTTCTTGAAGAGCGGATGACCAAGTTGCTTGGTGATGCAGCTGCAAATAGAGGAAGGTGAAGAACACCAGCAGAGGCCGCATAGTGCCTGCAAGGGCCGAAGCACGAGCGGCGAAAGCATGGGCGAGCTTGCTTCCTTTGGATAACAACTTTGATATGAAGAGGCTGTTCAAACCTTGGATTTTTGACCCCTCAGAGTCGGTCCATCCTACGGGTGATTAGTCCAATCAGATGTGGTTGTGGGGCTTATCCATTCCTCACGTGGTTCCCCCTTTTGTGCATACATCATGTACCTTTATAAAGTAATTTTGCTACCAAAATCACCTGTTATAACTATCTGTTCATGCTACCAATTTTCTATTTACACCAATGTTTTTTAATCTTTCAATTGATATCACACATCCTTGTACACTCATCATCTTCTTCTTCTACCAAAAATAAGTTTGTAGATGTTGATTACAATTCTTAGGTTAGACAAAATAATTAAACATACACACACATAAAATATACTAAGTCAATATGTGGAGATAAATTTTGCCCTACTCACACACTTTAGGGAGTGTTTAAAAATTTTCTATGCCATATATCTCTGTTCGTGGAAAGGCATGTGCTCTGGAGGTCAACGAGAGTGCCAGTGGTATGAGTTTGAGAAGGTTTTCCCCCAGTCGAAGATGTAAAACTGTCTCCTTTGTTTTACCCTATCGGAAGCTCTACAGGGTCAATGTACATAACAAACCTTTGATCACTCGTGCCAATGCCAAAGTCGGTTTCAATGGTGCCAGCAGCGAAAATCTTGAGCTGTGGACAATGTGAAACATGTATTGTTCCCTGAAACGTGGAACTACCTTCAGGATACAATGTTTGAACCATTGGGTGCAAATAGTCCCCCAGAAGGGTTCGGTAGTCCTTGGCAGCCTACCTAGCACAAGAATTGGGAATGCCCAAACCATCACTCATGCATCCCCATGCTTCACTTTGGGCATGCAACAGTCTAGGTGATACACTTCTTTGGGGATTCTCCACACCATAACTCTACTGGATGTGGAAATGACAGTAAAGGTGGACTCATCAGAAAACAATACATGTTTCACATTGTCCACAGCCCAGGATTTTCACTGAAACCGATGTTTGTCATTGGCACGAGTGACCAAAGGTTTGGCTATAGCAGCCCTGCCATGTACATTGACCCTATGGAGCTCCCACCAGTTTTGGTGGAAACGGGGGAGTTAAGGTGCACATGTGAATCTGGCCAGTGGCCAATGTGAATCTGTATGTCAAAAATGCACACAGCTGTGTACCACATCAAATGTGAACGATGTCCCACATGGCTCATGGCCTGAGAAGATATAATAACACATAACCCAGCTTTCATACCCACATTTCTAATGTCCACTCACCAAGCATGTCTTATAGATAAAATGCCTAAATATTTGTAAGTGTACCTGTGTTATTAAACTTATTTTAAACAAATGCAGGTTATTTTGGACAAATTAATTATTCTTCTGATGTTATATATTTAACCCTGGATGCTCATGTGGAGTTAGAGAGATATAGATATGTTTATTTTGTATTTGTTCTCACACTTTACCTGTTGATCGTTAGTTGTAATGGTCTGGTCATTTTTGTCATATTAACAAACAAAAGTCTCCATGAGCCCATGTACATTTTCGTTGCTGCTTTGCTTTGTAATGCTCTCTTTGGAGCAACTGCTCTTTATCCCAAACTGCTTACGGATTTACTGTCTAAAATTCATATAATTTCTTTTGAATCCTGCATATTTCAATCATTTTGCATTTATACATATGCTGCTTCAGAGTTCACACTGTTATCAGCTATGGCCTATGACAGATATGTGTCCAT
This sequence comes from Clarias magur, assembly GCA_013621035.1. Lineage (NCBI taxonomy): Eukaryota > Metazoa > Chordata > Actinopteri > Siluriformes > Clariidae > Clarias > Clarias magur. Next base: position 591,717 of record QNUK01000148.1, on the reverse strand, counting down.
CTGTAAACCATTACAATATAATACAATTGTAAATATGTCCACTGTCAAAAAACTCTTATGCTGCAGTTGGTTTGTTCCTTGTTGTGAAATAGGCATTAGTTCAATATTAACATATCAACATAAGCTGTGTAAATTTAACCTAAATAGAATATATTGTAATACCAGTTCAATGAATAAGTTGAGCTGTACAGACTTTTCTGTAAGTAGTATATACGGGCTTTTTGTTTTAAGCATTGTTGTGTTTCCCCCATTAACTTTTGTGTTTTTCTCATATAGCAAAATATTATCAGTTTGTTTAATGAGTTCAAAAGATTTCAGAAGAAAAGCTCTACAAACGTGCTTGCCACATCTTGTAATTTTCATCACTTTCTCCATTACAGCATGTTTTGAAGTTATAAATACTAGATTAGAAGAAAACATGCCTCATGTGTTCAGTATGATCATGTCAATGGAAAATCTTGTTATTCCTCCTCTGTTAAATCCAATTATATATGGACTGAAACTGAAGGAGATTTTGAATAGGATTAAGAAACTAGTAAAATAGTAAAATATCTTAATATAATTTTTTTACTGATTTGCTCAGGAGTTCTTTGCTTTTCCAACAATGTATGTATAATATTATATCTATTAAACTTGGCATTCAAACAATGACGGCTGGAGGGATGGATGAATAATTAAAAATTATTACATTTTACTTAAATTGTAATTATTACAATTTAAGTAATTGAATATAATTATTAAATTATTAAATTTTACATTTTACATTTTAGCAACTGCTTTGTATTAATCAGGAGAGGTGTGTGTATACAGTGTCGTACTGTGTATGACTGTGTATGTTTGAATTTGATATATATATATATATATATATATATATATATATATAGAGAGAGAGAGAGAGAGAGAGAGAGAGAGAGACACATACACACACAATCTTATGCAAAAGTTTAGGCACTCCTTAATAAATAACTGATTTTTTTTTTATTGAAAATATGTTAACAAACACTCTTTTGGAAATAAAAAATGCTAAATATTTTCAGCAAACATTGGTGTATAGTTACTTTTTTTGTCATAAATTAAACAAAGATAAAAATAAAAACATTATTGTGGCGCTGTGCAAAGTTTTGGGCAGCCTACCTAATCAGTACTTTAGTAACACCTACAATAAACACGTCCTCTGGCAGATATCACAGCTTGCAAATGCTTTATTTAGACGGCTAAAAGTCTTTCAGTTCTTGTACTTGAAATTTTTCCCATTCTTTCTTGCAAAAGGCTTTTAGTTCTGTAATACTCTTTGGTGGTCTTGCATGCACAGCTCTTTTAAGATTTACCCACAAATTGTCAATAATGTGTAAATAAGGGGACTGTGATGGCCATTTCAAAATCTTCAGCTTGCATCTCTTGAGGTACTCCATAGTGGATTTCGAGATATGTTTAGGCTCATTGTTGTGTTGTAGAAGCCACCCTTTTTTCAGCTTCAGCTTTTTAACAGATGGTATGATGTTTGCTTCGTCGGATATTTAGTGGTCCACCCGTGCAATGTTTCCTGTGCCACTGACTGCAATACAGCCCCAAAGCATCCACCCCGTGCTTAATAGCTGGCAAGGTGTTCTTTTTATGAAATGCTGCTCCTTTTTTCCAAACATGCCTTTTCTGATTGTGGCCAAAGAGGTCTATTTTAACTTCATCAGTCCACAGCACTTGTTTCCAAAACACATCAGGCTTCTGTAGATGTTCTGTTGCATACATCTGACATTGGATTTTAAGATGGGGATGCAGGTAAGGTTTCCTTCTGCTGACTCTTCCATGAAGGTCTTGTCTGTGCAAGCATCACTGCACAGTGGAACAGTGTACCACAACTCCTGAGTCTGCTAAATCTTCCTGCTGTTTATTTTTGGAGTCAAATGGGGGTTTTGATTTGTCTTTCTGACCAGCACACAAGCAGTTCTCTCCAACAGTTTTCTTGGTCTTCTAGATCTCATCTTAACCTCCACAGTTCCCCTGAACTGTCCTCTCTTGATTACATTTCTCACTGTGGAAACTGCAAGCTGACAACGCTTTGCTATCTTTTTGTAGCCTTCTCCTGCATTGTTGGCATCAATAACGTTCATTTTCAGAGTCTTACACAGCTGCTTAGAGGAAGCCATGGTTGTTGAATGTCCGCAAATGTGTGCACAAGGTTTGAAGAGTCAAAGTATTTGTAAACCTTTGAAATAGGCATATACTAACGAAAAAAGAATCTGTGACTCTGGAATCCTTAAACTGCCCAAATCTATGACACAGTGCCATAACAATGTTTTTATTTTTGTTTAATTCATGGCATAAGAAGTAACTATGCATCAAAGTCACCTCAATGTGTTGTATGAAAAACAACTGTTAACACCTTATACAAATTATACATCTGTCCTTGTACACGTGGTCACACATGAAAAGTGGTGATACTTCTTGATATGCGCACACACACTTAAAGCATTGGTCAGCCAGTAGAGTGAACGCAGAGAAGTGTAGCTGCCTATCAGGGAGAATAGGAGCAACACAGGCGACATTGTTGGACCAACATTTGGCCAACAGCATTATCCATTTAGTTACAGATACTGTATAGTCCTTTCAATTAAATTTATGACCTAGATTGGTAACCAGCCCTCATATAAGTTCCTGATCTGATGGCATCATTGAGAGAGCCTGCTGCACAAAGGTAAATAAATATAATTTAATTTTCAATTTTTAACCCTGCCATTATCTACTGAACCAATGTTCGGCCAACAGTGGGACAATGGACAAAATGACAGGGGTCCAACATATGCACTGCCGTTTGCCCTACTTTGGCCCAAGGTCGGAGCACTGACAAAAGGTTACCAAAATTCTGCTGATGTTGGGCCCACAAAGCAGTGCTTTCTGGGCCTGGGTCCCATTTGACATTGTTCCTTTGCATGCAGTATACGGTTGTCACTAGCCTGTAGTAGTGTGCCACAGTATTTCTGCTGTCCCATAGGCAAATGTAGCAGGCCCATTTTGGAGACCCATTAGGATTGGCACCATTTTTAAGTCTCTGATCACCTTCAAGCAGAAGTCCTCATACAGTACTTCATGGCACCTAACAAGATTTTAACACAGTTGTATTCCTCTTTAAACTGCACCTAGTGAGCAGGTGGAAGAGATGGAATTCACACATGAAATTAGGTGCCAATTCGAATTCTTCTGAAATGAGGTGCCCACACCTTATTTTGATCCCTAACAGAAAGGCTTCACAGATTTTTTCATATGTTGCCACAGAGTACGTTTTTGCTCTTGTGTTAATAAATTCACCACAGACATAGAAAACTGCGTGTGGTAGATGCTTCGAGCAACTAGCACTTGTTAATTTACCTATCCAATTCAGGCTCTGAAATAAAAATTAACTGTTGAGATTAATTTTTTTTTGTATTTATATTGCTAAAAAAAATTCTAGAAAATTCTAAATGTTTTCATAGAATCTAGCCATGTTATGGAAGCTTCTGGGATGTTCTAGTAATTTCTGGAAAGTTCTCAAAAAAAAAGTTCTCAAGAAACTTCTGGAATACTCTATAAATCTAGTCAAATGTTCCAGAAAGTTAAAGACAATTCGGGAAACTCTTAAAAACTTTGACAAAATTATACTTTAGCAGCTTACTGCTAAATTTAACTGGAATTTTAAAACAGTTTTTAAGAGTTTTTACACTGTTAAAAGTAAAATGTTCACTCAAAATCTCAAGGCAACTTGCTGCACAGCCCTGCTGAAAAAAAAAACAGCATAGATCAGCATAGCTGATTATTATTACCATTATACCAGCATATGTTGTGTTTTGGTGCTGGTATGCTGGTGACCAGCATTATAGTGCCATGATACTATGCTGTTCACCACCCCATCTAATGTTGGTATGGTATAAAAGCCAGAATACATGGAAGATTGTCATCCAATATGTAAAATATAAAACAGAATCAGTATAAAATCAGCTTTATTGGCCAACACAAACAATATTAACATTGTGTAATATGTAACAATATGATAATTTAACAAGGAACAGCGAATAGGTTTTGATAAAAAAAATATATAACAAAAACAAAACATGAGACCAACCTCTCAGAGACACTTTCACACAGTTACTTTCACACCACAGGAGTGTGCTTGGCCTTCATTCTTTATTTAGGGATCTGCAGGTTTATGGGCTATGAAGTAGTTCTGACATGTCCTGACATTTGTGTATTTTTCTTACTTATGAACATAAAAATGTAACCTTAATTATAAACATATAAATGTCACCTCTTTCACCTAGTGCAAAGTAAATATCCAGGATTGAGGGAAGAATGACACAGATCTTATACACAGAAGGCACATTTCTGGCATACTGTAAACATGGCCATGCAAACAGCCATCCAGGGTAAAACAGTGGGAACAGGAACAGTGCACTATGAAGAAAGGGTGTTAGGTTTGTAAAAGGCCACTTTTACACCCTATACACAGTCATACATCTTTGTGCGAAAAGCATTTCATGTTTAACTCATGACACAAGTGAACATTGCATACCTGGCATTTCCATGGTGTTTATGGGTGCTTACCATGAACTGATTTGCAATTCAAACAGACCCTGTGACCAGAAGTGGTAACATTCCTGGCATCTGAGGTCAGTCAGGTGAAGCCTTATCAAGTGGTCAACCGCTTAAAAAAATACAAGAGGTCCATCCCGAATCCAGACGGTGGTCGAGGTTCCCATGACATAGTGATGGTTCGTCTGTATCTTGCCTGCTTGTTTGCATTTGGTCTCTATAAAACAGGTGGCTGATCATTTTCATGGTCACAATGGTTTATAAAAAAAGGAAAAAGAAACATAAGCATGATGATAATGAAATTACAGTCAATAATCATAAATAACTATTGACCATGCATAAAGACAACACAAACTTTGGCACTGTTATACAACGATTTATACTTTTTGCATTACGATTTACATTTACACCTTAATATCACAAACATCTGTAAGCTACATAAGGCAGTATTTTAGGCAATGGGAGCTAAAGTGTTTGTGCTAAATAACATTATAGATAACAGTGTAATAAGCTAACCAAAAACTGTACCAAATAGCTACCATAACATGAAGCTATCCAAAACGGGGTGAATATATTATAAACATTTACACCACAGCTGATACTGACAATCATCTGTAATCTACATACTGTAAGGCATTAGCTTAGCCACCTGTGAGCTAACCTGTTTGTGCTAACCTACATAAGGCAGTATGTTAGCATGATTTAGCAGTGTTATCTACATGCTAACCAAACCATGTAAATGACATTAAATGACAATGTTTCACATAAACTGGCAAAAGCATGTGAGAAAATGAGTAAAAATAAATTAATATTAGTTTTACATTATCAGAATAAGGATTATATTAGATTTAAAAACTTACCCATGGTAACAGCTTGCTGTATTCTCCTCCTTTGTTCTCTGTTGTAGTCTCAGTGTTGTTCTGAAGTAAATCTAAACGCCTCCCACTGTCCAGAACATTCTGAAGAGCTTCAGAAACCTGTAAAGCGCCTAACATCTACACACGCAGGACAATTATCAGTTCTACTCTGTGTGTGTGTGTGTGTGTGTGTGTGTGTGTGTGTTTGATTACCCTAACTCGTATGTAGATTACCCTAACTGTTTCGCTGTGAACAGCGTGTGAGCGTGTCCTGTCTCAGGTCATTATCAGTGAATGAAGTGTGGCAGAAAGACTGTATCTCTCCTTAGATTCATATGGATTACATAAACTGAGAACATTGAAAAGTAGATACTTTAAGCTTTCTATAGATATATATGTATAGATATATAGATAGATGGATATGTGTGTGTTCATTTTAGTTCATTTTTAGTGACACGTTTCAAAAAGATTTTCGGGGAGACTGAGATGCCAGAAAGCACACCCTGTTTATTTTCTTTATTTTACAAAAGCACAAGGTTTTATTTATTTGTGAGTGTACATTAACAATTAACAAAAGTAATTAACAAAAGTTATTTTGACGGTTACCAAAAAAAATGCAAGTAGTCCCACCGCCAAAACAGCTGACCCCATGGTGCTGGTGCTGATAACCCTACTGGTATAATTGCTGGGCAAGCTGGTGACCAGCTATGATGGTCTATGCTTTTTTTTTTTCAGTTTTAAGTGATTTCCATTGATTACTTGTTTTTTTTTAAGTGTATTTATATAAAAGGTTTGTGTTGTGTTTTTAGACAAACCAGATACTTAATAAATGTAAAATAATGTATTTACATGTTTTTGGTAAATGGATTATTTTTTATCTCTTGCATCTAAATGCATTTAAAGATAACACGGTCCATGTATTTATATCACACATTATTTTCAGTAATAGCTATTAAAAAAACAAGATAATGAGCTAAAATGGTAACCAATTTTAACTACCAAAACCTTGCAGGTGGCCCAGCATATAAATCTTGCTGGCCTATGCTGGATCTTTCAATATGCATGCTGGTCTTCCATCAGTTATGCTGGTTCACCAACTAAACCAGGGGGGTATTCCAGAAAGCAGGTTATGTGACATACCCAGGTAAGTTTAAGAGTAAGTTAGTGGATATCCTCAAATTTCGGTTCCAAAAACGGAGGTAACTCTCTGGGTATGTTTGTAACCATAGCAACTTGCTCTCTGAAGATAACCTGCTCGGTAGCAGGTTATGTTCCAGGGTAAGTTTGTTTCAGAGGTTTATTGAGCATTACGTGCGCTTTTAATGAAGATACTGTGGACGTGGAGCCACAAATTATGAGGTTTTTTTTTCGCCGGGAGAAAGTTAAAAGACCGCGTATTGATGTCTTTTAATTTCCTAATGATTATTTGTAAGAGTTATTGGTTTTCAAGGAAATCGTTAATTTACTTAACACATATCTTGAAACCGCATATTGCTAATGCTTAAATTAATTAAACACACTGAGTACTGTTAACTTAAATAATTGCAATTAGTTCAAATTAATAGACCTTTTTGAGCATTCAGAACTTTTTTATATTTTAATTAATCGTGAGTACGTAAGTAACAGTAACCGTCACCTTAAAATTCCACCAAGTAAAACTCTATAGAGCTCTGGTGGTTCAGTGGTAAGTGTTTCGCCTGCCATGTGAACGGCCCGGATTCGATCCCCGCGCTGGCTTGTCTGATGTGGTTAAAGCACCAGCAATTTATTTGATGTTCAACAAACTAAAAAATGTACACTTCTGTTTACTTAAAATTGGAAACATCATCACTTAAAAATTTATGTAACTTATTACAGTGTACATAGCACTTCGTTTTTTGTTTTTGTTTTTTTGCGTCATGGCATTTTTTATACCGTGTGGGTGACGCAGAGCATGTGGGAAAGGTAACTGTGTGTAGAGCCGTTCACACAGTATGTGTGGCACTTAAACACTTTTTACACACACTGTAAACCCGATTAAGTTGTCAAAACTAAAAAAACTTGAGGTAATCATTTGCATCAATTTTTTTAAGTAATGATGTTTCCGATTGTAAGTAAACTATATATATTTTTTAAATAAATTATTATTGCAGTTGTTGCGAATCGAACCCGGGTCTTTCGCATGGCAGGCGAAACACTTACCACTGAGCTACCAGCACTCTATAAAGTTTAAGAAGGTGGAATTTTAAGGTGACGGTTACTGTTACTTACGTACTCACAATTACTTAAAATATCAAAAGATTCTGAATACTCAAAAAGGTCTATTAATTTAACCTAATTACAATTATTTAAGTTAACGGTACTCAATGTGTTTAATTACTTTGAGCCTTAGGGTTTACAGTGTATAATAAAAGGGAAGCCGATGTCAAATGTGCTATTTAATACTCTCACGCATTTACTCTGTCCGTTATTTTTTTCCAAACCAACTCTCTTTCTTTAGTCAATGCAGCCGTGTTGCTTTTTTCATTATTATTGGCTTAAATTCTTCATATGGTGCATTTAAACCTCCAACTCCGCGTCTGTGACGTATGCTGCTCGCTTTTTTCACTTTGATTTTCCATTTTGACTCGTGAAATCAGCGATCCATTGAAAATGTCTATGTATGCACCGTGCACGCGCATTAACTCTGAGTAGCCAGTAGGAGGTTGATTAAACTTACTCTTCTCAGGGGTTTTGGGACTGACATACTCATGGTATGTGGGTTTGGAGTAAATCAACCCTGAGGTTAAGTTTTACCAAATGGTAAGTCAACCCAGCTTTCTGGAATACCCCCCAGCATCAGACCAGCACTAACCAGTATTAACCAGCATAGACCATCATATAAATCAATTGTAATCATTTAACAATGTAATGAAAAAAGCCGTAACTGCATGTTTGAAGTTGGCTGGCTAAAATACACTTAGATCATTTATTTTCAATTATAGAACATTTGAAACATTTAAAACTGCAAAACATTATCAACTTTAACTTTAATTTTTAAGTCTTCATTTTTCAACTTTACCTTTAAAATGGTATAATTTCAAAAAACTTTATTATAGGGCAAAATGACTCCTGTTTCTTTGCATTTGTATTGAAAGTGCCCTTTATAGTCTAAAGTGCACAAAAAGGGAAAAGAGTACAAAAAAAAATAATAATAATAATAATAATAATAATAATAATAATAATAATTGCACAGAAAGGAATATGTTATCTGACATACCCGGGTAAGTTTAAGAGTAAGTTAGTGGATATCCTCAACTTTTGGTTCCAAAAACGGAGGTAACTTTCTGGGTATGTTTGTAACCATAGCAACTTACTCTCTGAAGATAACCTGCTCGGTAGCTGGTTATGTTCCAGGTTTAAGTTTGTTTCAGAAGTTTATTGAGCATGACGTGTGCTTTTGATGATGATCCTGTGGATGTAGAGGCACAAATTATACGAGTTTTCTTTCGCCGGGAGAGAGTTATAAGACCACGTATTGATGTCTTTTAATTTCCTAATGATTATTTGAAAGAATGTTATCGGTTTTCAAGGAAATTCGTTAATCGTCAATTTACTTACCACATCTCTTGAAACCGCATATTGCTAATGCTCAAAGTAATTAAACACATTGAGTACTGTTAACTTAAATAATTGCAATTAGGTCAAATTAATAGACCTTTTTGAGTATTCAGAGTTTTTTTATATTTTAATTAATCGTGAGTACGTAAGTAACAGTAACCGTCACCTTAAAATTCCACCAAGTAAAACTATAGAGCACCAGTGGCTCAGTGGTAAGTGTTTCGCCTGCCATGTGAATGGCACGGGTTCGATCCCTGGGCCGGCTTGTCTGATGTGGTAACAGCAGTAACTATTTATTTGATTTGCAACAAGTTCAACAAACTCAAGAATTTATAGTTCTGTTTACTTAAACTTGGAAACATCATCACTTAAAAAATTGATGTAACTTATTACAAATGTACATAGCACTTCGTTTTTTTTTTTTTTTTTGCGTCATGGCATTTTTTGTAAAATGTGGGTGTAAAATGTAGACCATGTGGGAAAGGCAACTGTGTGTAGAGCCATTCACACAATATGTCTGGCACTTAAACACTTTTTACACACACTGTAAACCTGATTACAATGGTAAAACAAAAAAAAATTGAGGTAATCAGTTACATAAATTTTTTAAAGTAATGATGTTTCCAATTTTAAGTAAACTATACATTTTTGAGTTTGTTTTGGAACCGACATACTCATGGTATGCGGGTTTGGGGTAAATCAACCCTGAGGTTAAGTTTTACCAAATGGTAAGTTAACCCAGCTTTCTGGAATACCCCCCAGTTGAATATGATTAATAATAATAATTATCTCACTTAAAGCAGCTTCTCAGAAACATGGAAAGATTGCATTTGTAAGTGCTGAAATATGGCAAAATGCCTATCACAGTCTAAACTACACAAAGGTAATAAATAAATAAATAAATAAATAAATAAATAAATAAAAACAGCTCAACTGCAGTTTGAGGGCAGAGGGAGTCTGGATTAAGATTACCTGCAAGTGGCTAAGCCAAACAGCTCACAAAAGCAAAAGTTTAGTCTTTACTCTATAAAGTCTTTAGGACTATACTCTTGCAGAGCAGTGAGTGTTTATTTCCATGAACACCTTTTCAATCACCTTAAAAATGTACTTTAGATTCTTTGGGTACTGAAAATCCAAAGCAAACAAAAGGCCAAACAGGTAGGCAACAGCAGATTGCAGATCTGGAGCATCTTGCAAAACAACCTGTTCCTTCAACACAACAGCCAAGTTTATGGCACTGGTCAAAGTGGTAGTGGAGTCATCATCTAAGAACTCCCACTTTCATCCCTCTGGTCTGTATTAAATGGTGATTATTCTGAAAATTCTTTAATGGAGTTTGGTATTCCACAGGGTTCGGATTTAGGCCCACTGTTTTTTTCTCTTTACATGCTTGCTCTGGGCAACATAATCCATAAACATGGTATTAGTTTTCATTATTATGCTGATGACACATAGTTTTATGTCTCAGCAAAACCAGTTGAGAAAAAACAGCTTACTAAAGTTGAGCAATGCTTAAGGATACCAGAGACTGTATGCAATTAACTTCCTTCTGCTTACTCCTGATAAGACAGAAGTTCTAATTATAGGACCGCATGCAGCTAGAAGCAAGATTTTAGATTACACTTTAACTTTAGATGGCCTTTCTGTTCTATCTAGTGCAACAGAAAAAAAAAAAACTTTTTGTGATTTATAGATTACAGTCTTTCATTTGAAGCTCATGTAGATAAGGATAGCATTCTTACATCTCAGAAATATTGCCACTAAAATATTGCCACTTGTCACTAAATGATGCAGGAAAGACTAGTTCATGCTTTTATCACCTCTAGGTTGGACTATTGTAACGCCTTACTGTCTGGTTTACATTTACATTTACATTTAGGCATTTGGCAGACGCTCTTATCCAGAGTGACTTACAAAAAGTGCTTTAAAGTTTACATTACTGTATCGATACTTACACTGGGTTAACAAGGTCAATAACTAAGTGCAATTTGAGCATTAGCAATATGCGGTTTCAAGAGATGCGTTAAGTAAATTAACGATTTCCTTGAAAACCGATAACTCTTTCAAATAATCATTAGGAAATTAAAAGACATCAATACGCAGTCTTTTAACTCTCTCCCGGCGAGAAAAAACACCTCGTATAATTTGTGCCTCCACGTCCACAGGATCTTAATTAAACGCGCACGTCATGCTCAATAAACCTCTGAAACAAACTGACCCTGGAACATAACCTGCTACCGAGCAGGTTATCTTCAGAGAGCAAGTTGCTATGGTTACAAACACACAGAGAGAGTTACCTCCGTTTTTGGAACCGAAAGTTGAGGATATCCACTAACTTACTCTTAAACTTACCCGGGTATGTCACATAACCTGCTTTCTGGAATACCCCCCTGGAGAAATAGATAAGTTTTGAGTCGCCGTTTAAAGATAGTCAAAGTCTCTGCTGTACGGACATCTAGTTGTTCAACTAGGTGCATAAATAAGCTTCAGTTAGCTTAGAATGCAGCAGTGAAAGTCCTCAGTAGAACTAGAAGATACAAGCATATCACCCCTATCTTATCTTCACTTCATTGGCTCCCTGTGAAATTTCGCATTAATTTTAAAATACTACTTTTGACATATAAAGCATTAAATAGTCTCGCGCCACAGTATCTGAATGGACCTGTCTGACTCATCCTGGTGCCCCACAGTTTGAAGCTCTTGTCACATGGATGCACCGTGTGGTCTCTGTGGGATGTGCGTGTGGTGTATCTGGGGATGAGTTCACTCTACCATTAATATGGATCTGGCCTCGGCTGATGTTGACGCAGTTTCTCTGAGGACTTGACTTGGCTGCAGTCACCCAATAGTTCAGGATTGGACATTCCTATAAGTCTACCTGAGCCTCTGTTTTGTCCCGTAGTATTTTTGGGGTACGTCTGTTGGTTTCTGGTTCCTATGTCTTTCAGGTCCTGGGATTGGACATTGCACCCGTCAATCTTTGTTTCCACCGGAACAGTGATTCCCGAGGGAACCAATGAGGCAGCCCTAGCCGAGTATAAGAATCTGGAAGTGATGCAGCCAGGGGCGCGGCTCCTTTCTTTCATTCATGTATATTGTTACGGCGGCAATAAATACTTCCGGTGTTTCGAATATTGTAGTGGTGATTTGTGATTGGTGTTTTTTTACTTTAAGCGCTCTTGGTATTATTGTTTTCCGTCTGACTACGCCCAGTACGAGTTTCTGGGACATATCTCCAATTCGTGTCAAGTCAAGATAAGTATGCCCTAGGGTGTACAGTACATACACAGCACGTAGAGTACAACTTTGTTTAGGCACACTAGTTAGGAGCGAGAGCTACTTGTTGTATTTATGTTTTGGGTTAGCCAGTGTAGTTAGCGGGCATCCTATGCCCTAGTTTTGTTTTCATTTTGTTTATTAGGTAAGACTGACTGCCACGCATTAGTTAGAAGGTGTTTTGTTTTATTTATTTATTTTTTATTATTTAAGCTCCGCTTGTGGCTCCCACCATCAAATTTGTTATTCCATCTTTTGTATATATATTTTTGTAAATATTATTAATTCTTCTCTTTGTACTCCTGGTTTCCACTGTAACCATAAAGCAATTGGGTGTGTTTTGGTACTTTAATTACTAAAGTTTGCTAAAACTCAGTGCTACTCTTGAGTCTACCTCATTCTTGTACACCATTCACTCTCCTAGTTGTAATAAGTGACAGTGTTTATTATATTAATATTCCTTTTTTTTCTTCTTATGTCCGCTTCCTATCTCCCTTAGACATTAAGAGCAAACGTAACAACTGCACAGGAAACTGTAACAGCCTCCAATAACTACCTGGACACCATATTAACATCAATTAACATCAACTGTTATAATGAACTGCCTGCCATCTAACATGAATGCAGATTAATTCCTGCTTTCTGTTTCAACCAAATAAGGATGGGTTCCCTGTTGAGTGTGGTTCCTCTCAATGTTTCTTCCTATTGCCATCTCAGGGAGTTTTTTTCTAGCTACTGTCGCCCTCGGCTTACTCATCAAGGACTATCTGACCATTTTTGATTCACACATTCACGTTTCATACAAACGTAAATAATTCTTTTGATTGTGTAAATATGCTTTGCGACAATGACAGTTGTTAAAAGCACTATACAAATAAAACTGAATTAAATTGAATTATGTCATCTGGAATACCATTCTAATGAAAAAAAAATATTTTGAGATCTATCTTTTCTATGTTGTTATATATTTTTTTGTTCTGTGAAAGTCTTGGATCCTATTAGATTAATGTAGACAAAATGTACAAAAAACACCTTATAAATCAGTTGTCTCTGAGCTATAAAAGTTTGAAATGATCAGCTACAATATTTACAGGTGAGCCACAATATTTGAAGTCTGAAAAAAGGGTGCCAGTGTTATGCATTGTTACTTTTGATAAACATGCAATGAGAGAAAGATTCAAATTAGAAGGATATAAGATATCTTTTCGGTCCAAGTTCAAGATTGAGAACCACTTATGATAAACAATCAGCCTGTGTACAATTTAGAAAGTAACATTTCTTCAAAAATCTGAATTTCTTTGTCTTCATATACAATTTGCTCTAATATATCTATATTTACTTTAAAGAATTAATAATTTTTGTCATTAAGAAGTTACCTGTTGATCAAGCTTGTTCAGAACCTCCTCCATTTGTCTCTAAAAACTCCTTTTCTGCCTTTATATAACCTCAGGAGTTCTGGGGTGTGTTGGTGAGTGTAATGATGCCCTGAATGTCTCAACAAGGTTAACATTTGTAATATACTTGAACTCATGACATATAAAAAAGATAAAAAAAGAAAAAGATCTGGCATCTACTGTAACATTTCTCAACAGACTTCATAAGACTCAAAACAGACAAGTAATATGAAATTTTCAACTATAGTTAATTATTTTTACTTCTTTAGTAAGAAACAAGGTAGGCAATCTTTTCAGCATTTCAGACACAATGTCATGATCTGTCAGATTATTAACCTCTCCTTGCTTAGCCCTTTTCAGTTTCTCCATTTGTCTTCACCTCCCCCATCTCTTTTCCTATAGATGCCAACTTCAGGTCAACCAGCTGAATGCAGTTTGGATCTGTAATTGCCAAATTTGAAGTTCATGCTTGTTTTCCAGCCATCATATCCTTTGCCCGTGTCTGGCTCTGTAAGGCAGGGATGCTTCAGTATGAGGTCAGAAGCTACAGACTCGATTTCCTCAGGGAGTGGGTATGCTTTAAAAGCAAAAATTGCCTCTGCAAGTTTCTCCAAGATGTGGCTATTTATTTCTCTAGCGACACTTAAAACTTTGTTTGTCTGTGCATAAACATCATTGCCTCTGCAAAGCCTCAGCGCAACATCATATGAGAAATTAGAAAGTGTGATGGCTTCTGTGATGTACTTCTCATGTAGCTTTGCGCACTAGGTGATGAACCCTGAGAAGAGGTTGACACACTGGCAGTATCACTTGGCTTGATGTGGAAACTTTCCTGTAATTGCCGCCCTGAGTGGTGTATCTAACGAGCGAGGCTCAACCACTTTTACCTTCTCTACATACAATTGTGCTTTGCCTCAAATCTAATTGTCCATAATTGCACTAATGGCCCAAAGCAGCGGATAATGTGAGGGTAACGATCAATGAAGTGGTGTTTGGGTCATAGTTTGAACTCAGGAAAAGTCTCTGTAAGTAATGTTTGATGATTAGCTATTTTACTTTTCAATACTGCTTCCAATCATGAGGGGAGTAACCGCAAAAGTGTCCAGTTCTCAAGGCTGTTGCCACTAATATTTTTCCTGGCAAAGCTTGATTTTGTAATTTTCATTGGCTTATTTACACGATTTGTATACTTGTATAAGGAAATGACTTGATGCAATTATTCAGTTCATCAAATTATATGAATCCTTTTGAAGTCAAATCCTTCAGACAGGGATAATTTAGCAGGAACAGTACCTTCAAAAATGTTGTGTAACACATCTGGAGGAAGTCTTGTAATTGGATGGAAATAAGATACGTGCTTACTCAAAACACACTCCCGTTTTACATCAAAGAATTTTGTTGTTCTGGAGTTCTTAACTGAAGAATTCCAGGTTCATTTCTAGCAATTTCTTTCTGACTAATCAAGCAGAATCTGCAAAATTTCTCAAAAATGTTTTCATGAAAGCCTACAAGTCCATGGGCTCCAAGGTTGTTGGCACAGACACAAAACACAGTTCCCTTTATGTACTTCTGTAGATCTGGACCAAATATCCCATCCTGCTCTAGGGACTTTATATCCTTAATCAGTGAATCAAGGAAACGGTCATAACCAAACAATCGCACACGGTCATAACCAAACAATCGTCTTTCCCAAAACTGCTAGATTGATTCAATTTAGAGTGGAGTGACTTTTTGATGGCAAATTTAGAATTACCAAATATACAGCAGTAATTTTATGGATTTTTCGAAGGTCCCAAGGGGGCTGCAGACTTCAAAATCATTTTTATATAACCTCAAAGCAATGCTAATCTCTTCACCAAAAAGTTAGTTTTTTTTTTTTTTTTAGTATCTTCCATCTTGAAAAGACTTGTACTGGCCAGGCAAAGACTCTTGATTAAATACAACTTTGTCCAAAAACTCTTTATTACTAAGTAAAGATTCTAGCTGCCTTATGATTGAAACATAAACATAGGTATTTCTTTTGTCCGGTAATACAAATATTAAGTTTGTTTGATCACTTTAAATTTCTCTTTAAAATACAAATTTCCTCTGTAATCCGTGGATAACTTTCCATGTCCTGGTGTTGTTACAACAGCAGGATTTGTTTGAAAAAATGCATCTGTAATCTTTTGCAAAGTCTGATCATTTATTATAATGTTTGTAGTCAAGTGTCACAGCATGAAATCTTTCCATGTCCTGTTCTCTCCGTTCTACATGCTCACAAGATGAAGTCCCAGCTCAGGTTTTGTTTAATCCAAGACTTTTTCTGTATTCCTTTCGCACTAATCTGAAATCTTTGATGGTGTGATTTGTATATTTTCTTGTTCTATGGCTGCTAAAGCTAGAAAGAGTTAGCTTTGTATCTACATTTCTGAAAGGAGCAAAATACTGTTTGTTTATTTCTTATATGTTTTCCAAAGTGAGAGAAGAACTGTTCTTCAGAGCAGATCTCACTGAACTCGCATAAGTCACACACAAAAAAAATGAATTTTCTTGTTGTCTTCTGCTTCTGCTCTGTAGTTTTGAGAGGTGTGATTTAAGTGAACTTGTGTTTTTAAAGCTGCAAACACAATTGTCATAAAAACAGGGCCAGTTTAATCTTTCAGCATGTCGTAGTCTAATGTGTTTCAGAAGAACATCTTGAGAAGAATGGGCAAATTTGCAAATTTTGCATTCCATTTGTTAAATTCCTAAATCAAAACTCAAGGTCCCTGCAGAACATGTATGGTACATGTATTACACAACATATAAACTAAAATAATGTACGTTATTCTTACACACAAAAAAAAAAAAAACTACAGTACTGTTGAAAAGATTTAAGATCTTTTTAAATCTTAAATGTTTTTTTGTTTTTGTGAAGGCTACATAAGCATAAATATGTTGGCATTGGAGTATGTTTAAAAATGTAATTTATTGCTGTGATGTAAAGCAGTATTTTCAGCATCATTACTACAGTCATCAGTGTCACATAACCCTCTAATCATTTATAATGAACAAGAAACTTTTATTGAGATTTTCGAAAATAATAACTTTCCCCCGAGGACCTAATACAAATATTAGACATTTTGTACTCTAACGTTTCATTATTATTATGAACAACTGTTTTACTATGTGGCCAAATTAAATGAAATATTAGCTTTATAAGTTTGCAAGGAAATATTTAATATTTAACAAATATTAACCAATTGTCAAAGACTCAATGAGATCTGTCTATGTTTAATGCACATTTAATGTAATGAAAAAAAAAAGTTTATAAAGTCTTAAATAAAGTAAATTAGTAAACTAGTAAGGTTAGACCAAGCAGGGTTTCTTTTGCCGTAACTCCATACTTCATTAAAACCATTAGGAATGACTAATAATGAATAAATAATAAATGTTTACTCATATGAAAAGTCTTGCGAGGAAATCTGGAAATAAGTTCTACTGCTTATCCAGGAGTATACTGGGAGAATGTATTCTGAAACATAAAATGCAAAGATTACAAACACATCTGCGGCACAAATACTGCATATTATGCAGTACTTAATAGAAATAACTAAACATTTCCAGTGGCTTTACACTCGAACGTTAAATAAGCAATTGCACCAAGCTCTATGTACCTTGCAAATAGCACCACATAATAATAGTCATTTATGTTACGAGAATTTCTACAAACGACTTGTAGAAATATTAATTCATGCACTTACCTAAATTTAAAAGATTAAGTTTTCATCTTTTCAGTGGGGAGAAACCCACTGAAAACAAACATGATGTTCTAAATGGCCTCAGCACCCACCACGCATGTGCCAACTTCAGAACCATAAGAGTGCGCATGCTCAAACTTCCAAATCAACTTCCATGAATGTTACCTTACATTTACTTGTCTGTTCAATAATTAAATCTTAGTTGACCCAGTAATTTTTAATGAACTTGGTTTTACTTGTTCAGTCAGCTTTATCCTGTCTTATTGTCCAGATAACTAAGAAATAATCATTATGCCAACATTTTGGATTTTTTAGAGTACAAAATTGCTGTTCAGGCCACAAAATTCATAAAATTTTTCATCACAGAAAGCTTAAGCAGAACTAATAGTTGTTTTTTACTTTTCTATGCAGATACAATTAGTTAACACTTTATTAATAACACTTTCAGACCAACACAAGAAAAAGTCTAAATTTTGTTACATTGTATTATCATCTGATACAGTGGTGGGACCTTTAAAGAGCGGTCCATAAGCAAATGCCCAAAAATCTCAATTAACCTAATGTAAAAAGGAATGATGATACACAATGATGTAAGGGGCTGAAAAAGTCATACAGGAAATTATTGTTTAAGTTAGTGCTGTTAAAGCTGGATCTAGTAGTTATTAACACTCGTTGGAATAGCACATTAAATCATGTTCCAGTGGCTTTATGCACAAGCTGCATTAGCATTATTACAGACAAAGATAAAACCCCTGATAGGAAGTCTGTGCACCCATATAATGGACTGCCCTAGAGTTATCAAGTTTAACCTTTACATACATGTTTGGGTCAAATTTAACCCATTTTGACATTTTTTTAACCCACATTGACATTCTTTGAAATTTGATGACTTTTTCAAAATACTTTAAAAATTATACTTTTGTACAAGTGGTACAAATCTTTGTACAGATTTGACCAATATGTATTACAATGAATTTTAGATTGTCAGTGTGTGTAAAATTAAGGAAAATAATAGGGATGGTGGGCTTGAAACTGTAAATGCCATGTATGTGAGTATTTTTGATGGGACAGTGGTGACAGTGTTCAGGGGGAGCTTGAAAGTGTCCTGAGGATGGTTTGTGTTCCTAACACATTTGCCAAGGTTCCTGCAGAAACATGCACTCATTGATTTTTTCAAAAGGTCATGAAAAATCTCGAAACAGTGAAATACTAAAACATCATAAGAGTGACCATGCATAATAAATATGAGGAACATTGTTGTATATAGTTGTATAATAAATGCCATCAGTTCTAGAATCTTTTTGCCCATTTTACTTTCAATAAAATATATTAAAATCATTATGGCTGTTACATGGCTTAGGTAAAACAGGGCACATTGTACAGTATGATAGTGGATGTTTTTATCTAAAAAACGAGTGATGTAAAAGTTGTTTTATTGTCTGTAAATGTCATGTTTATCATTTCATGTAAGATGTGAGATGTGTGCACATGAAAAGTGCTATAGAAATTAAATATATTATTATTATTATTATTTACTCAATCCATTTTATGTAGTACCAGTAGTGAATAAAATGCCTTCAAAGTTGTATGTTTTAGGACAAAATTAAACATTAAAGCTCAGGAGATTTTACTGTTATTTGGGATGCTTAAGACTTGCATTTAAATTACTCAAAACACATATTAAATATGCTGTACAATCTTTGACTCAGGGGGCACCACAGACAAACAGATACGAGGCTAGCTCTTACAGGAAAAGAGGAAAAAGATCTGAGGAGGGGTGAAAGGAAAAAAAAGAAAGAGAAAGAAAGAAAGAAAGAAAGAAGTGAAGTTGCATGTGCAGGTCCAGGCAGTGCCCAGCTGGCAGAGGGGCAGGCAAGCATGGGCAGTGTTGAAGTTGCAGTGCGGTGACTTGACTTAGGCAACTTCAAGCCAACGTCAAGGGCTCACACAGTGCAGCCGCTTGCAACTTCTGACGTCCAGGTGGCTTAGCCTGACAGGGCATGGACCCTTCAAAATTAACCTAGCACTTATTTCTCGTTGGCCTGGTGCATGGCATGGATGAAAAGTACCACTACAGCGCGCCCTTAGAGATTATGTGTTGGAATGCCCGCCACAGGCCAGGACCTCTCCCATGCAATGGTCAATCATTTAAACTGAAACCTCAGTTACACTGTATTAGATCAGTCCTCCATCAAGATAAATCAGTGATCAGATAGCACTTATTGTTCTTTGTCATCATTGTACTGTTCATTGTTGTGAAAGATAAGTAGATTTATTTGTTAAACTCTCTTATTTGCCGTCTCAGCTATTGCATTAATTCACATTCAAATGTGTACTATGGTATGCTGTTACAGTAATGGTAAGAGTGGCCCCTTGTTAATGCAAAAAAGATGGAGAGAGGCGGAGTGGGGAACCCATTAAAGGTTGTTTTAATTGTATTTGTGTGTGTGGGTGAAATCATAATAATCATCTGATAGTCTGGTCGGAGCTATGCATAAATGAACACCTAAAAATCTCAATGGACTGAAGCAATATTGTAAAGAAGAATGTGACACAATGATGCTGAGGGACTGAAAAAGTCATACAGGAGAAGATTATTTTCAAGTTGGTGCTGTTAAAGGTGTATCTCATAGTTATTGCATTTTGGTGGTATATATTGTGCAGGTTTTTTTTTTTCATTTTACAGTATTTTACTCTATGTATTCAACCAAACATACACTGAGCAGATGACCCCCTACCAAATGTACTGTACGTACACTGTACCACCCAATTGTTTGCATAATTTACACCTGCGGTGTTTCAGGGTTTCATGAATGACGTGTCTAGGGATATGTTGAACCGGTTCGTTATAGTTTACTAAGATGACATCTTATTCTACTCCCGGTCATATTCCGTCCATCATGTAAACGCTGTCCTTCATCATCTGCACAAACATGGGCTCTATACGAAGGCAGAGAAATGCGAATTCCACAAGAAGGAGGTTGCATTCCTGCATACGACCACAGGGGGTCGAAATGGAGACGACCAAGGTCGCAGCAGTACAACAATGGCTGGAACCCGAGTCAGTGAAGGCGCTACAAAGTTTTCTGGGGTTTGCTCATTTTTATTGGGTGATTTATTCGGGGCTTCAGCATGTTGGCAGCGCCGCTCACAGCTTTGTTAAAAGGGAAACCGAGAGTGTGTTTCCTTCGGAAGTGCGTATGGCATTTCAACACCTAAAATCTGCCTTTACCACTGCGCCTATTTTGAGAATAGCCGATTCCAAGAAGCCCTTTTTAGTAGAGGTCGGAGCGGTGCTGTCACAACACCAAGGCGACACAGAGAAACTCAACCCTTGCGCTTTCTTCTTGTGTAAATTAACACCTGCCGAACGAAGCTATGATATCGGCAACTGAGAGCTGCTCGCAGTTAAAGCGGCGTTAAAGGAGTGGAGGCACTGGTTGGAGGGAGCTGAACACCCATTCACAGTGTGCACAGATCATCGTAATTTGGAGTACATCCAACAAGCAAAAAGATTAAACCCTCGCCAAGCCTGCTGGGCGCTGTTCTTCACGCGTTTCTGCTTCACCATCACCTATCATCCTGGCTCAAAGAATAAAAAAGCAGATGCGTTATCACAATGCTATCCCGCACCAGATTGCGTTGCACAACCGGAATCCATTCTACCCCCGTCTCTCATAGTGGCTCCGATCATGTTGGACCTCGATTCGGACATACCCCAAACGGTTCGGTCACATCCCACGCCTCCAAACTGCCTTCTGCGTCGCACCTAAGTGCCGGGACCACTGCGAGAACAGGTAACAATACAAGCACACACTAGTCTCGTATCAGGACACTTCGGCATATCATGCACATTCCAGCTACTAGAACGGAAGTTTTGGTGGCCGGATATGCGGAAATCCGTGAGAACAGTCGTGTCATTTTGTGCCGTCTGTGCA
The DNA here is from genome assembly GCA_013621035.1 of Clarias magur. Classification (NCBI taxonomy): domain Eukaryota; kingdom Metazoa; phylum Chordata; class Actinopteri; order Siluriformes; family Clariidae; genus Clarias; species Clarias magur. Next base: position 570,391 of record QNUK01000148.1, on the reverse strand, counting down.
GTGACGAAAAGTCTGCGACATTTAACAGTTGGAAAATTAATGCCCTTGCCAATCCTGTGGATTTCGTAACGGATCTGCCAGTGTAAACGACTATCTTGGTAGTAGTAGTAGATCGCTTCTCGAAAGGATGCCGATTTATCCCTTTCAAATCTCTCCCATCAGCCTTCCAGATGGCAGAATCCTTATTCACAACAGTGTTTCATTACAACGGCATTCCCGAAGATAATGTTTCTGATCATGGTGCCCAATGTATCGACAGGGTCTGGAAAGCGTTCTTTCAGAGTTTGGGGACCACTGTTAGCCTAACGTCAGGCTATCATCCCGAGTCGAATGGACAGGCAGAGCGGACTGTCCAAGAACTCGCGAATACCAAATAAGATCAGGGGAATACCAAATACCCAGAAGGTCTCTGTTCAAGAAGCCTTGATCCATTCATTGCAAAAGAAAAGACGCCTGCATGGCAAATTGGGGAAATGAGGAACATGCAGGCAGAAGGAAACAAAGCATCAGTAAAATAATAATACTAACAAAAACTGTATAGCTAGCAGAGCAATATATTAATGATATTTACTCCTTTTATTATATTTTATTGTTAGATACTTATAACTGATGATAATGAAGGAAAAAGTATGCGAGCTGTGACCCAAGAACGACCCATACACACAGATTGCAAAAAATTGAGGGACTTTAATGAAGTGAAAAAATACAGAAAATGCAGGGAGAGATCCAAAAAATAAAAATAAAATTTCGGTTCTGCTATGATTGGGACATTGCCCAAAGAGCTAGACTTCTGCTTTTAAGAGCGGATAAAGTAATAAAAACATAATATAATTTTATTAAAAATCTAATTAATCACTAATCCTCAGCAATACCCTCCTCAGAGGAATAAGTGGCCTGATAAGGTGATGAAAAGATTAACAGAGACGCTTAGGAAACGTTAAAAGAAATTACTTTCAGTTCCGTTTTTCTGGACACAGAGCACAGATGGCCAGACTTTAAAGATAAAAAAACAAAGGGATCAATAGTTAATCAAATCCAATTACTATCCCTTACTACTGTCATGTCATGGGAACTAGAGACAAGATTGGACAGGACGTGGCTGGAACCAAAGATGGGGCGAGGACTGGAGAGACAGGACGAGACAGGGCTAGACAGGACACAGGGCTAGACAGGGACTAGACTGGCTGGGTTAGTGAGGTTAGTGAGGTTAGTAGCTACATGGAGTACTGGGGACACTGGAGGCTGACCTAACTGGGTTAGTGGCTAATGAGGTTAGTACTGACCTAGGGGACCGGAACACAAAAGGCACGGCACACATGGGCACCAAATTAGCGGCTAATCTACTAGTGACCAGAACCACTAGCTGTCAATCCCACTAGAGGCTAGCCTACTGGAGGCTAACCCTACTAGCCGTCAAGGCCTACTAGCGGATAACCCTGCTAATGGCTAAGCCCTCATGTGGCTACACATACAAGGGAATAAGCCAGAAGACAAAACAGTACTTACACAGGAGGAGACACAGGCTAATTAAACACTGAACAAGGCAGCTGCATGAATCCATAAGAACAAGGAACATACAGAAAACAAAACTAGAGCCCTCTGAAAACAAAGGTTACAAAACATAAGCCAAATATAAACTTAAAGTAACAAAAAGGAAACAAAAGGAATGCCCACATGACGGTATATACAAAAACAATCACAAACAAACAAACATACCAACAAATAAACAGACCAAACAATGCTCGACCCAGTTTCCCAGAACAAACTGCTATTTATAGAGGTTTTAATGAGCCACCTCAGTTCAAGTGAGCACTCATCACCTGACTGAGGTGCCTTCTGGGAAACTGAGTCAACCCACAAGAACTACACAAACAGACAGACATGAACAGTGACCTCTAGTGGAGGTTCCTACACTCAACAACTACACTCTATATTATAAAATTAATTACAAAATTCATCAATGAAGGTTGTAATATGTGAATATTAATTAATAAATTATATGAATTAATATAACTATAATTACCAATCCATGAAGTATATGTATATTATCAAACATCAATGTTTAAAATCATATAAGTTCATAATCAAATTATGATTTTAAAATAGGATTATTTTAAGAATTAAAATTTTAATGAACAGTCTTTTAAATAAGGGAAAATAATAATAATAGTTACAATAATATAATCTAATGCAATCAAGCTGACAAAATCTTATTGATGCTAACCGTAATTAAGGTCAATAATTAAATATAATCTTGAGATCCTAAAATAATACATAAATAACGTATAATAAATAAAGAAACATTTTCTGACAGAGAAACTGAGCCATTTTCACATGGTTGAGGGCTATCCGCTTGAAATTTTGCACAACCTTTTTGAGGGGATTATTCCCATGAAAAGCACTGTGCTTTAGTGACTTCATAGCCAAAAGGAAAAGTACATCACACTTGATGAGCTTAACAACACAATCAAATAATTTCCTTACAAGTGGGGAGATAAGACAGACAGTCCACAGTTCATTCCCATTGCATTCTCAACTTGAAAAGGTATCGAAGGAAATGCCCACGAAAAGCGCACCCTCATCAGACTGCTCCCACTAATGATGGGACACAAGATACCACTGAATGATCCTGCATGGAATGTAATCATGTGTCTTAAAGACATAGTTGAACTCGTGGTTGCACCAACCCAAACTGAAGCAAGTTTGTCATATCTTCACACAAAGATTTCTGAGCATTGACTTAGATTACTTGCTGCGTTTCCTCAGGTTAAGTTGCTCCCCAAAAACCACTACCTGGAGCACTATTCAGCACTCATTAAATGTTTGGACCCGTCATTGCACTTTGGATGATGCGATTCAAGGGAAAACATCATTATTTCAAACAAATTGTAAGACATACAGGGAATTTCAAAAATGTACCATTTTCCCTTGCAACCAAGCATCACCTGATGATTGCACACCATCTGCATGCAACTACAACAGTTCCCATGTTCAGTCCTGCCAGAGTATCCCAAGTGCCCGTAGCTGTTTTGCATTCAAATGTAGAGAATGCAATAAGAAGAGTGTCTCCAGGTCAGACTACTGTACATCTTTCCAACACTATGGCAGTTTATGGAACTACATAATCTAAAGGCATGATTTTGGCCTATGGGTCTACAGCAGGACTTCCAGACTTCATTGAAGTTCTTCAGATTACTACTTTTGGTTGTGTAAAGCTGCTTTGCGACAATGTCAATTGTTAAAAGTGCTGTACAAATAAAATTTTATTGAATTGAAATTCAGATAGTAATTTTGAGAGACATGGTCCATTTCATTGCTAAAGTATTAATTTCCTGGTATGATAAGCACTTTCAATCATTTGAGCTGGAGAGCACAGAGCTTGTAGTTTTTGTGGAACTGAAGGATCTCACTGATGTATGTCCACTCTCAGACTACAAGGTTGCAGGAAGGCTTATGGTGATGCTAAAGCGCTATATTTGTCTGGAAGAGATACATGTTTCGTATACCGTCTGGTATAATTCAGGTACTGATGTATGCAATAGAATGCTTGCTAAACAATGCCAGACTGAATGTAAAAATATGTTGTTTTGTCATCTTTTTAAGGTTACATCATCAAAATGGAGGCAGCTGTAAAATTTTGAGTCATCCTAGTCCATGACATGAAGAAACTTTGTCTTCCTGGAATGCCACATACAGTTTGAGACTTGGAAGCAACAATAAAACAAGCCTATGGGAACTCGATGAACATAAGCCTTTGACTTTGTTACTTTAAGTTCAGTTGATAACCTGAAGGATAGGGACACACTGAAGGTAGTGTATGTTCCACCTGTCATTTTGTTTAAAATGCTGACGTTCCTGAGCTCCCAACAGAAGATTGCTCCATCTCAAGTTGGTCCATGTCTGCTGAATCTGATGAGACTATAATACTCAATCCCTGTAGCACTGGAATGCACAAGCCATGGCCAACTAAATTTCCTATTCCAAAGTTTTTATATAACACTGAACTAGTGCTTCAAAAAGGCAATGAAAATGACCTCAGAGATGTTTTTTTTTTTTTTTGTGCAAAGAAAAGTCTTACCCTGGCGTTAGGTACAAATTCTAGAGTGTTTAGCTGAGCTCATCTTTTCTTACACTCTTTTTTTATACCCAAGTGTTGCACAGCAATTTTGCAGTTGCAGAAGCTCTCATAAAAAAGAACCCATGTTTGAAGGAGGCAGGCTCCTTCAATGGTCTCTATGGATGGCAGCGAAGTCTGAAGTATAAAAATAGGAAACTACCGAAGCAAACTTCGGGTGCATGAGATTCCAGTCTTGATGAACTCTCTAAAGAGCAAATCTTCTGAAGACAAGCAGCCAGCAAAGAATATAAAAAAAAACCTGGAAAGCTGAGGTAAACTACCTGCCCCCTCACCTAGCTGGGGAAACAGAAGATTCCCTTGAGAGTAACAGAATGGAGTTGATTTCTGAGACAAAAATAAATAAATAATAGCAGAGTTATAAATAAGATGATTAAGGACCTTCAGGTTGAGGAGACTGTAGGTCAAGCCCCAAGTGTTGCAGACCTTCTAGAGAGATGGCCTGCCGTCTTTGAACCATCACAGGAAAGGTAAACAGCAAAGTTGACTAGCTAAAATCCAATTATTTGTCAAAAAAAAAAAACTAGCTAAAAATACAGTGCAGTATGCACAAACCTTTCTTCACCATCAGACTCTCTTTTATGCTGTGCCTCCTTCAGTTAAATTTCACATTGCTCAATTATGGTAAATGACCGATAGTTGTAAAGACAAGTCACATATGGCAACAAACTAGACCAAAGTTTAAATTACATTCTTGCATTTTTCATGCTTAAAAATAACTATGTAGGAATATGTACCTTTACTGCTTGACACTGTCCATGATTTCTTTTGATTGAAATCTGATTTGCACCCAAAACTCTGTTGTTTAAATCACCGAAAAAAGAAAAAAAAAACTATTTCTGTATGTAACTAAGATAGTATACTTCTCTTTACAGATATGTGAAGATTTTCTGAGAATCAGTGGCCTATCACTTAAGTCAGCATTTATTTCACAGTTGGACAGGCAAACTCCAAAGCTGTTGTCACTTTTCAACACAAAAGGAGGAGCCGTCGGTCAAAGAATCAAGTCCCAAATGATGACACTTATCCAGATGAGAGAAAAAAATGGTCTTATGTAAAACATTTTCCATCCAGAATGTATCCTCTATCATTTAGTCATCAATATTTCACCGTGTTTCTAATGGGAAGGATGGCAGTATCTGTGTATGTACAGCATATGTTGAAATCTACTGAGCAAGTTATGACACATGGTGAGCACATTCATATTACCCAGAGAATGATCATGAGACACCCCCCCTCCTCCCCCACCTCTCATTCTATATAAGACAACTACATGTAAGGCACTGTTCTAAGAGTAGCATAGTTTAAGGAGATAGTTAGCCCCCAAAGTGAGTTAACATGACCTTGCTATTATGATGATCTAGTGTGAAAATGTATGCCCAAACATTCAGTGAAATTACATTTCCTCTGTGTCCTCCAGGACTGTTCTTTGTGTTAATAGACTTGCTGGCCGCATATTGTCACGAGCTATCGGAGGGTAAGCACAGAAGCCTTAGCAGTTAGCCCGTGTAGCGTGGATGGTAAACCCAAACGCGGAAGCAACGCGAGTAGGCAGGATAACCACGCAATTTATCTAAGAACTCTCTTACACGAAGAGCTAGGATCTACACAAATAAATCTGCGTTCTAGCAACACACACTCAATCAAAGAAGCAACCCAAATAGGTGAGTACTCACAGAATAGTCGGCGAAGCGTCAGACAAGGCATGGGCGAACTCAATGACTGAGCAATGTGAAGCGCCATTTTGTCTCCTTTTATGCTTCCTGAAAACCCGACCGCATTACTTCCGGGTCCTAGTGCCGGTCGTGTTACGAGTGTGCATGACAGTACCCCCCTGTCCAGGACCGACTCTCGACGGTCCTGGGGTGGAGGATACCCGACAACGGTAGTCCCGGATGAGTTTGGGGTCTAGGACGAACCGAGCCGGAATCCAAGATCGCTCCTCGGGACCGTAACCTTCCCAATCCACCAGGTACTGGAGCCCTCTGCCCCGAGGACGTGAGTCAAGGATCCGGCGAACGGTGTAGGCAGGACCACCCTCAATGATACGGGGAGGAGGAGCAGGGTGGGTGGGGGGAACCATTGGTGAAGTGATGAATGGTTTGAGCTGGGAGGTGTGAAATACCGGCTGGATCCGGAGCGCCGCAGGCAGCTGGAGCCGGTAGGTGACAGGATTGATACGGAGGGTGATGCGGTATGGACCGATGAACCTGGGTGATAGCTTTTTGGATTCCGTGTGAAGGTGAAGGTTTCTGGTTGAAAGCCATACTTTGTCACCTACATTGTACAATCGTCCCGGCGGGTGTCGACGGCGATGTTGAGTGGCGTAGCGGTTGTTGGCCTGTTGGATGGCGGCGTTTGCTTGGTTCCACAGCCGTCGACACCGGCGAACCAACTGTTGGGCTGACGGCACCTCAACCTCCGGTTCCTGATGATCGGACATCGAAGGTTGGAAACCGTGGCATACCTCAAATGGACTGAGATTGGTGGCTGAAGAGACATGGAAATTGTGAGATAACTCAGCCCATAGGAGGTAGCGGGCCCAGGAGCGCTGGCGATCGGCAACAAAGCATCTCAGGTAGCGCTCCAGTTGTTGGTTGGTCCGCTCCGTCTGACCGATGGGCGTGGCAACAACCGAGTGAGCAGCCGCCCCACGAAGGGTCGCATTCTCCTGCCGTAGCTCCGCCACCTCGCGGCGCAAAGCCGCGACGTCTTGGAGGTCCTTTTGGAGAGACACGACTTCTCCACGGAGCTTATTGATCAGCTCGGCATGCTGATCAACCACATCACAGAGGCGAGCAAACTCCGCTGGGTTTACTGCTTTTGGCTCAGTCATTCTGTCACGAGCTATCGGAGGGTAAGCACAGAAGCCTTAGCAGTTAGCCCGTGTAGCGTGGATGGTAAACCCAAACGCGGAAGCAACGCGAGTAGGCAGGATAACCACGCAATTTATCTAAGAACTCTCTTACACGAAGAGCTAGGATCTACACAAATAAATCTGCGTTCTAGCAACACACACTCAATCAAAGAAGCAACCCAAATAGGTGAGTACTCACAGAATAGTCGGCGAAGCGTCAGACAAGGCATGGGCGAACTCAATGACTGAGCAATGTGAAGCGCCATTTTGTCTCCTTTTATGCTTCCTGAAAACCCGACCGCATTACTTCCGGGTCCTAGTGCCGGTCGTGTTACGAGTGTGCATGACAATTCTCTTGCCACCATTTTCCAAAACCTTGCTCCTAAGCGGTCTCTTTACACATAAAAGGTCCACTAAAACATGTTTAAGAAAGCATTTGAGATGAGAAATAGAAAATGTACTATATGTACTAATAATATGTACTAATAGAAGCTTGATTCATATTGATGAACACAGCCTACTTGGACAGTTAAATCTCAGTTTTGTGAACTGTCCCCCTTGACGTTTTTGAGTAAACAACATGCACATGTTTTTTTGTGTGTGTGTGTGTGTGTTTTTTTTTTGTTTGTTTGTTTTTTTTTACGGCTGGTGATAGCGTGAGACCTTTAGTACAGTGGCGTATGTATAGTACATACATAGGACCTTTAACACCAATCTGAGATCAGGCTGTGAATTTTGATCAGATTTTTACTTCTCTGCCTCTGTGGGGAAAAGGAGAGAAGTTGTCCTGAGATGCCTGATTGAGTACATGGAAGACATGGAGACAGGAAGACCTCATCAGTGTCCACCACGTACGTATTGGGTTTAAAGCTACTTGTCTATTTTTCTGTTTGTATGTATTCATATTGTGAGGCACATATATTCATCTCATTCCCTGTTTGCCTGACCAAACTCTTGATTTTTACTTTTGAGATATGTCAGTATATAGATTTTTACTTTTGAGTCATCATCTAAGTATGTAAAGCTTCTTACCAAGTTGTCTTAGGTTATTTCTCAGTGGCATCTGGCAATGTTTGCCGTCATTTGAAAAAATTGCAATCACTTTGGTAGGTGAGTTTGCTAAATGCCTCATAAACGTACTGTAACTTAAGCAGATAATTTGATAATCATCAGGGTTATATAAATATTTGTCTCTGAATTTAGCAGTTTTTTTTATTTAAAATAATTAGTCTTATAGATTTATTTTGTTTGTTTTTGACCTTAAGACTCATTTGACAGGTACAAGTTGCTCAGGTAATATAATATAAATGGTTACTTTCCCTTTTTTGTTCATTGTTCAGTGTCTTAATTAATGTGGACTTTGGCCTGTGTCCTGTGCCAATTATTACCTCAAATACTCAACAGTGTGGTGTGCACAATTCGGACGTTCTTAAAAATAATAGTTGGTCAAAATAAAAGCAAGATCCAGAAAAAGAGAGATCAGAGCCATGGTAAACTGCCACAAAGTTTGTTATGTGAATGGAAGGTAACTTTTAAATGTCTGTTTTTCAGCGGTCTTCCTGATTTAATTAGCAGTGCGCTCGTCTAAGTGCTCTACAATCAATTCAATGTTCGTTGTTTTTACGGGCTTCTATGTCCGTTTGGGCTAAGCTTAGCCTTCTGTACCTGTTTGTTTACAACACTCCGCCGCTTGATTTCACCTGTCCGTCATAGCTCACTATGTGGGCCGGCAGGATTTACCTCTGGATTTATTTCTGGACTGCAATAGCCTGGACCTGCCTGCTCCTTTCTCACCGCCCAGTGTCTGGCCTTCTTCAATACTCGGCTACTGATCTCCTTCGGCTCCGTGGGCACCGATCTCTGGCTCCGCCGGCAGTGCTGCTCCTCCATCCGGACATCGCTCTCCTTCCTCGCCGGAGATACATTCACCGTGGATCCCGTCGGAAATATCATTTCGACAACTCTAATGGAATTAAATCATTTTGGTCCACCACTCGCCGCCCTCTTCGAAGTACCGGCCGGTCTGTGGATCACAGCGTGTTAGCCAGCCTGGCTAGGTCGGCGAACACTAGCTCCTCTAGCAAACTGGACAACATCACTCTCAACTTCGGTTTGCTTAACATTCGCTCGCTCACGAGCAAGGGACATCTCATCCAGGATCTCCTTACTGACTGTAAGTTTGACTTTATTTGCTTGACTGAAACTTGGCAACAGCCAAATGACTTTTCCCAATTGAATGAATGCACTCCTCCGGGGTTTGTTTACATCTGTCAACCACGCCTCTCTGGGCGCGGAGGAGGTCTTGCGATAGTTTACAACGAGAAATGGAAAGTCGTTCAATTATCTGTGCATGATTTCAGCACGTTCGAATGTTTGGTTTGTAAACTACCTGGTCCCGTTCCGACCATCATTGCTGTAGTTTATCGCCGTCCCAAACCGCATACTGATTTCATCAATGACTTTGCTGCTGTACTTACTCATCTCTCTGCTCTCTCTTCTAACGTTATATTGCTGGGGGACTTTAACATCCATATGGATAATTGTGACCTTCCTCTGACTAGAGACTTTTCCTCATGCTTGGAGAGTTTCGGATTTCATCAGTACTCGGACTTTCCAACACACACAAAAGGTCATACTTTGGACTTAATCTGCTGTTCTGGCCTCACCCCCTTCAACTGTTTAGCTGATGATTTTCATGTGTCTGATCATTTTCTTCTTTCCTTTAATGTTTCTATTTGCCTGTCTAAAACTAAACCTACACGTTTTATTTCCTTTCGGAAGCTTAAGGATATTAATACTAATACTCTTGTCTCATGCATTGATGATACTTTTATTCCTGATTGTCTATCCACTCCTGATGCTTTGGTTGCTCAATATAATAATGGTTTACATAATATCCTTAATTTTCTTGCCCCAATGAAAACAATGTCAGTTTCCTTTTCTCGTACTGCTCCCTGGTTTACCCCTGAACTACGGTCCATGAAAGCCAGAGGTCGTCAGCTCGAGCGTCTTTTCCGCAAAACTGGTCTTTCTGTCCATAGAGAAATGTTCAAATCCCACCTATTGCATTATAAAGAATCTATTTCCCAAATTAAATCTGATTACTACTCTGGTATTATCCGTTCTAACGAAGGTAATTCCAAGACATTGTTATCATTACTTCATAAAATCTTCAACTCCCCTGATTCTTCCCCCCCCCATATGTACTCAACTGACACCTGTAACTCTCTAATGCTGTTTTTTAATGAAAAAATTCACAAAATTCACCACCTCCTTAACTCCAATTCTTTGTCTCCCTCTTATTTTTCTTCGCATTGTCATTTATTCTCTACTTTTCTTCTTCCTGATGCCTCAGTAATTTCTAAAGTCATTCATAAATCCAAACCCTCAAACTGTCAGCTGGACCCTCTACCCACAGCCCTGGTTAAATCTTGTCTTCCTTCTTTGCTCCCACTTATAACTGCCATTATTCATTCTTCTCTCTCCACTGGAATTGTACCGACACTTTTTAAAACTGCTGCTGTTACTCCAATACTTAAAAAACCCGGTTTAGATCTTAATGATTACAATAATCTTCGCCCAATTTCTAACCTTCCCTTTATCTCAAAAATACTCGAAAAAACTGTTGCTGCTCAACTTCATTCCCACTTATCATTGAATAATCTTTACGAACAATTTCAGTCTGGCTTTCGTCCCCTTCACAGTACTGAAACTGCCCTTATTAAAATTACTAATGACCTCCTCATGGCTGCTGACTCTGGTTTACTTTCAATTCTAATTCTTCTAGATTTGACTGCAGCCTTTGATACCATCTCTCACACCATTCTTCTCACCAGACTGTCATCTATTGGCATTTCTCACACACCTCTTGACTGGTTTTTACTCTTATCTCTCTGGCCGCTCTCAGTTTATACATCTCAAATCATTCTGTTCTCAGCCTTCCCCTGTTACTACCGGTGTTCCCCAGGGTTCTGTCCTGGGGCCCTTTCTTTTCATCATTTATCTTCTCCCACTTGGTAATATCTTTCGTAAATTTAATATCCATTTTCACTGTTTTGCTGATGACACCCAGCTCTATCTCTCTTGCCATCCTAATTCCTCACTTCCACCCTCCTCCCTTACTAACTGCCTTTATGAAATAAAGTATTGGTTTAGCCATAATTTCCTTAAATTGAATACATATAAAACAGAAATCCTTCTCATCGGCACCAAATCCTTACTATCCGAAGTCAACAGTTTTACCCTCACAATTGACAGTTCATCAGTTTCTCCATCCCATCAAGTTAAGAGTTTGGATGTCATCCTCGATAGCTCATTATCATTCCAATCTCACATTAACAATTACTCGCTCTGCCTACTTCCATCTGCGCAATATTAATCGTCTTCGTCCCTCTCTTTCCACCCATTCTACTTCTATCCTTGTCCACAGTTTAGTGTCCTCTCGTATTGACTACTGCAATTCTCTTCTCTTTGGTCTTCCCCAGAAATCCCTCCATAAGCTACAACTTGTCCTAAACTCAGCAGCTCGCATCATTACAAAAACCCCTTCTTTCCATCATATCACCCCTGTTCTGCAGCAACTCCACTGGCTCCCCATAAAATACCAAATTCAATTTAAAATAATTTTGCTCACTTTTAAAGTAATCCATAATCTTGCCCCTCCTTATCTATTCGATCTACTTCAAATTGCCACTTCTTCTCGTTCTCTTAGATCATCTGCTTCCATTCGCTTGGCTGTACCCCCTGCCTGTCTCAGTACTATGGGGAGTAGAGCATTCAGTCACTCGGCGTCCATTCTGTGGAACTCCCTTCCACCTGACATCCGTAATTTAGATTCTCTCTCTCTCTTTAAAACCAGACTCAAAACCCATCTATTTACCAAAGCTTACTCTCCTTAAATTCACTGTTTTCCTTTGTACATGCTTGTTTTTCGTGTTGTTTGGTTGCTTGTATTTATTGTTTTTTGTACAGTGTCCTTGAGTATTATGAAAGGCGCTTAAAAATAAAATGTATTATTATTATTAAAATATAGAAATCCTGTAATCATTTTTGTCATTGCAGTTCCAGTGTGGTAAAATGTGATGTTATGGCTCACATTTACCTTTATCTAAACATTGCAGATTGGGCAATTTGGATATTTAACTTTACTGTTCAGAACAGGTTGAAAATACACTTAATACACTTACAGTATTGTGTACATTTGCGCCCACATTTTTGTAGTCCCTGTACAAAGTGACACTAGTTGACATTGAATAAATGTTATTGTCTTCAATTTATCTTCCCATCTTTTTCTTCTTCAATTTAATTTGTAATTGTTATTGACAAAGTCTGTTCATGTAAAGGTAATCATTGTAGTACTTAGACTATATAGCCATTTAGATTTTTTTTTCCTGAGGTTATAAGCAGCACTAAATTTAAATGTTTATTCACATATAATTAGGTTAATTTTATTAAGGAAATAAAGTTCATAAAACCTAATTAAAATGAGTACAGATTACTTGTAGCAACCCAAAAATAAGTTTCCTGTACTAATAAAAGTAGGTTTATCTAACTGAGCAATACTAATGCTTTTACAGATCTGGCCATTAAGAGCGCACGTTTCTAGAAAATACATCTTTCTCTAACCCTATGCGCCCATTGACAGCAAGCGACAGAGCTCATGAACGTGTCGAGCTCAAGCTTTAAATACTAGTCATTTGGTCATGTTCACCCATGGGGTAAACATATGTGCATTTAATAGCATTTGCTAGTTATCAAGTTGATATACAGGTCAATCTGCATTTGAATATAATCAGTAAATTCGTGAATTACACTCAAAGTATCAACTATGAAGTCTGATTTCATTTGCTGGGGAAATAAAATTTAGGCAGAGACGTCCCCCCCGCTGTCTTGTTAATTCATCTAAAACCCCCCTACAGTATATTTGCCAACAGCGCACCCAGGTCGATAAATTCATACATATCTTGAATGAAAGATTCTGTTTGAATTTAAATGTGTGCATGTGCAAAATGTGTGCATGTGCAAAAAGACGAAGTACAACAGAGAATCCAAAAGTGTATAATTTTTAATAAAGTTAGCCTAAAACAATATTGTCTCCAATGCTGACGCAAACATTATTTTGTTTTTGTTTTAGTCTTCTCGCTGAATACAACGCGCTCCGAGGTGAACACTTGCATTATTGCAAGACGCGATGACTTTCTGGCATTTTTATCGACAAATCGAACGGGTTTATCAATCTTTTTATCAAAATGCTGCCTTTTGTAAAGTGAAAGTTTATGGACAAATCGGGGTTCACGCACGCCGATGAACAGCTTTATTTCAGTCATAAATTCACAGCCACATTCCAGCTATTATTTCCCGCCATGGTCAAATAATGGATGAAATGCTGGACCAAACAGCAAGAAAACATTGTTATTTACAAAAATGTCTAGATTTTTTGTTCATTCATGTCTTCTGATGGTGCTCAATGTCGACACATTTTTACATTTTAACGAATATATGTTGGCATATTCACGAATCAGGACATTCGCATAGTTAACACTAACTGAACAACAGGTCTTCAATTCGTAATACATCTGTCCATAAAAAGGAATATTTAGACATATACGCTAAATATATTTCACTTAAATATTACAGATTAAAACAAGAAAAGAATGTGAACATTTTCAGTAATTTTGTGAATTACACAAAGTATTTGGAACGACGCGGGTCGCGCTTAAACTGTTCAGAACGAGCAAATCCACAGGCTGCTACCAAGTGGAGTTCTGAACAGCCACCGGCGCGGCCAGTTATACACGCGGTTGCCAGACAGACTAAGCGCGCTGTTAAAAGACGGAGGCAAAGCCCAAGTCTCTGTCTGTCTAAAACTCTGGCGAGAGTGAGCGGCACGCAACAGTTTACTAGTTCCACAAAACAAGCTTTTAGAGCTCGTCCTTCTCGCTTAGAGATGGCGGAGCTCTGTTTATTTTGTGTTTTCAGTTTTCTTTTGTTTCCGTTTAAGTTCTTAATTATCCCACGCCATCCAGTCTACCAGTCCATTATTATTTTCTGTTCAAATATAAAGATCCACACGCGTGTGCAAAAATACGAAGTACAACTAAAAATACGAAAGTGTATAATCTTTAATAAAGTTAGCCTAAAACAATATTGTCCCCAAAGCTGAAGCAAACGTTATTTTGTTTTTGTTTTAGTCTATTCACTCAATACAACGCGACAGCGCACTCTGAGGTGAACACATGCAGACCCCCAGTTACTGTAATCCCTCTTCTCACCTTTCATTCATGATAGGTATGAAGTTATCAAACCGGTTTCACTGATGGGGGAATTGGCAGAATCGAGGGGTTTAAAAAGATTGAACAAGACCGAGCAGACGTCTCTGCCTAAAATGTATTTCGTCAGCAAACCATTAACATAAATAGAAACAAATAATATGTGTAATGGTATCAATTAAATCAGACTTCATAGTTGGATTTGATACTTTGAGTGTAATTCATACATTTACTGAATATATTCACATTTTGTAAAATAACGAAACCCGTTTCCTTGCTGGACCTTTTGTCCGCATCACAATGAACTGAAGCTCAGCATGTTTACTTTCCTTGTTTTAATCTGTAAAATTTAAGTTAAATATATTTTGCGTATATGCTTAAATATTCCTTTTTATTCAGGAACAGGTGATTTATGTTTGATCTGCATTATTGCAAGAGGTGGTGACTTTCTGGGGGAGTATGTCTGCACCTTTTGTAAAGTGAAAGTACGAACCGCGGGTTCACGTACGCCAATGAACAGCTGTATTTCAGTCATAAATCCACAATCACATTCCAGGTATTATTTCCAGCCATGGTCAAATAATTGATGAAATAATTATTCAATGCTGGACATAAACCTCAAAAAAGCCAGATGATTATTTTTATAAAAAGCCCGAAGCACTTCATGTTTATATTTGTTCATTCATGTCTTCTGATCGTGCTTGACACATTTTTACATTTTAACAAAGACATGAGTCTACTCCGTCAGGATATTTCTATAAGCACGAACCCCATCAAACTGGTCGTGGTGGTGGTGTAGCAACTATCTACAGTGATGTTCTCACTGTTACTCAGAAAACAAGGCCCACGTTCAACTCGTTTGAAGTGCTTATCATTAATGTTGCACTCAGCGAAATACATAATAAACCCTTGCTACCCTTCGTTCTGGCCACCGTGTACAGACCCCCGGGGCCATATGTCGATTTTCTTAAAGAGTTTGGACATCTGCTATAAGACCTATTGGTTAACTCTGACAAAGTGCTGATAGTAGGTGACTTTAACATTCATGTAGACGATGCTAACAACACTTCAGCACTCGCATTTATAGATTTGATAAATTCCTTTGGGGTTAAACAAAATATAAATAGACCAACTCACCACTTTAATCATACGCTAGATTTAATTATATCCCATGGTATAGATGTCTCTAATATAGACATTCTACCTCAAAGTGATGATATCACAGATCATCATCTCTTAGTATATACTCTACCTGTAGAACAAATTCAAATTCAAATTTTATTTGTCACATACACAGTCATACACAGTACGATATGCAGTGAAATGCTTATACGACCACTCCGTGACCTTAAATATTTTTACAAATGGAACCTATAAAACAGATTCCAGCAAAGTTTCAAAAATATATATATATAATCTGAAGTATAATATAATATATTACAACTTAAGTCTGTGAAAGACTTGAGGTAGTATTTTAATGAGATGAGGGGGATGTGAAAATAAATCCTTGAAGTGTGCATATATGTGCAAATGTGCATTGACATAATTGTCCGTTCTGTGTGTACAAGAAAATGCAGAGGTGTTTTAGTTCAGTGTATTGGTTTGATTGAGAGACCGTATCGCCTGCGGGAAGAAGCTCCTTCTCAGTCTCTCTGTATTGGCCTTGAGGGAGCGGAAGCACTTCCCAGACCGCAACAGAAAGAACAGTCCATTGCTGGGGTGGCTGAGGTCCTTCATGATCTTCCTGGCCTTGGTCCAGCACCGCTTGCTGTAGACAGAGTGCAGGTCAGGGAGCTCAGTTCGGATGATGCGCTCAGCTGATCGCAGCACCCTCTGTAGGGCTCGTCTGTCCTGCATGTTGCTGTTCCCGAACCAGGATGCGATGTTTCCCGTCAGGATGCTCTCTATGGTGCAGGAGTAAAAGTTCCTGAGCACCTTAGAGGGCAGTCTAAAGTCTCTCAGGCGTCTGAGGGGTAGAGACGCTGTCGGGCCTTTTTCACCACGGTGTTGATGTGACAGGACCATGATAGGTCCTGCGTGATGTGATCACCGAGGTACTTGAAGCAGTCCACTCTCTCCACTGGGCTCTTGTTGATGACGGGGGTCTGGTAGTTCCTCTCCTGCTTAGTGCTGAAGTCCACTATCAGCTCCTTTGTCTTACTGACATTTAGAAGAAGGTTGTTCCTCTGGCACCAATTCTCCAGATTTCCAATCTCAACGTAGAACACAACGTAGAACAACGTAGCTGTGCCTCCCCACGTTATCAATTCAGTAGAAATATTAATCCGACTACTAAAGACAAATTCACAAGTAATCTGCCGGATCTGTTCCAATTTCTTATCAGACTCCTAAGTGCAGACGATCTAGATGAAGTGACTAGCAGCATGGACACTATTTTTACCAGTACATTAGACACTGTTGCTCCCATCAGATTAAAAAAAGTCAGAGATAAAACACTTGCACCATGGTACAATAGTCATACTCGCGCCCTAAAGAGAGCAACTCGTGACCTCGAACGAAAATGGAGAAAAACTAAATTAGAACTTATATAAAGGTAGTATGTGCAGCTATAGACGGGCTCTAAAAGCGGCTAGGGCCGAGCATCTGAGCCAACTCATAGCAAGAAACCAAAACAATCCCAGGTTCCTATTTAGTACAGTGGCTAGCCTAACAAACCCTAAGATGCCTGCAGGGAGTATCCCATCACAGCTTAGAAGTGAAGACTTCATGAGCTTCTTCAATGAAAAGATTGATAGTATCATGAAGAAAATAATGGAAATTCAACTTCTAATATCTCATGATCCAGTCCAGTCTAAAGCTTCACAATTAGATTTTCAGTGCTTTACAGGTGTAGGACAGGAAGAGCTGTATAAACTTATCACCTCGGCTAAATCAACAACATGCTTGTTGGATCCAATCCCAACTAGACTTTTAAAAGAAGTGATAAATATAGCCGGAGCGCCACTTCTAAATATTATCAACTCTTCATTATGTCTAGGTCATGTCCCTAAACCTTTCAAGTTGGCAGTCCAAAATGCAGCCGCCAGGGTTCTCATTAGATCCAGAAAATATGATCATATAACCCCAATATTATCATCCTTGCACTGGCTACCTGTTCAGTTTAGAATTAATTACAAAATAGCATTACTTGCGTACAAGTCTTCTGATACGTTACAATCCACCACGCTCCTTAAGATCAGAAAACTCTGGACTACTGGTAGTTCCCAGAATATCAAAATCTACAAAAGGAGGTTGGGCTTTTTCATATTTAGTTCCAAAACTTTGGAATAGCCTTCCTGACAGTGTTCGGGGCTCAGACACAGTTTCCCAATTTAAAAGTAGACTCAAGACGCATCTCTTTAATCTGGCATACACATAATTAATTTCTTTACCTGATACTCCAGTACATCTATCCTGAATGGCAACCACGCTAATTCTTTTCACCTGCTCTTTATTTTTCCACCCATTCCGAGGCATCTGGAGATTGTGCCAGCTTCAGTAGACAGAGGCCGACCCTGCTTTGACCTAGAGGCATCCAGGGAAGGACCAGCTCCAGCTGGATTCTTCTTCATGTTGGTTTGAATCTACACATGCTGCTCCTGAGCTCCCAGTGATCCAGACCCCCATCTGCCCTCTGCACCTGCTGACTCATCCCTGAGCTGAACTGGACTTTGTGTTAATTTAAATTAACTTCTGTTATATCGAACTTTCATCTGCATAACACACATGATGTTATACAATTTCTGTTATCTGTTATCACGCAGATGAGGATAGGTTCCCTGTTGAGTCTGGTTCCTCTCAAGGTTTCTTCCTATTGCCATCTTAGGGAGTTTTTCCTTGCCACTGTCGCCGTCACCCTTGGCTTGCTCATCAGGGACAATCTCATTATCTAGTCACATTTTTCTTACACATATATACATTTCCATAAGTCTTCTTTTCATTTTCTTTTCATTTCTGTGAAGCTGCTTTGAGACAATGACCATTGTTAAAAGCGCTATAGAAATAAAATTGAATTGAATTGAATTGAACATGTTGACATATTCACGAATCTGAACATTCGCATAATTACTGTATATGTGGGCATATCTCATAGGTGTATGTGCACGGAGAGTTTGTGTATATGTGCGTACGTCTCATAGATGTGTGTGCGGAGAGTTTGTGTATATGTGCGCGCGTCTTATAGGTGTGTGTGCGCGCATTTCATATGTAGTTGTGTGAGCAGTTAGTGGTATATATATAGATGTTTGACTGTTTCATATATGTGTATGCAAGTGTTTCACTTGTGTGTGCATGAGTGAAGTTTGATTTAAGCCCTATACGGCACCTCATAATTTAGGGCATCTCTTTTCATCATTATGAACATAATATGAAGCACATGTACGCAGATTCATCATAAAATATTATTATTGTTAAACAAAATAAAATTCATGTTTGCTTCAGCATTGGAAACAATATTGTTTTAGGCTAACTAATTATACACAATTCATTGTTGTACTTGGTCTGGCTTTTAGATAAATTCCTTCCATGCGCCATCTGGCGGATACTCAGTGAAGCACAACACATTCATTTAAATTCCCGAATGTTGCCTGAGGGATCTCGCGGCATGCCGCGCGCCAAATTGCGGGATCTCGTGGCATAATTGCGCGCATTCTTAATGTCCAGATCTGTAGTTAATACAAACACAATAAAATCAAGTTGAGTTAAGTAATGTTACTGTGTTTATTACACTTAAAAAAGGCTGCAACTTGACCCAACTTGAAATATCCAATTCAATCACATGCCTCACATTTTATAAGTTAGATCTAGGTATTACTTTTTACAGTGTAGGCTTGATCACCACCCTATACAACTGTATTTTGGACATTCTGACAGGGAGACCAAAGTAAGTATAGACTGGGAGCAGCATTTTCAGCTTCACCACACCGACCACTAGATGAGGTCCTAGTGAACATGGTTGTGAAAGATGCACACCAATTTACAATAGTGGAGTATGATCAGGTTAACAAATGGAACCTTACCTACAGTAAGGAACCGTTTCTAGTAGGCATGTGGATATAAAAAATGAAAAAATAAAAAAGAGAATTTTTGTTGGGTAATCATCACTCACCTTCCCTTTCTTAGACTCTGAAGGTTATAGAGAAGACTAAATACATTGAAAAAAGGCTAACGCCTTGGTAGTCTTTACAATCCTATTCATTGTTGTGAAAGATAAAGAAGTTGGGTTCATTTATTAAGCTCTTGTAGGGTTAATGAATTTTGCACCATATGTAGGGTCTACAATAAAGTAGACCAAAAATGACTGCTGCATTCTTTAACCCATTATGTAGTGTTTTAGCTCTGGATCAGAGGTATATAAAATCTTTAATGATTCAGGTTATTTTTTGTTAAACTGAATAAAAATTTATAGTGTACACTTTATCAACTACTCGTCCAGTGTTTAGTATGATTTAATGCATCATGTATGAGATGTGTAATGTGTAATGTATGAGATGTGAACGTGTATGAATCCAAATAATAAGACTGTCCCTGATGAGCAAGCCGAGGACGACGGCGACAGTGACAAGAGACTGGTAAAAGGAAGAACCCTTGAGAGGAACCAGACTGAGCAGGGAACCCATTATCATTTGGGTAAAATGGATACCAGGGATTGATCTGCATCATAATGTATGAGATTGGAAGTTCAGTATAACTCTAGGAAACTCCAGTCCTAAACTATTGAGTGATCTTCTGGTTCTAGTAAGTACTCTCGCTGCTGCATTCTGGAATAACTGAAGCTTGTTTATGCACTTCGTTGAACAACCGATTCTATTTATTCCGCGGCAGACAATGATAAGAGCAAGGTAATGTAAGATCTGGGCTTAAACTTTAAAATACATGACCAAGACAACAGTTCTTTATAAAGAAACAAGAATTTATTTGACTAATCTAACAATACATGAAACTACACTACTTGAACAAACACATGCACAGACACACACAAACATACCAACAGTTTGGAGGGTGAAAGTTAATGAAGTTCATCTAGTACTGTTAACAAGATCAAAGAAAGTCACAAGAGCACAGTCTTAGGTTTAATCTTACAGTTGTAGATATGAAACGAGCACCAATTTTAAGCGAGGTATGCAGCTTTATTTGTATACTTGCATTACGTTTCGTTCATCTGTGGTTCGAATCCTGTCTCTGCTATTGCTCTAGATTCACATACAAATGTCAAGCAAGGTTTGCCAAGGATTGTAAGGCCACTTCCAATTTTCAAGCTTGGTCAAAATTTCTTATTTATTAATGCAAAAAAAAAAAAAGATGGCTAGGAAACAAATCTAGCAAAGTTTGCATCGTGTTCACATTTATGCTTTAGAAATGTGTTAATATGCCAAAAACGTAAAACTTAATATTTGTAGGGAACCTATGAGGGACCATTTAACATATATTTAATGTCATTCAGAAATTTGTAATCAATTAAACAAAATAATTGAGAAAAAAAACTAAAAGATTTAATTATAGGGTTAATACATGGTATGGAAGGTAAAACTGTCTTGGTTGTAGTTTTAACTGATTTAACTTGCTTTTGGCCCAGACCTGTACAATATTTTTACCGTTGTTTAATTCAATTCAATTCAATTAAATTTCATTTGTATAGCCATTTTAACAATTGACATTGTCGCAAAGCACCTTTACACAATCAAAAGAATTATTTACATTTGTATGAGATGTGAACGTAGATGAATCAAAATAATAAGACTGTCCCTGATGAGCAAGCCGAGGACGAAGGCGACAGTGACAAGAGACTGGTAAAAGGAAGAACCCTTGAGAGGAACCAGACTGAGCAGGGAACCCATTCTCATTTGGGTAAAACGGATAGCAGGAATTGATCTGCATCATAATGGAAGTTCAGTATAACTCTAGGAAACTCCAGTCCTGAACTATCGAGCGATCTTCTGGTTCTAGTAAGTACTCTCGCTGCTGCATTCTGGATTAACTGAAGCTTGTTCATGCACTACGTTGAACAACCAGATAGTAAGTGTGAGATGACTGGTCTTTGCAGCCCGACGTCCACAAAAGGGTTCTCCAACACCACAAAAAAGGGAAAAGATAATCCAAAAAATTATGACAATACTCACAGAGGTGTTAAAAAAAAGTGATAATTTATTTACAGTACTTGAGAGGTGTAAGAGTCCCAGTGAAAAAAAAACTAAAACAAAGCACTATACAAAAGCAAACAAAAAAAACATATAACTATATCTACACACAAAGTATTTGAATATTGCTCACGGCACCACAGTTACACGCTCCCGCATACTGCTTTGGGGCTTCCTTTTATGGTTCAAACCCCGCCCCCTCAGACAAACCAAATGAAACACATAGAAAAGGGAAGTATGAAATGTTAAGTGTATGCATCTTTTTACAAACACACATAAAATCATATAATCCGGCATCCACTTCATGCTCCTTTATTTAATTACTCAAGATTTATACACAAATAACGGAATGAAACATTACAAACTAAACACAAAATTTATACTTCCCCATTACAACAAACAATAGACGAGTCGGCTTCCGTTTGGTCTGCGTCGACGCGCCGCAACTCTGGCACTATATCGCCAGGCCACTAGGTGGCGCTCTGGTTTGCTTGCCGATGGCCGGAAAGCAACGCGAAAGACCGACTAAACAGACGCTAACAAACACTGAACACCGGTAAATACACAAACAATATAAAACACAAGAAAAAAAAACAAAGGAAAAACAACAAACAGCTTTAAATGTGTGTGGGTGAATGTGTTGTTATGCACAGGGTGGACTACTGTTGGGGGAATGGAAATGGAGTGGATATGTTTGCGTGTATGTGAACCAGTAGGCAAATGGCATGCGTGTGCACCACAGCCTCTGGATTATGGAGGAGTGAGGTAAGATGTGGTGTGTGTGTGTGTGTGTGTGTGTGTGTGTGTGTGTGTGTGTGTGTGTGTGTGCAGTTCAAACCAAACAGGTCACTTTCTGACATCACCTCTCCCCTCTCCAGGCCGCAAACTGACTGGGTACCGAGGTAGGTAGTCGGCTATCTTGTTCTGGGGCCCAGGTCGATGTCGAACGTTGAACTGGTAAGGTTGGAGGGAAAGATAACATCTAGTGACACGCGAGTTGTGTTCCTTCATTGTATGGATCCATGTCAGGGTCTGTGATCTGTCTTGAGTATAAACTCCCTACCCAGCAGGTAGTACCTGAGGCTCTCCAATGCCCACTTGATCGCCAGGCCTTCCTTCTCCACTGTGAAGTATCGGGTCTCTCTTGGGAGCAACTTCCTGCTCAGGTAAGCAATGGGCCTTTCTTCACCTGCCTCTCCCGGCCAGAACTGCACCAATCCCCACAGCAGAAGCATCCACCTGCACAACAAACCACACATATGCTTTTTAAAGATGTTAAAGGCTACTTCACACTCCTCCATCCAAGTAATGGGGTTCTTCACACTTTTGCCAAGCAGTTTGGTTAGTGGGACATCAGTAGTAGGGTAGTGTGGGATGAAGCATCGATACCATCCCACCATCCCCAAGAAAGACTGGACCTCTTTCTTGGTCCTCAGTCTTGGACTATGCTGCACGACTTCTACTTTGTCAACTTGAGGTCTCAGGTCCCCATTTCCCAGGTGGTATCCAAGGTAGTTGGTTTCTGATCTAGCCCACTCACATTTAGCCACATTTAAGGTCAGGCCAGCCGTTTGGATCTTGCTCAGGTTCTTTTTAAGATGTAGAAGGTGGTCTTCCCAGGTTGTACTGTATATGACAACATCATCTAGATAGGCGGCTGACCATTCTTCACAGCCCCTGTGGACTTGGTCCATCAGACGTTGAAACGTCGCAGGTGCCCCATGCAGTCCGAATGGTAAAACCGTAAACTGCAACAGTCCCAGTGGGGTACGGAACACCATGTAGTGCCTGGACGCCTACTCCAGGGGCACTTGCCAATACCCTTTGCAAAGATTCAAGGTGGTGATATATTTGGCTTGGCCGATCCTCTCCAGAAGATCATCAATGCATGGCATCAAATCTTGATTGGGCATTCAGTTTTCTAAAATAAATTTCTAAAGTCTCTCTTCGGGACAATAACAATTAGGCTACTCCACTCACTCTTGGAGGGTTCAATAACTCCCAACTCCAGCATTGTCCCGATCTCTGCCTTCAGGGGTGCCACTAGCCTTTAAGATACTCTGTATGGTCGCTGATGGGAAGGTGTTGGATCAAGAAGGTGGATTTCATGTTGTACCAGGTTGGTCCACCCAGACCTCTGGCGAAACAACGAAGGGTACTGATCCAGAAGATGGTGCAGCTCAGCTTGCTTGGGCTCTTCCAGATGAAACAGATGAACCCCTGCTGGCTGTGCTGGCTCTTTCAGTGTTGGCTCTGGTTGATCATCCTCTTGATCCTCTTCCACTTCCCGAATTAGCAGAGCCGCTTCAGGTTTGCTTTGTGTATCCTTCACTCCTTCAGCAGATTGATGTGGTAAGTCTGTGTTGCCTTGCCTTTATCAGGGTGATGAATTTCGTATGTCACTGGTCCCATCTTGCGAACAACAGAGTAGGGCTTTTGCCATTTCATCAGCAGTTTGTTCGCCGAGGTAGGGAGCAGTAACAGTACCTTTTGTCCAGGTTTCAGCTCTCTGGTTCTGGCGTGCTGGTCATACCATTTCTTTTTTTGTTGAGCCTGTCGTAGGTTCTCTTGGGCCATCTCCCTGTAGCCCTCCAGACGGTCTCTCATCTCCAGGACATACTGAACAATGCCCTTCTCAGACTTTCCCATAATATGAGACGAAGTGGCCTCCCAGTTCTTTCGCAGGAGATCCAGTGGCCCTTGGACCTGCTATAGATACAGGAGCTCAAATGGAGAGAAGCCTGTAGATGCTTGTGGTACCTTCCTGTAGCCAAACAACAAGAATGGTAGCCACTTATCCCAGTCCCTTCCAGTGTCAGAGACGAACTTGCGGAGCATGTTTTTGAGCATTTGGTTAAAACGTTCCACCAGTCCATAAGTCTGAGGGTGGTATGGGCTGGTCTTGAACGCGGTGATGCCTAGCTGTCAGCCTAGCTTTATCAGCCGTGATGTGAAGTTGGTCCCCTGGTCTGTGAGGATTTCCTCTGGTATTCCCACTCTGGCGAACAGCTGGACGAGAGCATTGATGATCATGGAGCGAAGAGGGACAGCCTCAGGATACCTTGTTGCATAATCCCTGATGACCAGGATGTATTGGTGCCCTGCACTGCTCTTTTCTAGAGGTCCCACAATGTTCATGGCGATATGCTGAAAGGGGACAGAGATCACAGGCAAAAGGTGCCCTATCCTTTCGGCGCACAAAA
This sequence comes from Clarias magur, assembly GCA_013621035.1. NCBI lineage: Eukaryota > Metazoa > Chordata > Actinopteri > Siluriformes > Clariidae > Clarias > Clarias magur. The sequence goes on along the minus strand of QNUK01000148.1, from coordinate 545,792 downwards.
CTTGTTTTTTGGCATGTGGGGCATGTGGTGCAGTAAGTCTGTACATCAGTATAGATGGAGGGCCAAACAAACCGTGAGCTTATTTGAGCATATGTTTTCTGGTGTGCCATATGTCCTGACCATGGAATACTGTGTGCTAAGTGTAAAACAATGGGACGACAACAATTAGGGACAACCAAATGGGTGAATGTACAACACATCATTGATGACAACATATCTTTCACCACACAAGTCAGCTTGTTTTTCATCAAACACTTTAGCAAACAGTGGTTTTAAAGACCCATCTACTCTTTGCAATTCTGCAATATTTTCTGGGACCTTCCAGCCATGATAACTTTAAGACCCTCAGTTTGGATCTCAGGGGCTAGGGTACTAAGACCTTTTTCTAGTCGTCGTGGACGATGTGTCTTTCTGGGGCTCTTAGTCCCACCTTGCAACAGACTATGGTGTAAGTCTGGCAAAGGCTGCAGACCTGCTTTAACAGGATGAGCAACCTCAGCATGGTCAGAAGTGATTACCAAGTCTCTGGTAGAATTTAAAAGTTCAGTAAGCACTGGCAAGTCTCTTCCCAAAATCATATCAGCAGGTAGATCAACAAGAGCCACATTCAACAAATAAGTTTGGTCTTATACACACATATTAACTTCTGTTTGAGGGTACTGCTTTACATCCCCATGAATACATTGTACATTGACCAGATTAACAAGTGGAACATGTGGCATGTGACTTCTTTTGAGCAATGTTAATGGCTACCAGTGCATTCAAACATTTTCCATATACAGTCACTTGAACATATTGTGTTTTGCATGGATTGTTCAAATCAATGTCCTCCTCCCTTGGGACATAACAAAACCCAGTCAATTTTGTTTTACGACCCGTATACACAGTTCATAACAAAACCCAGTCAATTTTGTTTTATGACCCGTATACACACCCGGTTGTTGGCAATAATAGCAAATAAGTCTTTTTCTGGAGCTACCTTGTGCGTATGAGCAACATTCAAGTCAACACGAGGTGCATCAGACCCACTGATAGAACTTTTAAAGTTACCCTTCATGGGTTGAGAGCGCTGAATACCACGGTGAGCATTGATGTACTGCTGAGCCAGTTTAGCAGCGTCAAGTCCAGTTGTTGGCTCATGTTCCTTCACCCACACTCGGATCTCATAGGGAAGAACACAAATACCTGTTCCAGAACTACTATCTCTCCAAGCTCCTCCTTTGTGTACAGCTCAGGCCTCACCCAACGATGGTACAAGTTCTGCAGCCGATAGTAGGTTTCAATTGTGACTCCCCAGCTGGAATGGAAACAGCATGGAATCGCTGTCGATAGGTATCTTAAGAGATGTTAAACTTTTCCAAGAGCGCCTCCTTCAAGTCATCGTAGATCTCCACTCGATCCTCATCCATAGCCAGGTATGCCTCCAGCACTGCCCGGTTAACAGTGGAACAAGACGATAACTCCACTCATCCTCTGGCCACATCCAGGTTTTAGCCAGACACTCGAAGCGACACAAGAAGTTCTCAATATTCTCCCCCTGCTGGAAGACTGGCAGCTTAGGCTCTGTTCGTAGCATCGTCTGGCTGCTGGGCCCCATGTCGATTGGTGTGTCTCTTTGGTAAACTGTTCTCCTATGCCGAGCTGGTGTTGGGAGCTCCATCCACAGGCTCTCGACATCACACTCAGCTGGTCGAATAGCTTGGAGAATTGACTCTCATAGATTCTGTAGCTCCAGAAGATAACGTTGCTCTCTCTGCTCTTGAGCGCTTAGGAAGTCGCGCATCACAGCATACATCCCACCTCCAGATGATGCTGCAGGAGAGAAGGGTCTGTCTTGAGGTAATGAGGACTTGGGACGAACAGTCGAGGGATCCTCCTCTCTCTCCTCCTCCGTAGAGTCGACAGTGTACCAGGCCACATCCTTCTCAGCCATAGCTTTGGACTGGGAGCAAAGCACTACCCTACAGATGAAGCAGTTTCAAACAGCCGGCTGGTCCGTGAAGGGACCCTTAACTATCCGTTAGGATTCCATGAAGGGTCCGTGAATGTAATGTGATCCCCTGCGATGACGCAGTGAACGAAGCCACGCCCCATAAACGCCCCTTTGCGCTGTTCTAATAAGATGGTTGCAATGCTGTATAATTCCGCCAGGTGGTGCAGTGACTGATTCAGTTAACTGCAGCGCTTGCATTGTCCACACATTTTTATGATTAAATCAAGCGTGTCATTTTGGAGATATACAGTATACAGTACAGAGTACCGGTCCCTAACGATGCTTTAATGCTCAGACCTTTCATGCATAAGACATCTGGCCACTGCCACTCTCATATACTTTCAAAATAATAATATAAAAACATTATAATGTCAGCCGAAATGTATTTTAATGCTGCACCAGTCTGTTTTACATAAATAAATAACTCAGCTAAGTATGGGCTATAGTCATTTCATTCTTACGAGAGGTCATGAGTAATTAAGAGTGTTTTTTTTTTCTTCTTGAACATAGTGTGTTACAATGTATAGCGACGCATAGTAACACGATGCAACTTCACACCGGTGGACAAAGACACGCACATTCACAGTCAGCGAACCCCACAACTTCTCATGTGGTGAAATGCTTAAAGCCGCTGTATTGCAAGGCGATCCCGTTTAATTTGGTTTTACGCAGTTTCACGTGCTGTGTGTGAGCTTATATTGTGGATTACTACTACTACTACTACTACTACTACTAATAATAATAATAGTTGTAATGTAAATTAAACCCATGGGTCTCAACCATCACTAAATCAGCCAATGTCTACAGTACACTTATTATTTGCCCTTCTTTCATTTGGTTTTACGCGATTTCATGTGCTGTGTGCGTGTATGTGTGTGTGGGTGAAAGAGATGGCTTATATCGTGATTTGTCCTAGGTTACTAAAGCCTGGCTTACTACTACTAATAAAAAATGTTTCCATGTAACCCATGGGTCTCAATCACAAAATCAGCCAATGCTGTAATCAGATGATACAACAAATTATATACTCTGAAAATCACGTTTTGTTTGAACATGTAAATATATAAATACAATAAAAATATATAATATAGCTCAGTTTTATTAATATACTGTAACGCTCCTATGCTCTTACACCGCATGTTACAGAAACTGATCAGTTGTATTAATCACATAACGCACACGTCGTAGAGGAGATCTCTCTCTCTCACACACACACACACACACACACCGCGCACAGGCTCCAGGATTTGTTTAGTAATATCGGATTTATTTATATATCGCTTTTAACAGCGGTTACTATCGCAAAGCAGCTTTACAGAATTAAAAGACAATGAAATAAATGAGAATGAAATGTGTGAGGTAATAAGCATGAATCAGAGTGACCAGAGTGACCCTGAGTTTCACTTCCAAGCTTAACTTTGCAGATACAGAATGTGTCGTTTTCTCAAACATGATTTTCCCAACCTGGCGTTTATACGGATTCAGTCAGATTGAATTTAGGAAAGCACCCCAAACAACCTAAAGCACGAACACACACACACACACACACACACACACACTGCAGAGGAAAGCAGAGACGTGCATTCACACCTCTGACCATCTTTTGTCTTGTAAATGAGGTATTATTCGTGTAGGCTGGGGGGTTACATACACACACAAACACACACACCAATTTAATAACCGGACTTCATAACGTACTAAGAATGATAGTGAAAAACAATGAGGAGGCACAGTGGGAAATCTTTCAATCCCCACACACTACGTTTGTACTGTACACTGTAGCTATGTTTGTTAATGGAGTGTGTGTGCTCCTGGATTTATCAGTTGGCTTTAACACAAACGCATTTGCGCGCCGGCGAGTCAAAAGATCTAAAAAAAACCCACATTTTTGAGATTCTTGATGCATCACAAATACGTGCTGTCTTGGTCACAGATTCGCCAGCAAGTCGCGCACCAACAATTTGTCTGTTACTCTGCTAATGAAACCTTCACGCTCCGCTCTTACTGGTGGAATGTGCAATCAATGAAGATTGGCCACCAGGCTGGGCAAAATTAGCCATGAAACACTAAACTGGCCAGTGTTTCAGTTTCATTGTCCAACCCCTGTATGTCGTTAATAGTTGCCGCCCCTCCCCCAGTGTGTGCGCTGCGGTGGTGTGTGTGTGTGAGAGAGAAGCGTCACATCTTATTTAAGCGAGCACTTTGATTTCAAGTACTATACTGCAGTTCCCCGCCCCCCACAGAGCAATTAGCACCATGTAAGTCAGTACATTCTCTGTGGAGGTTTCTCCCCCTACACTTCTCCTAAGTTTGTCTTTGTTCTGTTGATGTAGTTTTAAAAACCCAAACATTTATTTATATTGAGAAAATGACTCACAAGTAAAAAAAATAGCATAGATACATATGATTAAGTGTTCAATGGTTGTTTGTTTGTTTCTATGACCGTAATAATAATAATAATTATCATTATTATTATTTATTTATTTTATAGCCCAACTTTTTGACTATTTAAAACAAAGTTGTCTCATATTTTAGCCAATTGATGTAGTTGGTTCAAGTAAAAAATATATCATAACAATACCCCAACAATTAAAACGCACAAACATGATGTAAAAAAAAAAACTTTATTCTTCAAAGTTAAAACAGTAATTTGTATAAAAACACCAACTGCTTTTTTTATTATTATTAAAGTATCAATTTATAAAAACTTTCAAACAGTTCCTTTGTTTCCCCTGATGTGTAGATTCAAGGTCGTTCATGCCCCTTCAGTAGCTCCAAAAGGCCAGCCGTCACCCCTCTGAACCCTATTATAGCATTTATTTTTTATTCAATTAAGTATTAGTATATACTATTTTCGTTTGTCCTTTGTGTGTTTTTATTTACTTATCTAATTATCCATATAGCTCATCGTTAGACTACATGGACTAAAATTCAAATCGGGCAGAAATGAACTGGTTTATTTGCGCAGCCCAAATGGATCGCGCAGCGCTGCTCAAATCACAATCCTGCGCGACCCACTGGACAGCGCTGCGTGACTTTAATAGAAATAGACCCCGTCCACCATAATTTTACATTTACCCAGAACTCCCCGTTGGGATCCGCAAATACAAAAGAGGCATGGCAGCGGGAAATTGTGGGTAAATGTAAAGTTATAGCGGACGGGGTCTATTTCTATCAGAGTCCAGTGGGTCACGCAGGATTGTGATTCGAGCAGCGCAGCTCAAGTTGGTCCGCGCTGCGCGACTGAAACTGGTTCGCGCTGCGCGATCCACAGGGCTGCACAAATAAACTTTGACGAAAGCGCACAGACAGAGTCGAGCGCGCACAGAATCGAGAAGTCGAGCGTGTGCTGAGAACATGTTGGGCGAGCAAGGGAGACACTTCACGCGCAGAATTGAGCTGTTGAACGCGCAGTGGAGGCACTGCACACGCATAGAGTGCTTTGTCTGCTTGCTAGCTTGCTTTGTCTGCTTGCTAAGTTTAGCTTGCTAGCTCCGGTACACCTAATCCCAACTGCAGATTAACTCTCACCCTTCCCCAAAAGAATGTTGAATTTCTCTAAATCCAGAGAATACTCAGTCAGATTCTCTTAGTAATTTTCAGAGGACACAAACACTCTTCTTATAAAAATACACTGAGCTCCCAAAACTATATTGATCAGTTTCTCGGGTAGTGCAGCCGAAGTTAATAGTATTTCCGAAGTTTTAGCGTCTTTTTGAGTGAGAGAGTGACGTTGTGAGTTTTGTGACACTGACAGTAAGCTGTAACTCCAGACTTGGTAAACAGATGATTAAGTTACCTAAAGTTGACTGTTGCAGGCGCTGACAGTGATTTTGAAATCGGCCAATTAAAAATAATTATTAAACTGGGAACTAAACTAACACCCAAATTTTATATAAAAAAAGCCACCACTTACCCTGAATAAGAAGTTCATTAAACTGTCATCTTCATCTCCATATTGCAGTTTGCTATCGTCAGTCCGGGGGAGGGGGAGGAGGGTTAAAATCACGTGATTGCTACTCAGCAGCTAAATTGCTGGCTTCTGTTAACGTCTTCTTGAGTAAATGAATAAATATGGCTTCAATGGGCGTGTTTACTGTGAAATCTGGACACGCCTTCTGGCAGGAAAAGGAGGGGGGATTCACGACAGCCACACGTCAGCCATCCGCCAGCCATAAGCCATTCACACGCCAGTTGACCGACCCTGGCTGTTTTGAGTTGCTACATCTGTAGGTTTCCTGCCTCTCATCACTGTCTTGCGAGTAGCCATCCCACTTCTGACACCAAATGTGAGATGATTGGTCTTTGAGGCCACAAAAAGAAAACAAGACCACAAAAAAAAGGAAAAAATAATCCAAAAAATGATGGCAATACTCGCAGAGGTGTTAAAAGAAAAATGATCATTTATTTACAGTGCTTGAGAGGTGTAAGAGTCCCAGTGGGGAAAAAAACAAAACAAAGCTATATACAGAGTAACAAATAAACACTATACAAACACACACAAAAAAAAACATATACAGTAACTATATCTACACACAAAGTATTTGTTTATTGCTCACGGCACCACAATTGCACACTCGCTCGCCAGGTAAATTGACCCCGCATACTGGTTTGGGGCTTACTTTTATGGTTCAATCCTCACACCCTCAGAACAATCCAAGTGAAACACAGAAAAGGGAAGTATGAAATGTTAAGTGTATGCATCTTTTTACAAACACACATAAAATACATATAATCCTACATCCACTTCATGCTCCTTTGTTTAATTACTCTAGACTTACTAAACATGTACACAAATAACGGAACGAAACAATACAAACTAAAACACAAAATTTATACTTCCCCATTACAACAAACAATGGACGAGTCGGCTTCCGGTTGGTCTGCGTCGGCGTGCCGCAACTCTGCCACTATATCGGCAGGCCGCTAGGTGGTGCTCGGGTTGGCCGGCCAATGGTCGGAAAGCAATGCGAATGACCGACTAAACAGATCCTAACAAACACTGAACACCAGTAAATACACAAACAATATAAAATACAAGACAAAATCGAAGGAAAAACGACAAACAGCTTTAAATGTGTGGGTGAATGTGTTGTTATGCACAGTGTGGACTACTGTTGGGGGAATGGAAATGGAGTGGATATGTTTGCATGTATGTGAACCGGTAGGCAAATGGCATGCGTGTGCACCCGCATCACCACAGCCTCTGGATTATGGAGGAGTGAGGTAAGACGTGGTGTGTGTGTGTCTGTGTGAGTGCTGTGCAAACCAAACAGGTCACTTTTTGACAGTAAGGCATTACAATATTTTAACGTATAGGTGATAAAAGCATGAACTAGTTTTTCTGCATCGTTTAGTGACAGTATATTTCTTATCTTGGCAATATTTCTGAGGTGAAACAATGCCATCCTGGTAATATTATCTACATGTGCTTCAAATGAAAGGCTGGGATTTATAATCACACTTGCATCTTTCACTGTTGCACTTGATGGAACAAAAATGCTACTTAAAGTTAAGTTGTGATTAGAAAGCTTGCTTCTAGCTGCTTGTGGTTCTATAACTAGAACTTCTGTCACATCAGGATTAAGCAGAAGGAAGTTAATTAACATTCAATCTCTTATGTCTTGCACACATTGCTTAACTTTAGTAAGCTGTTTTTTCTCATCTGGTTTTGTGAGTCATTGTTATGCTGATGACTGAGTCATCAGCATAACAATGAAAACTAATGCCATGCTTACGAATTATATTGCCCAGAGGAAGCATGTAAAAAGAATAAAGCAGTAGGCCTAAAACTGAACCCTGTGGAACACTAAACTCCTCTTTAGAACATGCAGAATGGTGACCATTTAAATCCACAAACTTATAACGATCAGTCAAATAGGATCTGTCTTACGAGAGGGCCGTTCCCTTAATTCCTACTAATCTGTGAAGGAGAATGCTATGATCAATAGTGTCAAAATCTGCACTGAGGTCCAGTAACACAAGTATAGTGATGCAACCCTGATCAGAGGCTAATAGGAGGTCATTTACTACTTTAACAAGTGCTGTCTCTGTGCTGTGATGACGCCTAAACCCTGACTGATACAATTCGTTTATGACATTCCTATGTAGTGTCACGGCGTGCGCCGTAGGCTCACTTCGTAGGCTCCCTTCGTAGGCTCCCTAAGTAGACGGCACCCCTTCTGCAGGTGCGCGAAGGGACGGGGCCGCCTATGCGGGCCGGCTGGCAGTGATTAACATTAATGGGATCTCGGGCTTGCTCCGCATTATAAAAGCAAGGCGCGGAGTTTAGTCCGGCGTCCGAGAAGAGCGTAACGCGGTGGTTTGAGAGTGGCACGCGAGTGGGGCAATGGAACGCGCCCCAGAGACTTTTAAAAAGGACAATGGATTTCCGCCCCTTTGATCTCCGCGCTGAGTACAGCGCGGGAAAGAGCTGCACAAGCTCCCACGGCATCCTCCGTTCCCGCGTCGAGCCCGCCTTCGCGTCCTCGCTGCCGAAGATGAAAAGGCCGCGAGGAGGATAGCGTTAAGGTCGCCGATCCCAGCCGGGAAAGCCACCCAGCCGACGGACGTCTGAGCGAGACTCCCACCTGAGGCCGCGCCCACAGAGAGCTGGGAGGGGCCAGGCCGGCCATCGATAGCGGGGAGGAACCGAGAGGGAGCGTGCAGGAGCGCTGCAAAAGGAGCGATCCAATCAAAGTTGATAACTCTGGGAGATTATTGATAAAGCTCTGTGTGGGTATTTATTGTGAATGTACGTTTAATGTGGTAGCATGGCACTGTGCATACATTAATTACTATAACACACTTTAATTGAGACAAGACAGTGGTCTGAGATAGCTTCTGACAGTGGAATTGTGGTTATATTTCTTATACTTAATCCGAAAGATAATATTAAATCTAAAGTGTGACCTGATTTATGATTGGGTCCTACTAGACAGATTTACTCCTACTGAGTCCAGTATGGACATAAGCTTCCATATGGACCAGCTTCCTTTAAAGCTACATACTCGTTCTCTTTAATCCAGGTTTCTGTTAAACATAATATATCAAGCTCCAGGTCTGTGATATTTTCATTAATAATAACTGCTTTAGATGCGAGAGATCTAAAATTGAACAGTCCTAGCTTCAGATCAGTGGTGCCGGCTGCGCATTCCGTGTGATCTGAGTTTGTGGTATCTATGTTAATTAAATTACTAAAACAGACTCGGACACAAACAGAGTCTTTCTAAATTTGTGTTCAGCTCGGGGAACAGACACCGTCTCAATATGATGAACCCTGAGTGATGACTCTACGCAGCTAGTAGACGGTTGGTTTAGCCTTTCTGTCTGCTCCTTGGCCTGGGCTCTGGGTTGTCACCGATTAACTTGCCCTCCTCTGAGACTATGGAGTGGGATGGACACCGTCCCGCTTACACAGGCCAGCTTTGCCCTCAAAGGTCTTCCGATTGTCTATTAAGCCAACGTTATTTTCCGAGCACCACCTGGACATCCAGCGGTTCAGCGACCATAACCTGCTGTAAGCCTGGTCTCCATGTCTCATTGGAATGGGGCCAGAGCAAACTACTTATTCGGACATCATCTTCGCTAGTTTAAACACCTCTGTAAAGTTACTCTTACTAACCTCTGACTGACGAAGGTGTACATCATTAACTGTAGCATGTATCACTATCTTGGAGAACCCATGCTGTCCTAGAGCCCTAATAGTGCTCTGGCTCCCGAGATACACCTAACCACTGCCGCTGGCGACCCTAAAGGCCAAGCTAATTTCATGTGTCTCAGTCTTGAGTCTCCTATAACCAGAGCTCTTTCAGGTTTCTCAGTTGGTGCATCACTGAGGAGAGCAAACCTGTTGAACACGTGAAGCGCAGAAGAGGTGTGCTTCGGTGGTCTAGCATTAGCTTTGGCTGAACAAGTATGCTACCGAGCCGTCACCCACTCTACCCACTGTGATGGCTCTAATGCCGGAGTCAGGGGCTGGTTATCTCCGCCTACAGCACCCAGACTTTCCGCTATGGGAATAACACTGCTCTCGCCTTCTCTAAAGTCTGGATGTGCTCCTCTAATGCTGATATCTTCTCCGTCAGAGTGCTAACTAATACACACCTATCACAAGTAAAATTATCACTAATGACAGAGGAAGAATGTCTAAACATCCTGCTGAATATTATCCATTATAACGTACCTGCATTGAACCACACAGTTCAGTTGTTTGTAGTGATGGATTCCGCTTGTTGTTCTTAGATGATGAGATATGTGCATTCTCCGCAAAAAAACAGAAAAGGCAAAAGTCCAGTAGTATTAGAACATAAAGTAGTTAATATCGTTATTTAGGATGAATGGAAAAGGCAATATAATTTTACCGTTGATACAAACAAACGAGGAACTTTAGTGGTAACAATACGAAAACAGGAAGCTACATCACAGGAGCAGGGATCAGCATCAGATAACTGTTTTGGCCTTTGAAAATAAATATTGACTTTCACTTGAATTTTTAGACAAAACGCAGTATTTAATCACATATATGACAATATTAAATAATCTTACTCATATATACTGTACGTAAATTACAAAAATATTCACAATAAGTAAAGTACTAAATATAACCTTTAAGAACATGTGGACACCAAAGATCCCCTCCTGCAAACGCCGCCCAAATACTGCACGCGATGCGCTGACACGCCGGGGAACAGGAGTCCACAGGAGAAAGACACAAACACCAAACAGGAAAACACAAGAGAAGAAAGGGACATAAATCCCTCCTGCGTAACCACAGCAGGAGGAACAACCATAAATACACTCAGCAGTGTGTAACAGCAAAATTCCACAGCAATGTAACATCAAAATGCCAGGGAAGACATTCATTTTCTGACACCGAGTATTTATTTTCACCTCCATGCAGCAACCTGGAGGCGTAGGCAATCACATGTTTCCCATCCTCATGGGCTTGTGTGAGCACTGCACCTAGGCTAATGTTGCTGGCATCTGCCTGCACCTTAAAGGGGCGGTTAAAGTCTGGGGCGGTTAAAACTAGCATGCTCTGGTTCTCGAAGGCTCACTCGCACTGGGAGGTCCACACCCACTTGACTCCTTTCTTCTTGATTGGCATGTAATGAGCAGCACGCTCTGAGAAATGGTGGGGTGAACCGGTGGTACCACCCAGCCATGCCTAGGAAGCGATGTAGCTGTAAGTTTGAATAGCTGCTACTTTGGCTTCTTCGGTTTTAATGCCTTCAGCTGATATGAGGTGTCCTAGAAAGGCGAGAGATGTTTTCAGAGGTTACATGTTTTTAGGTTGAGTGTGAGTCCAGCTTCAGGAGTGTTAACACTTGTTGGAGATGGTCGAGGTGGGTCCTGATGTCTCTGGAATAAACAAAGTCATTTATTTAAACAAAACAATATTTCCCAATGGCTTCTCCCAAGAGGTCGCTAGCCTCTGAAAAGTAGCGTCTGCATTTTTCAGACCAAAGGGAAGATGGAGAAACTCGTATTAATTGTTTTTGGTGATGAATGCTGTTTTAGGGATGCTGTCTGGATGCATTTAAACCTGCCAATACCCACCACGTAGGTCTAACGAGCTGAACACGGTTGCCCCATAGAGTGCCTCTAGATTTTCGTGGACCTGGGGCATAGGGAAGCCATCCAGCTGTGATTTGCTGTTCAGTGTCCTAAAGTCCACACAAAAATGGGTCCCACCATCCTTTCCCATCCCCCCCTAGGACTACAGGGGCGGCCCATGGCGAGGTAGACGGTCTAATGATCTCTGTTGCTATCATTTTGGTGATCTCTTCCTCCACAATTTTCTGCTTGTAGACAAGAACAGGGTACGCTTTCTTCCTAACTGGTCTCTCATCGGTGGTATAAATATGATGGGTTATAACCTTGGTGTGGCCAATTCTGTCAGTGCATACAGTCGGCCACTCTAATAACAGCTCCTGTAACTGCTATTAGTGTTTTTCTGACAGGGTGGTGTTGCTTTCCAGGTTGGAGATGGTGGAATCTGATATTTGAGGCACCGGATTTGCTACACAAAGGGAAACTTGGTCATGTGTAGAGGCACAAAGTGGAAAATTTTCTCCTTCACTACCTGGGATAGTATAGGAGCGCTGACTAAAATTAATCTGTATGCCAGCCTTTATTAAAAAATCTAGTCAGAGTATGCAGGCGAATGCCAGATCACAATCTTTCTTGATGAAGAAACAAACCTTAGATACTATTCCCTGTAAGAAACATTGGGCATGCATTTTACCCATTGCAGCCTGCACCAAACCATTGGCTAACAAGAATGACTGCCCCCTTGCCGACTGCCATTACTCAGTCGGCACTGACATTATGCCGACTACATTATTTTTTATCTTCTTCCACAGAGTCTCGGTTATGAGGGAAAAAGTGCTGCCTGTGTCGATGACGGCTGTACAAGGAACATGGTTTAGGGTGAGTTGTACCATCAACAGAAAAGGACTAGCCTCAGTAAGGCAGACTCTCCTTCATCTGCTTGGGTGTTAAGTTTTATTTTTGTCTGAACCTTTTGGCCGTATTAAAAGCCCTCTCCACCAGTGTTCCAATTCACACCAGCTCACTTATGGTGGTTACTGTGCTTCGCAGAAGGCTGGCAATACAGGGATTACATTTCCGCAGTGTTTCTTGCACTACTTCTCTCTCAGTCATCCCTGGCTTCCATCTTAGGCACAGAGCATGATATTGAAAGGCAAAGTCCCTTATACTATTTTCAGGATGCTGGATCCGTTCCGTCAGACGCTTCTCAGCCTCGACATCGTGAGTCTCTGAATGAATACACCTCATCAGTCTTAGACTACATAAATTACTGTGTGGATAATGTGACATTCTGGAAGCAAGTGCGTGTGTCTCCCAATAAGAAACCTTGGATGACACATGAGGTTCAACTGCTGATTAACCTGGGATATAGCGTTTAAATCTGGTGACAGGACAGCGTATTGTGCTGCCAGGACGGCCTTAGGAGGGGCATAAAATCTGCCAAAATTCAATACAAACAGCAGATTGAGGCTCATTTTTACAATTCCACCAACTCCTGGCAGGTATGGGAGGGAATTAGGGTGATGACGGACTATAAGAGAACAACAACTCTCTCTTTTAACAGCTGTGACACCCTAGCGGAGGAGTTGAATAACTTTTATGCCCGCTTTGACAGAGGCAATGGAGATTCACCCCTACCCTGCCCTCCTTCTAAAGATGTTGCACCAGTCCTGAGCAGTCACGAGGTAAGACATCAATCCCAGGAAGGCTCCCGGACCTGATGGAGTGCCGGATCGGGTGCTCAAGTATTGCGCAGCTGAACTGGAGGAAGTCTTCACGACCATCTTTAATCTGTCACTGTCCATGTCATGGGTACCAGCATGTTTTAAAAGAACTACAATAATTCCCATCCCCAAAAACCCTAACATTACCTGTTTAAATGATTATAGATCAGTTGCACTCACACCCATACCAGCGAAGTGTTTGGAGAGGTTGGTGATTAAACGCATCATGGATATTATACCACCCACACTAGACCATTACCAGTTTGCATACAGAGCCAACAGATCCACAGAGGATGCAGTGGCTATTGTGCTCCATCACATGTTGGAACATCTGGAACACAAAAATACGTATGCTAGGCTTCTCTTTGTGGACTTTAGTTTGGCATTCAATACCATTTTGCCAAATAAGCTCCAAATTAAGCTCTGTGAGCTCGGACTAAGCACTGTATTGTCACGAGCAACCGAAGGATAAACTGAAAAGCCTTAGCAGTTAGCCCGTGTAGCGTGGATGGTAAACCCAAACGCGGAAGCAGCACAAATAGGCAGGATAACCACGCGATTAGTCTAAGAACTCTCTTACACAAAGAGCAAGGATCTACACAAATAAACCCGCGTTCTAGCAACACACACTCAATCAAAGAAGCAACCAGAATCGGTGAGTACTCACAGAATAGTCGGCGTAGCGTCAGCAAAGGCATGGGCGAACTCAATGACTGAGCAATGTGAAGCGCCATTTTGTCTCCTTTTATGCTTCCTGGAAACCCGACCGTACTACTTCCAGGTCCTAGTGCCGGTCGTGTTACGAGTGTGCATGACAGTACCCCCCTGTCCAGGACCGACTCTCGACGGTCCTGGGGTGGAGGATACCCGACGACGGTAGTCCCGGATGAGTTCGGGGTCTAAGACGAACCGAGCCGGAATCCAAGATCGCTCCTCGGGACCGTAACCTTCCCAATCGACGAGGTACTGGAGCCCTCTGCCCCGAGGACGTGAATCAAGGATCCGGCGAACGGTGTAGGCGGGACCACCCTCAATGATACGGGGAGGAGGAGCAGGGTGGGTGGGGGGAACCATGGGTGACGTCGTGAAGGGTTTGAGTTGTGACGTATGGAATACCGGATGGATCCGGAGCGCCGCAGGCAGCTGGAGCCGGTAGGTGACAGGGTTGATGCAGAGGGTGACGCGGTAGGGGCCGATGAACCTTGGTGATAATTTCTTTGATTCTGTATGGAGGTGCAGGTTCTTTGTGGACAGCCACACTTTGTCACCTACGTGGTACAATCGTCCCGGAGGGTGTCGACGGCGATGTTGCATGGTGTAACGGGTGTTAGCACGTTGGATTGCTTCCTTGGCTAGAATCCACGACCGTCGACACCTGCGGACCAACTGTTGGGCCGCGGGTATCTCAACCTCCGGTTCTTGATGTTCGAACATCAGAGGTTGGAAACCCTGGCATACCTCAAAGGGACTTAACTTGGTGGCAGAGGAAACATGGAGGTTATGGGAAAGTTCAGCCCAGATGAGGTAGCGGGCCCAGGAGCGCTGACGGTTGGCGACGAAGCATCTCAGGTAGCGCTCCAGTTGTTGGTTGGTCCGTTCCGTCTGACCATTAGTCTGAGGATGGTAACCTGATGAGAGACTGCAGGTGGAATTGATCAGACGGCAGAAGGCCTTCCAGAACCGTGCAGTGAACTGGGGCCCCCTGTCCGAGACGATGTCCTTGGGGAACCCATGCAGACGGACTACGTGCTCTAAAATCAGCTCGGCTGTCCTTTTAGCTGACGGGAGTCCGGCGAGGGCCACCAGGTGCACAGCTTTAGAGAACCGATCCACAATGGTCAAGATGGCATTTTTCCCTTCGGAGACCGGCAGGCCCGTGATGAAGTCGATGGCAATGTGTGTCCAGGGCCGACGGGGAACAGGAAGCGGTTGGAGTTCCCCGGGTGTTGGTTGATTGGTGTCCTTGGCCCTGGCACACACTGGGCACGCCTGAACGAACTCGTCGATGTCCTTGGCCATAGATGGCCACCAGAAGGCACGCTGCACGTATTGTAGGGTGCGCTGCGTGCCTGGGTGCCCTGATAGAGGGGTGGAATGTCCCCTTTGGATGACCTCAGTCCGGGTGTTCTTGGGGACATAGAGTCGTCCAGGCGGCACACCTGCCGGTTCGTTCTCTGCGGCTTGTGCTTGGCGAACCCTCGTCTCCAGTTCCCAGCGTAGTGGGGCGATGATCTTGGAGGAGGGAAGAACAGGCGCGGGGTCCGCCCGGGGGGCGTCTTCCTCGTGCTGTCGGGAGAGGGCGTCAGCCTTGGTGTTCTTCGACCCCGGGCGGTATGATAGGTGGAAATCATAATTTTCAAAGAACAGAGCCCACCGCGCCTGCCTTGGATTTAGCTGTTTGAGATTCCGGATGGTGATGAGATTCTGGTGGTCGGTCCAGACGATAAACGGCTCCCTGGCGCCCTGGAGCCAGTGTCGCCATTCCTCCAATGCCCACTTTATGGCCAGCAGCTCGCGGTCCCCTACCCCGTATCGCTGCTGAGTGGGGTCATATTTTTTGGAGAAGAAACTACAAGGGTGTAGCTTCTGGTCTGGACCTCGTTGGGAGAGAACAGCCCCGGCGCCCACATCCGAAGCATCCACCTCCACAACGAACGGTTTGTTTGCATCTGGATGGAGAAGAATCGGGGTGGTGGTGAATCGACGGCAGAGCTCGTGGAAGGCAGAGATGGCGGTAGAGTTGAGTTGGAAGTGATGAGATGATGGCCGAGTCAGAGCGGTTAATGGTGCTGCAACCGTACTGTAGTCCCGGATAAAGCGACGATAGAAGTTCGCAAACCCGAGAAACCGTTGAAGTTGTCTGAGAGTCTTGGGTAGGGGCCAATGACGTACAACTTCTAGCTTCTGTGGGTCCATGGCCACACCCTGGGACGAGATGACAAAGCCCAGGAACGTGGTGGAGCGCTCGTGAAAAGCGCACTTCTCCAACTTACAGTACAGCTGGTGAGCGAGCAGTCTCTTAAGAACCGCTCTGACGTGTTGAACATGTTCTTCAACGGAACGAGAGTAGATAAGGATATCATCCAGGTAGACAAATACCCATCGGCCCAACATGTCACGGAGAACGTCATTGATGAAACGTTGGAAAGCTGCTGGTGCATTACAGAGACCAAATGGAATGACTAAACTCTCGTAATGTCCAGTGGGGGTGATGAATGCCGTCTTCCACTCATCGCCCTCTCTGATACGCACCAAGTTGTAGGCGCTCCGGAGGTCCAACTTTGTAAAAATGGTGGCACCAGAGAGGGCGTCCAGGGCAGAGTTGGTAAGAGGCAATGGGTGTCGGTTTTTTATGGTGATGTTGTTGAGCCCCCGATAGTCGACACAAGGACGTAGTTCGCCGAATTTCTTCTTTACAAAGAAGAATCCCGCGGCGGCGGGCGAGGAGGAGGGTCGTATGGTGCCTTGGCGGAGAGCTGAGGATACATACTCCTCCATCGCCCGCGTCTCAGTGGTGGAGAGAGAGTACAGGTGGCCGCGGGGGGGAACAGAACCTGGCTGAAGTTCAATGGCCAGGTCGTAGGGCCGATGAGGAGGTAGGTGAGTGGCACGTCTTTTGCAGAAGACTTCAGCCAGGTCCCGATAAGCCTCAGGGATAGCGTTGGTGTCGACATCAGGGGCCTCAGACTCCCTAGAGCACGTCCCAGCCGGTGCCCGCAGGCAGAGTTCGAGACAGGTCGGCCCCCATTGGAGGATCCGGTTCTGAGACCATGAGATGAGAGGGTCATGCTGCAGAAGCCAGGGGTGTCCGAGGATGATGGGTGGAGAGGAGATGGAGGTGAGGTGAAATCGGACTGTTTCCTGGTGTTGGTCGATGACGAGGGTTATGGGTCGAGTCTGGGCGATGATGGGGCTGGAGGAAAGGGGCCGACCGTCGACAGATGTAATCCGAACTGGCTGGGATAACGCTTCAGTCTCCAACCCCAATCTTTTGGCATATGAAGAGTCAATAAAGTTTCCAGCGGCACCGGAGTCGATGAACGCAGAACTTTTGACTCGTTTGTGGCCAAATTGGAGGTGTACCTGAACCGTGAGACGAGAGACGCTGGGCGTGGTGGCGGAGAGATGGAGGGAGCCCGGTGAACTGCTTCCATGGTTCACCGGGCCTGGGCGTTTCCCGGGCGAAGAGGGCAGATGGCTCTATGGTGCGCTCCTGACCCACAATAGGCACAAAGTCTCTCCCTGAAGCGTCGTTCTCGCTCAGCAGCGTTCAAGGAGGCGCGTCCTAATTGCATGGGTTCCCCGGCTCCGGTGTCAACCACGGCGGGAGGTGGAGATCCGGTGGGTGCCATAGCGGTGGTGGTGAAGGCTGGTGGTCGGGATGTGGCGTGTGAAAAAGGTGGCGTGATGGGCGGCAGGGTCCGGGGGGCTGGCCTCGGACGAGAGAGCAGGCGCTGGTCAATCCGGAGAGCGAGCTGAATCAGTCCCTCCAGTGTGGTCGGAATCTCCCGTCCAGCGAGTTCATCTTTTATGCGTGAAGCCAGTCCCTCGTAGTAGGCCGTCCGGAGGGCGGCGTCTCCCCAGGTGGTCTGCACGGCGAGAGTACGGAAATCCGTGGTGTAGCGACTCACGGACGACCCTCCCTGCCGCAGATGGTACAATTTCATATCGGTCTCCACCTCAGCAGCAGGATGTTCAAATGTTAGCTTTAGTTAACGGGTGAATTCTCCATATGAATAAGCAGTGTCTGAATCTGATCGGAGAACCGCCGTGGCCCACTCAGCTGCCTGCCCGGATAGCAACGAGACGAGAAGCGCAACGCGCAGTCGGTCTGTGGAGTATCTGGTGGAATTGAACTCAAACACAAGATCCAATGCGGTTAGAAAAACGCTGCATTTCCCATCTGTGCCATCCCACTTATCCGGTAAAGCTATGAAAACATCAGAAGAGGAGGGGTGCGGCGCTGCAGCCGCTGCGACGGGCGTGGCAACAGCCGACTGAGCAGCCACCCCGCGGAGGGTCACGTTCTCCTGCCGTAACTCCGCCACCTCGCGGCGCAAGGCCGCGACGTCTTGGAGGTCCCTTTGGAGAGACGCGACTTCACCACAGAGCCCGTCACTTTATACACTATACACGCATGACTTCTGCGCCTCCCTCCCTTCTAATTACATCATTAAATTCGCATTAAATTACATCACAGTGTTAGGCCTGATCACTGACAATGATGAGTCCTCATACAGAAGGGGGGTGGAAAATATGGCAGCTTGGCGTGACGCCCACAACCTGGCCCTCAACATTAAGAAAACCAGGGAAATGATTGTGGATTTTCGTAAGGGCACAAAGACCATCCACTTACCACTTACTATTGGAAATGGGATGGTCGAGAGGGTTACCAGCTATAAATTTCTTGGCATAACTGTGCCAATAACATCAACTCTGCCATAGGGAAGGCCCAGCAGCGTTTCTTCTACCTCAGGAAACTGAGAAGAACTAATCTTTCTCAGCAGCTTATGGTGAACTTTTATCATTGTGCTATAGAGAGTGTGCTGACATATGGACTCTTGGTGTGGTTTTCCAGCTGCACTAGGGAGGAACAACAGGCACTACAGCGAGTGGTGAAAGCAGCGAGGAAAATCATCGGGACTAGTCTTCCGGAGATAAGTACTATCTACACTACACTATGAGTGCACAACATCCTGCGGGATCAGCATCGCCCTGCACATCACCTGTTTCACCTCGGACCTTGCTCATCATCGCTGTCCAGATAGAGGTGGCTAAGAGTGTTAATAAGTTCCTGGATGGGTTCACACCCGGTCACGAAAGGGCCTGCTTTGAAGTCGTGAGCCAGCAACTCTTCCCTAGCTCGAGCATTGGACTCGGCCATATCATACATTTACCTCACTGTAACTTAAATAAACTGGTTGATTAATCAAACACCTGAGTAAGTGTACTTTCTGCTGTGTGTAAGTAAACAGTGAAGCAGTGAGTGAGATGGCTAGGTAGCTAACAGCTAACAACCAGGCATCAATGTACAATACACACAATGTATAATGATACTGAAACTCTGATGACCACTGTAACAGACTACCTCTTGTTAATCAATAACAAACTAGCCATTAACAGATTCAGGGTAGGATAAAGACCACCAGAGGACAATATATTATATTAACAAAAGTGTATATACATTTATTGCTCAGTGCACACCATTCACTCCTTGCACCTCACATAACACACACATCTAGAGTTTGTTGCCTTAGCGGATGATTAGAGTCTTTGTGCTCTCACAATACAAAGTCTGTACAATGTGATACCGTCCCGGGGTGTGCTTTGCTCTATTCCCGCTGCCCTCCGGACGTACATCCCCTTTAATGGCGGTGCAGTGGATGCCGCACCGCCATTAAAGACAAAAACACTCCTGCTGTGGAGGAACACCCATAAATACGCCCGGAAGGAACACCCATAAATACACAGTGTTGTGAAACAGCAAAATGCCACAGTGGGCTTTGCACACAAAAACATGCATATGTAACCTCACATACTCACATGTGATTTTTGGACACAATATATCCTGCATTCAAGTTTGTGTTTCACCATAAGCATTAGCCGTAAGGGTTGCTGCTATTAGCCTAGCCTCTCTTATTCTTTTATTTGCATGCACCACCGCGGGCCAGTAGTCCCTAACCAGGCAACCATCTGTTATAATGGTTAGTGCAAAACACAGTTTAATTGGCTGAATTAATAAAATGGATATAGACCAGTGGCTTAAAGCATTGAATAATATAAAAAAGCAGTATAATGATATAAAGATATAAAATGAGTAATAATATATTGAGGTATACATTAAGCTACATAGGTATATATAAAAAAGACATAACTGATGTGATGTGGAGCTGAGCATGTGTGAGCATCTAAACTGATATCACTGGCTAGATGAGGAGGTGGAGGGGATGGAGAGATCTACCAACTGCAGCAAAAACCACACCAATTGGCAAATCAGTGTGAGGCTCATAAATAGCAATACACATGTTAAAAGTTACCTTTGCTGGAAAATCAAGCAAAGGTACCAACCGTTTTAGCCTCAGTCCCACAGAATTAAGGATCAGTTCAGATCCATAGAGGATCAGTTGACAGGGCTGATCCTTTTGCTAATAAGCAAGTCTCTTTTAATGAAGAAACCTTAGCAAGTCCAAGGATGCTTGCCACTCTGCCTTAACTTGGCCGAGAGCCGTGCGATCAACGAATAAGCTACGAGTGAGCTACCCTCACTGTCCATGTTACTCATGCTGTCGCTATGGGTACGCTTACAAGTGCGCTTAGCTAGGGGGACGGCATAGAAAGGAGTAAGATTAGATAAGAGACATGATCAAGTTACAAATGCTGAAGAACTAAAAGTTTAACAGAAAAGAAGATGGTGACTCATGATCTGTCTCTGAGAGACTGATGACATTGGCCCAGAAACGGGGGACTGTAAGAAAAAATTAAGCACCCGAAACTATTTTTTTTTTAGATAAATAGAAATATGAAATAAGGAAAAAAAGATTATAATTTTAAATTGCTGTAAACTACATACGCCATCTAGTGACAACAATAATGAAATACAGGATGGCAGAGGATTATAATGGGCAAAAGTTAGTAAGATATAATGGCCGACCTTGACAGACGGAAATACGAAAAAATAAAAATACCAGGCGGACTAAATTTAGTCAAAGGAACTATGAAAAAATAAAAACAAGTAACCGAAACAGTGACCAAAGTTGGTCCCTGGAAGTAAGAAAAAAGGGGAAAAACCTCGGGTGGAGACAGTTGAGTTTCTTTCTCAACTAACAGTATAAAAAGTGTATGCATTGTATTGCTTTTCAGTCTGCTTTTTGCCTGTTCTTGAGCTGGTATTGGGTGGGCTTACAAAGAGCTTGGTTGCGGCAATAAACTTCCAGTCTTGTTTTTTTTTTATACTAGTATAATTTGAATTACAGCACTAAATGTTTAGCACTATGTTTGAGCAATAAAGTGTGACAGCCATCAACAGTGGAAGATAAAAAATCTCCCCTACACAATCGAAAAAAAATAATAAATTCCCAATGAAAACTCATGAACATTTCCCTGCACAAGTAGCCTATTGCCATCTTCATAATCATTGCCCTCCAAGTAACCACAGGCAATTAACATTTCTCTGCCCCCAGTAACAAACAAATTGACTACCATGCATGTGATTATCAAATAATCAAAGGGCAAACATGGAAAAAACTTTTTTATTTTAACTTAATATATATATATATATATATATATATTTACACTGTTGAATATGCATGAAATGCATACAGATGTGTATGACATCAAATATGAACAATGTCCCATATGACCCAAGGCCTGGAAAGGTATAATAACACATACGCTTGCTTTCCTAACCACATTTCTAACATTTACTCACCAAGCATGTCTGATAGATAAAGTGACTAAATATTTGTAATTGTGCGTGTGTTACTGATATTATTATAATCAGATGATTAGTTAGGAAAAGTAAGAGACATGTATGCCAAAATTAACAAACATTGACATGCTTTATCAGAAGTACATTTTTGTATTTTATTAAATGGTTTTCTGTAGTAAAATATCTTAATATTGATTTTCTATCGATTTTTTTTCTATCATTTATTTTTATTGTTAAATTACTGTAAAGAAACAAATGAATTATTCTTCTGATGTTATATATTTAACCCTGGATGGTCATGTGGAGTTAGAGAAATACAGATTTGTTTATTTTGTAATTGTTCTTACACTCTACTTGTTGATTATAAGTTGCAATGGTCTGGTCATTTTTATTATATTTACAAACAAACGTCTCCATGAGCCCATGTACATTTTCATTGCAGCTTTGCTTTGTAATGCTCTCTTTGGGGCAACTGCTCTTTATCCTAAACTACTCACTGATTTACTGTCTGAAATTCATGAAATTTCTTTTGAATGCTGCATATTTCAATCATTTTGCATTTATACATATGGTGCTTCAGAGTTTACACTATTATCAGCTATGGCCTATGACAGATATGTGTCCATCTGTAAACCATTACAATATAGTACACTTGTAAAAATGTCCACTGTTAAAAAACTCTTATGTTGCTGTTGGTTTCTTCCTTGTTGTGAATTAGGCCTTAGTTCAATATTAGCATATCAACGTAAATTGTGTAAATTCAAATTAAATAGAATATATTGTAATACCAGTTCAATGATTAAGTTGTGCTGTACAGATGTTTCTGTAAGTAGTATATATGGGCTTTTTATTTTAAGCATTGCTGTGTTTCCTCCACTGATTTTTGTGTTTTTCTCATATTGCAAAATACTTTCAGTCTGTTTAATGAATTCCAAAGATTTCAGAAGAAAAGCTCTACGAACCTGCCTATCACATCTTTTAATTTTCATCAGTTTCTCCATCACAGTGTGTTTTGAAATTATAAATACTAGATTTGAAGACAACATGTCTCATGTGTTCAGTATGATCATGTCAGTGGAAAATCTTGTTATTCCACCTCTGTTAAATCCCATTATATATGGACTGAAGCTAAAAGAGATTTTAAACAGGATTAAAAAACTGATTTGGAAGAGTAAGAGAAATGTATGCCAAAGTTAACAATCATTGACTTGCTTTATCAGAAGTACATTTTTGTACTTTATTAAATGATTTTCTGTAGTAAAACATCTTAAAATTGATTTTTTACAAATCAGGGGTTCTTTAAACATTCAAACATGGATGGAAAATTAATTACATTTTATGGACAAATTATTACATTTTATTATTAAATTTAGACCTGATCGCCACCCTATGCAACAGGATTTTGAACTTCCTGACAGCGTGACCACAGCAAGTATGGACCTGGAGCAGCATCTCCAGCATCACCACACTGTGAACTAGATGAGGTCCTAGCAAACATGGTTGTAAAAAAAGTTAAACTAATTTACATTAGTGGAGTGTGGGGGGCTGAAGGAGTTTTCAAAAAATTGAAATTGAAAATTTAAACCTTTAGGGGTCTGCGGGTCTTTTAAGGCCCTAAAGAAGTTCTGACATGTCCTGACATTTGTGCATTTTTAGTTACTCAAACATACAAATGCCTAATATGTGATTACACTGTATTCAGCACATACTGGATAACAATAACATTTAAAGGAGCATTTATGTACAAGTTTGTATTTTGGACAAAATAACTGCCATGCATATTTATTGAAAAAATTTAATAAAATATTGCCGTAAACAACATTCACAACTTTTGTCTACAATACATGTTGAAACAAGTATTGTTTGTCGAATTCAAAATGATATTACAATCGTCCCGCTCAATCATTTACAGAAAACGTCTCAGGTTACTTTGCTCTAACCCTGTTCCGTCAAAAAGCTGGACACACCTGGAGGTTATAAATAGGAGTGAACCGGAAACGTCTTCAGGTCAATTTTGTCTGAAAGGACATCCAGCCACACCAGCAGCCTGCTGCATCACACAATTGCTGCAAGGAAGCACCTCTAGCCAGAGCAATTGGTGAGGCAATCCCCCAGGTCACATGAGCCGTGATTCCCAGAGGCGAACTGTGACCATGCGCCTCGTAGGCTAGAGCAACAGCATCTCTCACCCAATGTGACATCGTCTGTCTAGTGGCGCAAATGAAAAGCTGCTCTGACTTATGCCACTGTCTAACGTGGTGGATGTAATCTTGAAGAGCACGTACTGGACACAGTAAATGAAGTCTTTCCTGCTCCGGAGCTGTAAAGGGTTGTTACGCCAAGGTCTTTCATTACCTTTTTCTCCCCCCTGGAGGGTTTGACAAAACTTCATTTGTTGTGCATGCTAACAAAAGGACACATAAAGCAGGCAACCATTTTGCAGCAGAGAGCTCGTGTGCTTCTCTCATCTTCTTTCAGTTGTGTAAAACCCTCAATGAAGCTTTGCTTGTAAGTCATAATTTGTATTCATTGTTTATATACCTTGTATTTGCATCTTGTTTAGACATATTTCGGAGACACTCTAGCATTTTCACATGTACAGTATTGTGTTCTCAGAGAGCGCTATAACTAGCATTGCTGTGTTTCACGGATATTAATGTAAAGTTGTATAATGAATCATTGTATTTTGTTTACCTGTAAGTAAGCATCTTCCTTTTGTATTGATTTGCAGCTTCACAAAAATAAGATAAGAAAAAGGGAAAAGAACATAAAGTCAAGTAAAGAGAATACTTACCTGATCTTACCTGAGTGGTCATTGAAGTCAACCCATCATCTACTCTCAATGTTTAGCTATATGTATATGCATGTCAGACACACATGCAGAGGACATAATAAAGGTGGAGGACAGAAGGCTTCGAGAACGACTAGGTGCATAGGTCGTAACTTTTGGAAGATAGTTCGGGTGAGGAGGCAGAATAGCTTTGACTGGCCCAACGGCAAAGTCTAGGCAGTATGGGGAGACCGACAAAGCCTACAGATCTCCAATTTTTTTCAAAGAAGTAATGGCCATAAGAAAAACCATCTTAGTAGTCAGAAGCCTGACAGGCGCTGACTAATGGTTTGAAAGGGGTGTCAATCAGACCTTTGAGCCAAATAGTTAAGTTCCACGAAGAAACCATCACACTAGTGGGCAGCCTCAACCGTTTAGCTCCACGAATAAAACGGGCAACTAAAAGTTTGCTTTCCCACAGAAACCCCATCGGTTAGAACATGACAAGCTGAAATAGTGGCTACATACATTCTGAGAGTACTAGGGCATAAGCCCGAGGACAACATTTCTTTGAAACTCCAGCACTAAAACAATTCGTCAGTGGAGTGGGTCAACATGTTTTGCAATGCACACTCCATTTGATTGCATAAGTTGTTCTAGTGGAGGGAGCCCTAGCATTTAGAATAGTTTCAATTACGCTGGCTGGAAGACCAGCATCTCTTAGTTGGTCCCCTTCAGAGGTCAGACGTGGAGTTGCAGAATTTGGGCCGGGGATCGTCGAGGAGAGATATCAGATCCGAGAACCGCACTCTGGTCGGCCAACGGGGCACTATCAATAAGAGCTGCAAACTCTGTTGACGGACCCTTGCCAGGACTCCCGGGAGCAGACCTATCATAGGAAATGCATAAAGGCGTAATCTGGGCCACATATGCGCCATCGCATCCAGACCTAGGGGAGCTAGAGGAGTCAGAGAGTAGTAAAGGGGACATTTTGCTGTTTCTTGCGAGGCAAAGAGGTCCCCCTCTGTGACATAAAATCTTTCCCAGATTTGACTGACTACTTCGGGGTGGAGTTTCCATTCCCCATGTGTCACAGCTTGTCTGAATAGTAAGTCTGCTCCCACATTCATATGGCCTGGAATGAAAATCACCCTGAGGGACAGGAACTTGTCCTGTGCCCAAAGCAGAACCTGGTGCGCTAGCTTGTTCAAGCGGCATGAGCACAGTCTGCCCTGGCGATTTATGTATGAGACTACCGTAGTGTTGTCTACCCACACTAGGACATGGTAGCCTCTCAACTGCTGGAGGGAGTATTTCAGGGCCAGAAATAGAGTCAGTATTTCAAGGCAATTGATGTGCCATGCGAGATGACAACCTCTCCAGATCCCTTGGGCTGGACGGCCATCCAAGGCCGCACCTGAATCCGTGAGGGAAGCGTCTGACAATAGCATCTTGCGACGACAAGACGAACATAGAGTGGGACCCACAGTCAAAAGCCGAGGTCTGAACCACATACAAAGGGTACGATGCCCCTGGCACGTAACCCTTATTTTGCCTTATTCTCCGTGAATTGGCCCTTGAGTGAAATCCCCTGGCTCTTAGCCAAAACTGAAACACTCTCATGTGCAGAAGGCCCAAAGGTATCACCGTGAACGCAGCTGCCATGAGAGCTAAAAACATTCTTAAAGTAATGAACAATCACCTTCTGGCCTAGCCTGATTTCTTTTAAGGTATTGTGAATGGGTTCGACACGCGCAGGAGACAGCTGTGCCTGCATTGTAATCGAATTCCATGTGACATCCAAATATGTTGTCCTCTGAGCAGGAAAGAGAATGCCTCTCCCGGCGTTGAATCTTAATCCTTAATCTTAACAAATGGAGGTGAGCTAGGACGACATGTCGATGTTTAAGGGCTAGCTGCTAAAACTGAGCCAGGATGAGCCAGTCATCTATATAATTTAGAGTACAGATGCCCTGGAATCATAGAGCCAGCGCTGCATCCATGCATTTTATACATGTGCGGTATGACAGGGCTAAGCCAAATGGAAGGACCTGATACTGGTAAGCTTCACACCCGAAAGCGAACCTCAGGAACTTCCTACATTGTAGCAATATTTCTATATGAAAATATGTGTCCTTCAGCTCGATTGTCACAAACTGGAGGTGTTCGGCATCCTGAAACATGTCAGGAAAGAACTGAGCACCTAACATTTCTGGAGACCGGTGCTCCCTGAAACACCAGTGGTGGTGGAGATTGGACAACAGCCTCCAGAGTGTACCAGGGAGGAGTCTTAGGAGGCACGTCAGCTTCAGGACTTCTTTTGGTGGAGATGATGCTCCTCAGGTCATTATTTTTTGAGGTGGATTGCAAAGCGCGCTGAGTCCCTCCCCAGTCTCCTGAGCATGCAGGAGAGAAACTTCACAAGGTCTGCTCATAGAGCTTCGCCTCACGAAACCTAGTGGTGGCAGTGTTTACGGCATCGTTAAGAGGCCAGAAGGTGAGATGGGGGAATCAAGGAGGAAAACGCGATCCCTGACATTGATGCCAGTGAGGTTAAGCCAAAGAATGGATGATAGCATGGGCCATCTGCTTGGTGGCAATATATATAAATCTGTGGCTCGGCGTAGCTCCGGAAACGCTGCATCGTCGATAGACCCGCCAGTGCTCAGATGTCTCAGCAGATCAGCTGATATACCTGCAAAACCGCTATGGTGTGCAGGGCACCTGACCTGCTGCCTGAAAAGCTTTCCCCACCAACGTAGATGTTAGTCACGGCTTGTTGGGGAGTGTGGGATTTTTCAGGGAAGATGAGCTCCCAGGAGAGAGATAGTCCGCAAGCATCTCTTCAATCTGGGACATCATCTTATAACCCTGCTTTCCGTCTCATGTGCATCTTCCAGATCGGCACACAAACCCCAGGAATGCGCTGCGGCTCGTGATTTCTCTTTAACGAAAGCGAGCCGCGCAAAGCACTTTGATAGGGAGGAGATCACAATACTCACACCTTCCCGGAAGCTTGAGGAGAGCGCGTTCTTCCCCCAAACACTCAAAACAAAATTTGTGGAGATCGCCCTCTGAAAGAGCTCCATCACATGGAGGCACGTATCTCTTAGACTCTGCCATATCGGTGAGTTAAGACTTTTCTTTTCCTTTCGTAATTTTCTTACACACATACACACACACAAAAACACAAAGCGGTACTGAAGATAAAAAGACCTGAGGATGTTTCAGGTTAATTTCTATTTATAACCTGCAGGTGCACCTTATCAGATGACGTCACCTGACCGAGGTTATACGTCAAAAATATTTGGCGTGTTTGATACAAACATGCATCACAACCAGAGAACAGAGATGTTCCCATAGCGTTTTCACACAGCATCGAGTGTAGCTTTTGAAAGAGAACAATATCTTTATTTAAATTTTCTAAGACACTGTTTTGTTAGAAATGGGACTAGATTTGATTGAAGCTGTGTAGCAACTGCTTTTGTAGAAAGGAAAGGAAGGTTATAACTGGGCTTGTATTTAAGTAATACTGTTTCTAAAATGGATTTTTTTTAAAGAAGGGGTCTGATGACTGCAGTTTTCAGTGTATGGGGAATATATTCAGTCTAGGGAGAGAGATTTATGATCTTAAAAATTAGCAGACTTATAGCACAATTGTTGAATTTAACCAAAATTATCATAAGAGAGCCCAGAGCATAATTTGGTGGTTTCCCTCTCACAATGCGCTAAACCATTTGCTGCATAGTGTTAGAGAAACAGTTAAAAGGTTGAAAAGTAACTGGATAAAGATAATCGGATGTTATCCACTTTTTTCCTGAAGGAAGTAATAAT
This sequence comes from Clarias magur, assembly GCA_013621035.1. Lineage (NCBI taxonomy): Eukaryota > Metazoa > Chordata > Actinopteri > Siluriformes > Clariidae > Clarias > Clarias magur. The sequence goes on along the minus strand of QNUK01000148.1, from coordinate 517,488 downwards.
ATTAAATTTTTCCTCTGTATTCCAAATGAGAGTGAATTTGCTGCTTCTGAGGAAGAAAAGTTGCTTGGAGTTTCCAGGGCACGGGGATATCAGGAGTAGTTTGCTCGCGCAGTGACAGGATGTTAAAAGCTCAGTCGTCTTTAACTATTCTTCATCACAACAGTATTACTCAGGTGAAAGAGAAGAGGCAATTTTTATGAGGTGGCATATAGGGCTTAAATCAAACTTCACTCATGCACACACACATAAAACACTGGTATACACATATACAGATGGGGCATTTAAAAATTAGTTTTTTTCTGTGGCTTGACGCAATTCTTCCCGCTGAGTGCCGCGCGCTTCTGGGAGTCCGCGCCTTGCAATTTACATCCAAGTGTTGTACTTCACAGAATTCCCACCAGGTGGCACATGGAAGAACTCTGCCTGAGCACATTATACGTATAATCATTCTGTCTGAACTCACAATGTCATAAGTCTGCAATGTATAGTATAGTCTATGTAACTTAGTGATTGTGTGAAAACAGCCACAATAAATTCTTAAGAAATAGACACAGTTCTTACATATATAATATAATATAATAGTACATACTTATATCAAGTTTCTTCTTTGGGTTCTGACAAAGTCGCGTGCATTTTTGGAAGCAGAGCCCCGCGCGAAGTCACGGGCAATTTTTTTGTCTGTCTGTCTGTCTGTATGCATGTATGTATATTTGGCCGAACCCTATGTTAGGCAATGGCCTAACAAAGCCCATGCATTTGCTTATGGGCAAACATAAGTGACAAATTCCATTTGTTAATGCAAGTGGAGCCTCAGATTGCGAGTAACGTAGTTTACGAGTGTTCTGCAAACCGAGCAAAAGATTTTTAATAAATTTTTAATCGGAAACCGAGCAAGTATTAGTTTACGAGCGCCGAGTATCATGTATCACGCATGCTACTCTTATTTTGACACCAAGCGTCACTCCCCCCACCCACCGCTTCGCAAACACACAGAAACTCTGCTCGTCTCACACACACACACACACACACACACACGCACAGACGCTCTCTCACCTTTTCACCCCCTCCCCGGCTTCACAAACACACAGAAACTCTGCTCTGTTGCGATTCTTTTCAAAGGTAAGGTGCTGGTTCATTTGTTTTTTTTGTTTTTTTTTACTTTACAGCAGTGATTCCTTTAGTATGCGCTCACGCCAGGTCAGAGAGATTTCTTTTTTCCCTGTTAAAACGGTGTTTCCGCTGTGTTTGTGTTTGTTGTGACACTTAAAAAGTCATTCTGTTAATATACGCTCATGCCAGTCTCAGAGAGATTTCTTTTTTTCTGGTTAAAACAGTGTTTCCGTTGTGTGTATGTGTGTGTGTGTGTGTGTGTGTGTGTGTGTGTTTGTTGTGAAACTTAAAAAGCGAGGTGGGGAGAGGGCAGAGGAGTGTTACTGCGTAAAACGAGGCATGGGAAGGGGCTAATTCCACACACACACACACACACACACAGCGCCTGTGCGCACCAACGGGAACACTTATCTGTCGGGATTTATTTGTACTTTTTTTTTTAAAGGTAAAGTGCAGATTAATTTGTTTTATTTTCATTTTACAGATTGTATTAATTATTTTTATGTATTTATTTTTGTGGGCTGTGGAATGAATAATTTGAGTTTTCATTATTTCTTAAGGGAAATTATGATTTGAGAGATTTCTGTTAAATGGTGTTTCTGTGTTTGTGTGTGTGTCCGTTTGTTGTGAAACTTAAGTGATTCCTTTAGTATGCACTCATGCCAGTCTCGCTTTTTTCTGTTAAAACGGTGTTTCCGCTGTGTTTATGCGCTTGTTGTGAAACTTAAAAAGTGAGTCTGTTAATATACGCTCATGCCAGTCTCAGAAAGATTTATTTTTTCCTGTTAAAACGGTGTTTCTGTTGTGTGTGTGTGTTTGTTATGAATCTTAAAAAGCGAGGTGGGGAGAGGGAGGAGGAGTGTTACTGTGTAAAACGAGGCGAGGGAAGGGGCTAATTCCACACACACACACACACACCCACACACACGCACGGCGCCTGTGCGCACCAACGGAAACACTTATCTGTCAGGATTTATTTGTACTTTTTTTAAAGGTAAAGTGCAGATTAATTTGTTTTATTTTCATTTTATAGATTGTATTTATTATTTTTATGTATTTATTTTTGGGGGCTGTGGAACGAATAATTTGAGTTTTCATTATTTCTTATGGGAAATGATGATTTGGTTTACGAGTGTTTTGGAATACCAGTCCACTCCCGGAACGAATTATGCTCATAATCCAAGGTTCCACTGTACCTTGTACTCAACACCACCTAATTCATTTCAGCACCCACCACCTCCTGTCTGGCCTGGAACAGAGTTTCCCCGAAGGACAGATCCCATTAAAGCACACCAAACTTCCAGTGATCAAACATGCTCACTAAAGTCAAGTTGTGTGGCTGTTTCATCCTCATGTACTCCTGTGCACACACCTATGACAGTCCCAGCAGATGCTAGAGCGCGTATGTATGCACAACAACCCATTCTGGCACAACAACCTCAGACTTCACCTCTTTGTGTGGCTGGTCAGCAAGGCCTAAACATCCAAGCCTCTGCAACAACAGCGCAACAACCCAGCTTTACACAGACACACCAAGTCCAAAATGTGTCAGTATTCAGCGGTGGTCCTGAGTGCAAAATACTTATTGAAGACTGGGTATGGGATATGCAGTATCTTCTTGATGCTAGAGGAATGAATGCAAATTTGTGCTTTGCTACGATAATGCGACATCTGAGTGGTGAAGCCCGGAGGCTTGTTCTAAATCTCCCTCCGAATGACCAGTCTATCAGCCGAGCTTTTGAAGAGCTACGAGCTGAGTACAATGAAATGCAGACATCTCACGACCCATTGGCTGATTTCTATGAGAGGTGCCAACGCCCTGGTGAATCGGCATGCTCTTATGCCATAAGAAAAAGAGAAAGAAAGAAAAGAAATTAAATAAACAGAACACTGATCTAACTGAACTCACAGCCCTAGTAAAGAAACTTTTGAGCAGCCAAGAAGATCAGGTCAATAGATTGACACAGTTGGAAGCTAGAGTTGGAGCATCACCGCAGGCTCAGAGAGCTCAAGGGGTTAATGACTCAGCAGTAAGGGGTGTGTAGTGTGCTATCGTTGTGGGAAACGAGGACACATTGCACTCCTGTGTCACACAATGTTGACAGAGGAGGCACCCCAAGCTGAAAATGGGGCAGGGACCAGGCAGGGTTTAAATGTGTAGGGCCTGTGGTTACCGGGGCAGCAGGAGATGGGCAAGTTCAAACCAGCTGATACTCCCCTGGTATTTCCCTGTAATTAAGAGGTGGTTGAGGTGAATGGAGAGATGTGTAAGGCTCTCACTGATTCTGGCTCTCAAGTAACCACAATTACTGATGAGTTCTGGCACAGTCACCCTGTCCTATGTACTCAGGAACTGCAGCTGTCAGACATCCCGATTGAAGGTGATGCTGGTCAACCCGTGTCTTATGTTGGAGTGCTTTCTATCAACCTCAAGCTCTTGGGAAGGGTCTACTCAAATGTTCCCGCTTTTGTTGTCCCTATGACAGAGTACAGATCTAGTGTTCCACTGCTCATTGGAACTAATGTCATACGGGTCTCCAGAAACAACCTCAAAGCCTCATATGGCAGAAAATATTTGGCCAAGGTGAAGCTGACTAATCCTGAGTGGCACTCTGCAATGGTGGCGGTAAATAAAAGTGAACCTGGTGGGGCTGAGGGCAAAGTGGATCAGATACAGTATGCAGGCCACAGAATACACATACCAGCTGGCAAGGAGCAGGATGTTATTGGCAGAGTGATGGGTGGACCAAAGAGAACACGGTCCTGGTGGAGAGCCAATCCCCCAGAAGGTTATCAGAAGGCATTGTGATTGCCAGGCTCCTCGCTGATGTCGAAAAGGGGTGTGTTCCAGTCCGTCTTCTGAATCTGTCTGAGAAGGATCTTATTGTCAACCCAAGGACCTTGCTTGCGGATGCTTTCCTAGTCCAGAATGTCATTGAAGACAGAGAAAACTGCCAAACGTCGTACCAGAGCCAGTCTGTGTGTCAGGGTCAATGTGGAAAGAACTCAGTGGCTGCCGCTTGCCAAAGCCAGCAACAGATTACCAGTGTTGAGTTTGAAAATATGACATGTGGAATTGATCGTGGTGTTGCAGCAGTGGAAAGCAAGGAGCAGCTTGCCCTACTTAAGGGTTTACTGAGGCAAAATGCTGATGTCTTCTCCAAGCACTCAATGGACTATGGACATACCACCACTGTGCAACATGAGATACCTCTGGTAGACCCAAAACCTTTTCGTCTCCCTTATCGAAAGATACCTCCCTCTCAGTACCAGGAGGTAAGGAAGGCCTTATCCCAGATGGAAGAAGCTGGAGTCATTCGTCCAAGTAGAAGCCCATACGCATCCCCAATCATTGTAGTTTCAAAAAAAGATGGTTCCTTAAGGATTGCGTGGACTACAGAAAACTGAATTCCTGCAGCACCAGAGATGCTTTCCCACTTCCATGAATAGAGGATGCATTGGAGGCATTGGGACAAGCAAGGTTCTTCTCGACTCTCGACCTTAAATCTGGTTACTGGCAAGTTGAGGTGGCTGAACATGACAAGCAGAAAACTGCATTCACCTCTATGGGTCTATATGAGGCTAATAGGATGCCTTTTGGTCTGCAAAATGCTCCCTCAACCTTCCAAAGATTGATGACCTGCTGCTTTGGTGACTTGAATTTTGAGAGCCTGTTGATCTACTTAGATGACATAAGTATGTTCTCTAAGAATTTTGAAGAACACCTTGAACGGTTGGACGTAGTGTTCGGCCGACTCCGCAAACATGGTTTGAAGCTGAACCCTCAAAAGTGCAGTCTTCTGAGGAAGGAAGTCCAGTATTTAGGCCATGTGGTGTCAGCAGAAGGTATATGTACTGATCTGAAGAAGATAAGTAAAGTCAGTGACTGGGGGCGGCCATCAAACGTAAAGGAAGTGCTGAGATTTCTTGACTTCTCAGCGTACTACAGGCGATTCATTAAGGATTATGCCACACTGGCAGCACCCCTGTATATGCTGACATCTGGTGACCCTAAAAAAAAGGGCTGGGGGGGTGGGGGATAGTGCGAAAGGAACGCCTAGACTGGGAAAACCATTTGAATGGTCAAATGAATGTGAGATCGCTTTTGAAGCATTAAAGGAGAAGTTGACTCCTTGGGCTACCCCAACTACAGTTTACCATTTGTGCTGCAAACTGATGCATCAAGAGATGGTCTTGGGGCAGTCTTGGCCCAGATTCAAGATGGTACAGAACGAGTTATTGCATATGGGAGCCGGGGGTTAAGGCCACCTGAAACCCGCTACCCAGCACACAAGCTGGAGTTCTTGGCTCTGAAGTGGGCTGTCACGGATACATTTTATGATCATCTCTATGGGCATAAATTCTCTGTTCTTACTGATAACAACCCGCTGAAATATGTGATGAGCACTGCCAAATTAGATGCCACTGTCCAACGTTGGGTGTCAAAGATGGCCATATTTGACTTTGATATTAAGTATAGGCAAGGAAAGTGTAATTCAAATGCTGATGCTCTGTCAAGGATGTCCAGCCAAGAAGTCACAAAAGTCCTTCATTTTTGACCACAGTGGACCTCATCACAGCAGCAAGAACAGGAAAGTGAGACGAAATGTGGGATGCAGGGAGAGGATAATAGTAAGCAAGATGACAGAACTGTAACAAGCAAAGGTGAGCGTATCAAAGAGGATAAGCTTCATCAATTTAAGGGAGCTGGAACTGATGCACTTCCTGCAATGACCAAACTGGAGATTAGGAGGCATCAGAAAGAGGATCTGTGTACAGTCCTACACTACATGATATTGAACAATAAGCCAAGACGAGGTGAGTGGTTGAACACTGGGAAACACACACTGCTTCTCCTAAAAGAGTGGAGGAGGTTGGTGGTCAAAGATGGAATTTTGTACAGACAAATTAGAGATGTTCAGGGAAGGTTCACTGCTCAGCTCATCTTGCCAGAAAAACTGCAACATTTAGCTAAAACAAGTCTTCATGATGACTGCCCATTTGGAATTTGAGCACACCCTAAGTTTATTCCGGGAGCGTTTCTTTTGGCCGAAAATGTATGGTGAAATAAAGTCCTGGTGTGAGCAGTGTGTAAGATGTTGCCTGAGGAAAACTCCCACGGCTGGAAATAGGGCTCCCTTGGTGACCATTGACACTAGCGCCCCTATGGAACTCATCTGTATGGATTTTTTTGTCCTGGAAATGTCCAAGGGGGGCATAGAGAATGTTCTGGTGGTCACTGACCATTTCTCACGATTTGCTCAGGCCTACCCCACAAAAGACCAAAAGGCTGTCACTGTGGCAAAGGTGCTGTGGAAGAATTTGTCGCTTTGCCTTCCCAGCTAGACTCCATGCAGAACAGGGACGCAATTTTGAGAGTGCAGTGGTGAAGGGGTTGTGCAAGCTGGCAGGAATTACAAAGACACATATCAGCCCATACCACTCACAGGGTAATGTGATCACTGAGAGATATAATAGGACTGATGAACATGTGGGCACTCTTGATCCTGGTCAAAAACCTCGGTGGCATGAATAGGTTGATGCACTGACGCATGCTTACAATTGTACGCAGCATGACTCAACTGGTTTCTCCCCTTACTTCTTGATGTATGGCAGGCACCTCAGACTTCCTGCTGATCTCATCTTTGGTTTGTCAGCCGCAAAAGATCCTTGCCAATACAGTGAATATGTCCAGACCCTGCGGGAGTGCTTGACCTATGCTTATGATCCGGCAGATAGGATGTCAAGGCATGCGAAAGATCTTCAGAAAAGGCATTATGATAAGAAAGTCAAGAGTGATATTTTTCAGCCGGGTGATCGAGTGATGATGAAACTGTTATATTGAGGGGAAGCAGAAGCTGGCAGGTAGTAAATTACTCTCAAAATTGGTTTCTTCAGGCTGCACTGATTAAAAATCAGTGTCCCAGTGGAGTGAAAGTTTCGAAGCAGAATTTAACAACTTTGACAAGAAAGCTTCTGAATTTGGAGGCAAGGGTTGGCTGGTTGGTGGAGCGTTTGAGCGTTTATTGGCCGCCGACAACAGATGGGGGCACCTCCACAGACGGCTTTCCCACATTGATGTTGACTCTTTTGGAGACTCCCACTCTAAAATCTGATGAAAATAAACCATTTCCTCATTATTCTGCATTAGAAGAGAAAACAACCTCAGCCAGCGGACACTTGGATGATGCCGGTCTAAGTCTATATTTTCCATCAGCGGACTCTACACCCCTTGTTGACCACACGTTCAGACAGCAAACTCCATGAGAGCACATTTTATCAATGGACTCACAATCGCAGAACATTCAAACCATCGTCTAACCGATATGTTGATGGTTAGTTGCACACCAGTTCGAGAAAATCTGAGGTTTTCTTCGGTGTCCAACGCAACGTCCTTTTGTTTGAGACTGCCTGAAACACCAACAAAAACCTCACATTATCATGTTCGTCGATCTCTCATACAGGGAGTAATCCAACCTGACATAACTTTAAATCACGTTCCTCTGGAGGCAGAGCAACGAATGTATATGGATTCAACAGGAACAGATGGCAAACCAAGAGCAGATCGTTTTGCTGTTCATCTGTTTAAATGGTTAATTCCTCTTTGCGTCTATCAGGACTGGGTAGGAATGGTGAATTTCGATGGTTCCAGGGAAAAAAAAGCTTTGCCCCACAATGTGCGTCAAGCAATTGCTGATGCTGTTGCAAAGAAATTTCACACCACAGCCCAGGACTGGAAGCAAATAAAAGACAAAATTAACAAACTACTCAGAAAGAAACAATTAACTTTTCCTCTGTTTTAAGGTGTTGTGCAACAAGCATTGTTTGAACACTGTTTATTTTTCCTACAAATAAATACTTGCTTTAAATTCTATACTGTCTTGTGATTATGTGAACAAACTGACAGGCCATACTGGACATACACAATTCCTATCAAAAAACAGTTGATATGTAATGTCTTCTGATTTTGCAGTTAAGCCCGCTGCCATGATTTCCTGGCCGAAAATGATTTGCTCTTCCTCCACTTCCTCCAAAGTGATTTTCAGAACAGGAGCCTCATCGTACTATAATAGTTTTGATACATTGATTTGTTTTGATCTGATTTAATATTGCATCTTGATTGCTTCACAGCTTCAGTATACTTTAGACTGCATGATGTTTGTTAGTGGATTAAATTGCACTGTAAACCCGATTAAGTTGGCAAAACTCAGTTATCAGGTAATCAGTTACATAATTTTTAAAAAAGTAATGTTTCCAATTTTAAGTAAACAGTGTGCTTCGGGTCATTGTCCTGGAAAAAATTGTGGTGAACTCCAAATTCTTCCCTGATGTATTGGGCGGCGGTTTCTTTTATGATAACTTCCTCAAAGAAAGAACGATCCATTATCCCTTCAAATATATCAGTCCTGGTCCAAGTCTGGATATTGCCCCCAAAAGTGAACTTTCAAAGGATGCTTTGGTTTTGGTTTGAACACAGGTCTTCCTCTTTTACAAATGCCATCATGGCAAAACGATCCAAAGCCACTGTTGTTTCATCCGTGAAAATGACGTCATCAAACAGCTCTTTCTTTTCGATCCATTTTTGAGCTTGTTGAAGACGAAGCTCGGATATTATTTTTGTCTCGGATCATGGGACAATGTTGAGTTTTCCCATACCTCCATCCAAGTTTTTGTCTGACACTGCATATGGATGTCCACACCAAAGTGACGCAGTAGTTGCTTTTTCACCAATCTTGCAGCTATTTCATCATTTTGGTTAGTGGTGTTCTCTATGGCTATGACAATGTCCCTTAAAATAAGAGAAAGATATTAAATATTTGACACGTTAGGCAAAAAACTATTACAGATACTGTTGTATCATTTGTGATAGCGCTGAGGTAAGTAACTTATGGAGTAATTTTGCGAGGATTACGTTTGAGTGCTGTCTTCTTTGTAATGTCTTCTGATTGTGCAGAGGGCTGCGTGAACACCAATAGAATTCAGATGGTGATGAATCTCTCGAGTGGAACATCCTGCAGCTCTCATTGTCCTGATGTCTTGGGAATTAATCTTGCTGATATTTGTCATTTTAAAATGCTTTTATAGTACATGTGGCTGCAATGCATTTATCCTTAAGATTTCATGATGTCATTGGGGGCGTGAATCAGATGACAATGGGTTGGCGATAATTTAAATGTATGTGATATATTAACAAGTGCTACATACAGTACATAGAGCTTAATACAGTACACTGCAAAAAGTGCTACACCCACAAAGTAGGCTTTACATATTTGTTTTAGAGTAAAAAAATACTCCGTCTGATGTTAAAATATATCCATTTTAATCTAACAATATATTTTAAATTAAACGTTGTGCGATCCGAGTAGTTTATTTTTATCTGACAGTGATTGGAAGGAAAGACCTTCTGAATATCTCCTTTTGGGGGTAGGGGTGCCTGTAAGAGATATTGGGGACTGCATGAGTGAGGGCAGTATGGATAGAAAGGCAGGGGCAGATGAATCAAACCTATTGAACAAGTGATTTAGTTCATTTGCCCACCTCACATCCCCCACAACCAGAGAGTTCTGTTCTTTGCGTGCCAGTTGCCCTCTGATTGCGCTTCTAACCAAGGAACTCTGTTACCGATTCATGCAGCAAAATGCAATCAGAGGGCAATCGGCACTTTTGGCAGTGTTCCATTGACAAGTTCCTGAGATAGATTAATTTCAATTATGCAACACTTTCGATTTGATGACAAGGACATGCGGGCAGAACGGGTGAAAACAGACAAATTTGCTGTGATCTCCGACATCTGGACACGCTTCAACAAGAACTGTGCTGAGAGTTTCACTCCAGGGGAACGCATGACCATAGATGTACAGGGTGGACAGACAAAAGAAGATTGTTTGAGTCTTCTAAGGAACTTTGTTGCCAATTCATGCAGCACAAGGAAATACTGGCACAGAGGCAGGCTGCTGCAGCTGCTGTAGCTGCTGTGCCAGGGACTGTATAGACAATGCAGTGTCAGGTGCAAGAGAGCTGCAACAGGAATCGCAGCAGGTTTACCTGTGCAGCATGTCAAAAATTCACCTGTGCCAAATGCAGGGACGATGGACACTGGGTCTGTAAACGCTGTAAAGTTTGTACAAACACTTTAAAATAAAACAGACTTGTGTATCCATATATTGTGAATGTGTGTCTTTTGTATAAATACGGTAGGCATTCCTGAAGGTTTCCATGTCACACACAAGGTTTGCACAACAAAAGCAGGAGAACAATGGAGCAGCAGGGGTGCTAGTAGGTGTTAGGTCCAGGGAATTTACGCAAATTTGCACAGCGTTAGTAAATCTAGTGTTAAAGTAATTTAGTCATTAAAGTCATTTTAGTTGTTTAAAGTCATTATAATGCATGATTTAACAGTAATATTTAGATAATAAAGTCAACAGAAGTCGTGAGATTTCCAAAATAAAGTTAACAGTATTGACTTTTTAATATTGTTATTATACTCATGCAATTTACTCAGGCATTTTTATTAATACATTCATTTATACACAAAAATGCCTACTATTGTTACTCACATTTTAACTAATTTTTACTCATAGTGTTGAGTATATATACTGTATATATACTGTTGCATTAACAAAACTTCTCTCCTATTGCTGACTCATTTTGGAAATGAGGTACTTAATAATGCAAATGGAATTTGTCACTTATGTTTGCCCATAAGCAAATGCATGGGTTTTGTTAGGCCATTTTTAAACTTTAGCCCCCTAAAATCATGCCCAGCACCCGTAAAAAAATTTAAATTAACTTAAAAAATTATTATTGTCCCTTTACATTTGATATGAAACGGCGCATTTTTCAATCGGCTCAGCAGACAGCGACAGCGCGGAGTGAGAACCGGAGATCAAGGTGTGTGTTTATGGATAGATTGATAGATTTACACCTGTTCAGTTCTTTACTATAAATACAGTTTATAAAATATCATGAGGGGGTAATTGGTTTCCCTTTTGAGTTAAAGTTTCGCTGCATTCACCTGTCCTCCCGCAACTGTTTCCTCCAGAGATGGGGTTAAATGCTTTTTGCCAACATTAATGTAGTGTGTATTTTGTAGTGTAGTGTGTAACACTGTAACAACAATATTATATATAGATATTTGATTTATTTCACATTAGTCCGTCACATAAAACAGACTTAGGATTTACTGCAACTGTTTTGGAACAGCAAATATAAAATGTCTATTCACCGTTGTCCTTCAATGTCTTGAAAAGCACCTGGTGAATTGGAATGTCTTGGTATTAACTGCATTTACAAAAAAGAAAACCCGGATCACTGTCACGAACTGGTATGACAGGCAGTTCGGGCGGGTGTTATTGCCGTGGGCAGAAATGGCAAGCATAAGCTCAGGGGGGTTGTTTTTAAACATCAAAGTCTTTAACAAAAAGGAACCCACAAAACAAACTTGGACTCTGCACAGAACACACACATACACAGTCTCATTTAGCCTTCCACATAAAAAACAATATTTTCAGACCTTTGTGAGCATTTCAGACCGTAAAGCATTTCAGACGGGACTAACACGAAGGCTTGGGACTGACACGAAGGCTTGGGACTGACACGGGACGGGAAGGCTAGGGACTGCACGGGAAGCACAGGGGAGCACACTGGAAGCTTAGGGGAGCACACAGGCAACTAAGGGAGCACACAGGCAACTAGGGGAGCACACAGGAAACTAGGGGAGCACACTGGAGGCATGGGAAATAATCAAAGAACACAGCACACAGTACACACACAAAATCCACAAAATAAACCAAAGAAACACACTTACACAATACTCAAACCACTGAACCAAACAGAGCCCAAATAAAGTAACATAAGTAAAATAAAACATAACCAAACCAAACCAGAACAGATCAGTTTTTCCAGCCTTCTGGGAAACTGAGTTGGCTAACAAAAAACTACAAAACAAAGACAAACATGTACGCACAGTGACCTCTGGTGGTAGTCCCTTACAATCACCAGCGACTGTGAAATAGTTAAGACAACTACAGTATCACTATTTGCACTTGTAGTTATCAAAGTCATTGTATTAAAACCATTTATACTTAGTGTGAATAGAATCTAATGGTATTTGTATTAGGCGTTAATATGTGCTAAACATGAGGATAAAAGCTAAAAGAAATGCAAATAGGCCTACAGAAACTTTCTTTAAATACAAAAAAAAAGTTGTTTGTGGTTAATTTAATACTGTACTGTAGCAAACATTGACATGACACTATTTATATGTCATAATACATACCATACATACACATATTAGGAAGAATTTAGTCATTAAAGTCGTTTAGTCATTAAAGTCATTTAAAGTCATTATAATGCATGATTTAACAGTAATATTTAGATAATAATGTCAACAATATCAGCCTAAAAATATATCACCATAGGAGCATGGCTCCAGAGCCGCAGCAGAGGCATGAAAGAGCCGCATGCGACTCCGGAGCTGCAGTTTGGCGACCCCCGATGTAGGCTGTGTAGTTAAATATATGCATATATATTAAAAGAAAGATTGACACAAACATAATAAAACTTGACCCGAGTCCAACCTAGTGTTTTTTCAAACTAAGTTGTACTGTATGAAGTCTGCTGTCCCGCACGCACCCGACTTTGCAACCAATCTGAAGCGCTGCTTTTTTAATAGCTTTTAATAGCTTTTGTTTTCTGTCACATTCTCACAATAAAACCACAATATTCACAATATAAAGTTATTATATTAAGAAATGTAAATATTACAATAAATATGATTTCCACACGTTTACTTTAGTTGCTTGTTTTGATGTGCGCCTGAGAACTGCCGCCTGAAACTGCGCCTGAAACATGACTGCCACCTACTGGTCTCGTATTTCCTGCGACATCGCGTCTCTTGAATTCTCGCGCACTGCCGCGAGTCCCCATGAGATTCCTGTCCCGCATTTTTAACTGCCCCATCACACATCCATGTAGATATTATTAACTGCTCAAACACACACAAACTCTTAGTGCACACACACCTATGAGATAAGCACACACAAACTGTGTCCACGCAAAGTTTGTGTGTATCTGTGCACGCATTCCATATGTAGTTGTTTGAGTAGTACATATGTGTGATAGTTTCATACAGTATTCACTTGTATTTAAACAATGAACAAATGAAACTAATATTTATCACGTGATCACAACTTAGTCAATGCTTTTTCTCTCACGCGCTGTGCGTGAAAAAATATTACCTGACTACTTCTCGTCAAAACGGTTCTTGACAGTTTTATTGCTTTTTATGACCTTAGGATGACATTCATGATTTTTATGTCCTCGAGGAATGATAAAAATGCATTAGACATCATTCCATTTATTTATTTCATTTATTTATATGTATTTATTAATTTATTTATTGTAAGGATTTGTTCAGTGTGTTTTCTATTTTTTTTTTTTAACTTATGTTTGGTGAGGGGATTCATTTCAAGGTGCTTTTAAGATGGCTATTAAGATGGTGAGATTTATCTATTACCAACTGGAGAACAGTGAAATGTTTAATCAGTGTGGTAAAAAACTTGAATCACTTTGAATGACTGGGGACTGTTGAACTTGTTAGTTTTTTTATTTCCTTAAAGAGAAGAAGAGTAAGCGTTACCAGAGGGTAAGAGCCCTGAGTCGTTGGCGGGGAATTTGAAGAAGAAATGGTCTCAATGATACGACTAAAATGTTGTTGCAACCAGGCAAGCGGCCGAGTCTAAGAAAATAATAATATGGGAGACAAAAGCAAGGTCTGCGGGTAAACATTTTAACCGTGTGAGCTTGACTGATGTTAAACGCGTGTAGTGCATGAACAGCGAGTTCTCGTCTGGTGTAGAATGCGGGCAGAGTTTGTTGAACGGGGAATCAAACGGTTTTTGTCTTGGATGTTGTGATTGGCCGGATCTGTGCGTGACGAAACCTGCCTCCGCCTTTTCTGTTTCGTCACAAAAGGCGTTACTTTTTTTTTTAGAGTGTTCATCTGAATCTGTTGATTTAAAAAGTGTAGCTACAAATATGTCAGCACAGTCAATCCCACTAATTATCCCTCTCAAACCTTGTCATCTCTGTAGACAGTGTTAATTGCTGGAGACTTTAATATTCATTTTGAGAATCCAGAAGACCCCCTGAGAACAGCATTTATGTCCATATTGGACTCAGTAGGAGTAAATCAATGTGTAGTAGGACCCACTCATAAAGCAGGTCACACTTTAGATTAAATATTGTCTATCAAATTAAGTATAAGAAATATAAGCACAAATCCACAGTCAGAAGCTATCTCAGACCACTGTCTTGTCTTAATTAAAGTGTGTTATAGTAATAATGTATGCACAGCACCACACTACCACATTAAATGTACATTCACATCAAATACCACACAGAGCTTTATCAATAATCTCCCAGAGTTATCAACTTTGACTGGATCGCTATCTGACTCCACCAAACTCGATCAGGCGACTTAACATTTAGAGTCAACATTTCGTTATACATTAGATAATGTAGTCCCAGCTAAAAGAAAATTGATTAGAGATCAAATTAACTAAATTAACTAGAAACAAGACCAGAAATCTCCACAACAACAACATACAGTGGTGAAGACTTCATGAACTTTTTAAACAACAAAATCATAAATATTAGGCAAAAAATTAAGGCTTTGAAACCAGACAATTTAAGTTATACAGATGATAAACTATCCACACCACATCAGAACCTAGAATACTTTACTCCCCTTTAAGAGAGTGAACTAATTTCACTCATCTCTTCTTCAAAATCATCAACCTGTGTATTAGATCCTATACCGACCCATTTTCTCAAGCAGATAGTACCAGCAATAGCAGAACCCCTGTTGAAAATATTTAACTTTTCACTCAGCAGTGGGTATGTTCCCAAATCCCTTGTAGCGCAGCCACATAATCGGGTTGTTGATATAGGCCACATGTAAATGGTAAATGTAAATATAAAACCACTGGACCTTATCAACGACCCCGAAATGATTATATTGTCCCAAAAAAGACTGTGTTTTGGTTCGGGGGTTAAACTCTCGCGAGCATGCACACTTGTAGCGTGAGGGAACCCCAATCACGTGTCGGGTCACGATGGCCGACATAAAAGCGGAACCGGCAAAGAGCTCAGGGTGGAGAGATGAGGAGAGGAGAGAAGAGGAGGAGCGATTCCTTGTTAAGAGAGGAGCGATTGTTTGTTTCAGCCCGTGGATTACTTTTCCCAGAGTGGATTATTCTTTGCAGGACACATTCAATACCACTCTCATTCCGTTTTCTCGTGCTTCCGGATTGGCCATCGTATACCGGTGAGACCGAGCCATCTCTCCCGGCCACCATCACACACTCGCTATCAATAACACGGAAGCTGGACATTCATACATACATGCACACACACACACTTTCTTTATTTTTGTAAATATTTTGTATATATTGGTTTATTCTGTGCACCTTGTTTGTTTATCTTTGTCACTTAATACACTTTGGGTTTGTTTTGGAATTGTTGTTGTGTCGCGTCTTTACTTGTTCCGCGAAGCTCATATTACACCGTAAGTAAATATCAACCATTATTTAGATTCACGACCCGTACTAGTGTAATTAGCTTAGTTATTATAACCGAGCACCCTTATATTAGCAGTTATTAAACCACCAATTAAGAAACCTGACCTTGACCCTTGTCAGCTGTCCAATTACAGGCCGATATCAAACCTCCCCTTTATCTGTAAGATTCTGGAAAATATAGTAGCACAGCAACTACTAGAACCAGAAGATACGAGCACATCACCCCTGTCTTATCTACACTGCATTGGCTGATTTTAAAATACTACTATTGATGTATAAAGCAATAAATGGTCTCGCGCCACAGTATCTGAATGAACTGCTAGTGTCTTACGATCTGCCACGACTACTTCGATCAAAGGATTCAAGGCTGTTTGTTAGTACCATGTATTATGAAAACTACAGCAGGGGGCAGAGCTTTTTCTTACAAAGCCCCAAAGTTATGGAATAGTCTTCCAATTAATGTTTGGGACTCAGACACGGTCCCAGTGTTTAAGTCTAGACTAAAAATCTATTTATTTAGCCAAGCATTTTTGTAAATAAATTTTCCTTAGATAAAGGAACAGATCTAGGGTACTCAGGGATGTAGAGTATTATGGTGAACTGGTATGGTTAGATGCTGTCTTCACCACTCTCATGGGTCACTCAGGTTTGTTGACGGTAAAGTGATGGTCGCTTTACATCTTAGGGAGCCCTCATGTCTGTGTTTCCTTCTGGCTCTCCCTTTTAGTTATGCTGTCATAGGTAGTCCTGCCGGTGTCCCAGCTTGCACTCTGCACTAAAGATACATTCACATTATACTTTGCTTGACTGTGACCATACCTAACTGCCATCTCTCCTTCTCTTCTGCTCTCTCCTCTTCTCTCTCTTCTCCTCTCTCTTTCCCTCTCCCTGCCTCTCTGTCGAGCTATACAGCTCCTGGGCTGCCGGTTATCCAGACTCCCCTGCCCCCTGAAGCTGTCTGACTCGTCCTGGGATCCTGCTTCTGGTTGGAGATCTCATCACATGGACGCCCCGTGTGGTCTGCCTGGGATGCTTGATGACTGGGAACGGTTCCACTTTTCCATGAAGATAGTCCTGTCCTTGGCTGATGCAGACAGATGTTCTCTGATGACTTGTGACTTCAGTTGCTTGAGAGTTCAGGACTTCAGTTTCATACAGTCAACCTGAGCCCCCAATAACGAACTGGAATCAATTTTAACTTCATCACATCTCCTGTTATACTGAGCTTCTAATCTCACACAGTATGATGCAGATCAATCCCTGCTATCCGTTTACCCAAATGAGGATGGGTTACCTGTTGAGTCTAGTTTCTCTCAAGGTTTCTTCCTATTACCATCTCACGGAGTTTTTCCTTGACACTGTTGCCGTCGTCCTCTGCTTGCTCATCAGGCACAATCTTATCATTTTGATTCATACATGTTCACATCTCATACAAACTTAAATAATTATTTTGATTGTGTAAAGCTGCTTTACGACAATGTCACTTGTTAAAAGCGCTATACAAATAAAATTGAATTGAATTGAATTGAATGTTCTCTAACACTAGAATTGAGGTGAGTGTGTGTGTAGTGATTAGTAATAATGGAAGAAACAAAAGCTGATCTGTAAATTATCAGTGCACGTTGTGCCACGATCATTTTGTCAGGAATGGCATGCGTAACTGATCCAACAGGTCAGAAGTCTAGCTGGTTTTATATATGCTTATACACTCACCTAAAGAATTATTAGGAACACCTGTTCAATTTCTCATTAATGCAATTATCTAATCAACCTATCACGTGGCGGTTGTTTCAATGCATTTAAGGGTGTGGTCCTTGTCAAGACAATCTCCTGAACTACAAACTGAATTTCAGAATGGGAAAGAAAGGTGATTTAAGCAATTTTGAGCGTGGCATGGTTGTTGGTGCCAGACGGGCCGGTCTGAGTATTTCACAATCTGCTCAGTTACTGGGATTTTCATGCACAAACTTTTCTAGGGTTTACAAAGAATGGTGTGAAAAGGGAAAAACATCCAGTATGCAGCAGTCCTGTGGGCGAAAACGCATTGTTGATGCTAGAGGTCAGAGGAGAATGGACCGACTGATTCAAGCTGATAGAAGAGAAACTTTGACCGAACCACTCGTTACAACCAAGGTATGCAGCAAAGCATTTGTGAAGCCATGACATGCACAACCATGAGGCGGATGGGCTACAACAGCAGAAGACCCCACCAGGTACCACTCATCTCCACTACAAATAGGAAAAAGAGGCTACAATTTGCACGAGCTCACCAAAATTGGACAGGAAAAATGTTGCCTGGTTTGATGAGTCTCAATTTCTGTTGAGACATTCAAATGGTAGAGTCAGAATTTGGCATAAACAGAATGAAAACATGGATCCATCATGCCTTGTTACCACTGTGCAGGCTGGTGGTGGTGGTGGTGTAATGGTGTGGGGGATCTTTTTTTGGCACACTTTAGGCCCCTTAGTGACAACTGGGCATCATTTAAATGCCACGGCCTACCTGAGCATTGTTTCTGACCATGTCCATCCCTTTATGACCACCATGTACCCATCCTCTGATGGCTACTTCCAGCAGGATAATGCACCATGTCACAAAGCTCGAATCATTTCAAATTAGTTTCTTGAACATGACAATGAGTTCACTGTACTAAAATGGCTCCCACAGTCACCAGATCTCAACCCAATAGAGCGTCTTCGGGATGTGGTGGAACGGGAGCTTCGTGCCCTGGATGTGCATCCCACAAATCTCCATCAACTGCAAGATGCTATCCTATCAATATGGGCCACCGTTTCTAAATAATGCTTTCAGCACCTTGTTGAATCAATGCCACATAGAATTAAGGCAGTTCTGAAGGCGAAAGGGGGTCAAACACCGTATTAGTATGGTGTTCCTAATAATCTTTTAGGTGAGTGTATATACTAGGACCATGTGTTAAGAACCTATACTTTTCTTGAAAAGAATAAATTTGTTTTCTGTTTGTCATAGCAAGGTTGTAATATCATAGGGGTTTTAGTTAACATCCATTATCAGATTAGGATGTAATCAAAGTTTAATCAGATATTTTTTCATGGGGAGATGAGGCTAATGTTTAATAGCATTGTTTAGAAAATGTTTATGCCAAGTATGCATGGGGTTGTATTGATGTCTAGATAGGGAAACACTCACACAGGGATAGGAATACCTTACAGTTTTAATTTGATGTTTCACTAGACCCTAACATGTGTGAGTTACACAAAGTATTTTCTTCAAAATCTTAACAAAAACAGATCTGAAGTAAACAGATCAGTAAATGTTCATGGGTTGTTTTTGAGGATAGCGGGGAAACTTAACCAAGCCTGGGAAAGAGAGTCTGCTGTACCTTGAGCCATAAAGGTCCAGGCAACCTCGACTCTATTGGTGTAAATTTGCAATCTGATAAACAAAGGAGGAGTTTTACACCTTTGAGTGGGGGAAAAACCCTGCCTAAATCAGACCACTGACCACCTCATTGACCCCCACTGCATGAAAAGAGGTGTATCTGTACTGGGAAACTCCCGTATACACCACTGATTTTCAGAAGTATCTACAAGGACCACTGACCGTATACATCAAATTCCACCAAGCTAGGATACTTCCGGATTGATACCAATTCGGATGTATCTCGCTGAGGAATCCTTTCATAGTACAGCCATTTGTTGCCATGGCAAATAATCCACTCAAAGATTTTGTCAGGAGACCTTCACACCTCAAGCACAATTTGCATTTTACACCTTTGCACAACTCTGCTCTTCCCTATTGGTTTTTTATCTCCACATTGATTGGTTGTTTTAAAAGAAACACTCCAAAAACCCTGACATCTATTGTGACATTACCCAGTCACTCATTTTTATTCAGCCCAACCCAAGCCCTCATAATTTAGTGACTTGATTGGTTATTGGGCAGGTATGTATATAGACTCTATCCACCCACAGTACTATACATCCTTTAAAAAATGACAATAGAATTGATTTAGTAAAGTCAATAAGATTTTTTTTTAATTTAAATTAAATCAAACACTTAATAAATGTACAAAGCAAAGTAAGAATGAGGAAAAAAACATAAGATATGGAAAAAATGAACAAATGTGCATTTATGAAGGTGCAATTAAATTGAAAGCAATACTAAAACAAACATGCACTGGTTTGTTAGATGTACAAAATAAATGTCCTTCAAGCTCGGTTCCATTAGATATTACACGCTGACGGCAGGCACGCAATGGCATCCTCCTCATCAGACATCAGCTCCAGCATTGCAGTCTGCCACAGTTCTCTCTCTGCAACTGTGTGAACGACTCTACACCGGGACACCAGCAACTGCAAAAACGCACCATACGTTAACCCCTAAAAACACTCAGAAAAGTACCGAACTTAATACATAGGTGAATTTGTTCACTTACTCATCTTTGTTGGTTTTTAGCCCCTGTCTTAATGTAGTCTCTTAGCTGAGACTTTCCTGGCAGAGACAAAAAGTATTTCCTCTGCCATGTCTCATAGTAAGTCCTGTAACATGCTGGATAAAAGAAATAAATAAAAAATCAGATAAGTGACAGAAACAATTCAAATTATTAGAGGGACAAAAATAAAGGGACATGAAAATAACAATAAGCAATAACAATTTCTGATTACCCTTTATACACTCAGGGTCTGCATCTGCAAAAGTCATCTTTAATTCCTCCAGCAGATATGTCATCATATCTTCATCATATGCCTGATCATGAAGTAAACTTTTCTGTGTGGAAAGAGAGTCGTGTCATTAATTACATTTAAAATGATTATGTAAAAGCCCATACATAGCAGGTAAAGAAACAACATTCTTACCCAGTTTGTGGATCGTATTTATGTGGGTTGTTTTCTGAATTATGGAGGCTCCTTACAGCTTCCTGTAATGTTGAATTAAAAACGCTTTAATACATACATTTGTAAACAACATCGTATAATTCTGACGTGACAAACTGTTAAATATGCTGGACACCTACAACAATGCAAGTAACAAAAAGTAGTTGTGTAGCCAAGTGCTTAGGCTAACTTGGCAAGGTATAACTTACTACTATATTGTCAGCTAACATAAAGTTCAACTTACCGCAATGCCCACGTTATGCGTGCTCTTAGCTCTTCTATGCACATGGCTTGACTCTTCCTGTGGTTTTCTCTCATCAAACTTGCTCTCAAATGCATCAAGACGATGGATAGCCTCTTTGAGAAGAGCAGTGTGTGCAGCTTCTCCTTCAAACCCTCAAGCTGAAGAGACAATGGCACACCATGGCCAATCCCCCACCCGACTATTATAAGAAGGACAGCACCTCTTTCTGCTAGTCATTAACATACAAAAGGCCTTTACACCTCACAGCCATCACCTCTCACTGCTAGCTGTGAGGACTCTTACAAAGTTTCACCGATTCCCATATACATCCACATACATGAGGTATCTGGTCATTTCACAAAATTTCCTTTTGCATTCTACCTTTCCAAGCACTCTGCCTCAGACATCTGGCAAACTTAAAGTTTAGCGGAGATTTCCCATACCATATTTGTCCGGATACAGCTCTTTTCATGCAGTGCCCAGGACACAGGATGTTCTGTGTTACTCCACATGCCTTTCAATGAACAAAGAGGCATACGGCAGATACACTATTTTAAACAATATTTAAAGTATGCCAGTAGGGCAAAATGCTATATACATATATTCAGTATGTTTTATGTCTGAGTGTCATCTTTGATTATTTTGCATAACTTTAAACGTAATATCAGCATTTACAAACTGCTTTTATTAAACAAAGGTATAAAGGAGTGTGTAAGATACGAGATGTCTGATAATGACTGAGAGCTTGTTTAATTCAAAGAACAGTGGTGTACACAGAAAATTCATGCCATGAACAGGGATCATGGTAAAATTACTTTAATAAAAGGTAATAAAACTCCAATCAGATGGGCTCCATGTGACAGCCGAAACCCGGCTTAATGTATGCACAAAAGGGGAACAACATGGGTCTTGGCTAAGACCCACACCCACATCCGATTGGGCCAATCATCCGTGGGATGGACTGACACAAAGGGTCAAAAGTCAGTGTCTGAGCATGTCCAAACACGTCGGTTCTTCGTCATGACGATTTGAAGAAAGCAGCTCGTTGCTCGTCCTTCAGCAGAAGTTTAAATAAAACCTTTGTTACTTTGCTCTTACCCAGTCTATGTATTACTTTTCTCTATAATGTTTTAAAAATTTCCACCACAAACAGCTCGGGCTTCTGCCTTTGCTTGACGCTGTCTGCTTTCCGAGAACTCTCAATGAGACTTCGTGCCAGAACTCCAAAGTCCTAAAACAAAGAAGCTGTTTCAGAGTCCCGCCACCGGTAACCAGACAACCAATGCCTCATCAAAGGGCCTTCCCGAAAGACGTCATTTCAACGACAGCACACCAACCAATCAGCAATGCCGTGATTCCATTCACTGGAGACGAACCACGAGATCGAAACGTAATGCAAGTATACAAACAAAGCTGCATACTAAATCAGTAAGATTAAACCCAAGACTCTGCTCTTGTGACTTTCTTTGATATAGTAAACAGTACTAGAAACCTTCATTAACCTTCACCCTCCAAACTGTTGGTATGTTTGTGTGTGTGTATGTGTGCACGCATGTGCTTAAGTAGCGTAGTTTCATGTATCGTTAGATTAGTCAAATAAATTCTTGTTTCTTTATAAAGAACTTTTGTCTGGGTTATGTATTTTAAAGTTGCCCAGATCTTAAGTTACCTTGCTATTTGGTAAATACCGGATTTTGTATTATCGTCGCCCGCGGGATAAAAAGAATTGGTAAGATACACTAACTCAGACTAAAACGCTGGACAGATAGTTGATAAAGTGTACGCTATAAATTTTAATTCAGTTTAACAAAAATTAACCAAATCGTTAACGATTATATATACGTCTGACCCATAGCTAAATACTAAATAATGAAGGTAAAGAATGCAGTGGTCATTCTTGGTCTACTTTTATGTAAACCTTACATGTTAATGGTGGAAAATGCATCAGTTATTTTGTCTACATTAAAATGTCCTAACGTTATGTAAAAACCTTGACATAGAGCTGTAAAGTATAATAATAATAATAATAATAATAATAATAATAATAATAATAATAATAATAAGTATTATTATTAACCTTGCCTTTGCTATGAATGTTAAAAGTTACAAAAAAGCTACATGATTAAACTCAATGAAAATATGTTCATGTCACTGTGGATACTGACTTGACATAAACAGAGTGGAGCCAGATTTTCCAATCCCTTTTTTTCTCTAAATGGTTCTCATATCCACACGCATTGGAGTCTTACATTTACACATCTATATTATTATTAGTAGTAATAGTAGTAGTAGTAGTAAAAATACCTATTTTAATAGTATTTTTACATATAACGAATAGTGCGTTTGTTTAGGGGACAAGGGCCATTTTTCATGTGTTTTTATGCTCTTCTTACCTTTTATTTATGATAGGCGTGACTAGACCTTTTATTTATGATAAGTTATCAAACCGGTTTCACTGGTGGAGAATTGGGGTTTTAAGAAGAAGTAACAAGACCCCTCTGACGTCTCTGCCTAAAATGTATTTCGTCAGCAACATCAACTAACTGAAAATACAAATGTTTAGTTTAATCCAATGATCACAAAAATACGTAAAATGTCCCTTGAAAGCTTTTATTTTTTTATTGATCATATTTTTTTTTTCTTTTGTGGCATTAGACCAGGGGTGGGCAAACTTTTTGATTCGTGGGCCACATTGAGTTCTAACATTTGACAAAGGGGCTGGAACAGGAGCAGATAGATGGCATGCTTTGGTCAAAGGGTCAAAGGGTAAAGTGCAAACATGGAGTAATAGGCCTACGCGTCACCTCAACAAAGCCAATATATCTAGAGTGCACCATCTAGTGAGGAAACATCAGAATTACAGGGGAAATAAAACATTAACAAGGTTAATTTATTAAATTTTTTCAAATTTGGCGGGCCGAATCAAAAAGTTAAACGGGCCGCATGTGGCCCCCAGGCCGTAGTTTGCCCATGCCTGCATTAGACTGTTGTTTTTAGCTATTTCAGTATGTCCATGCTGATTATTAAAGAACTTCAAATAGCCTAAACTTTTAATCCATTCGGTAGCATGTCACTTTTGTAAGTCCCTCAAACTAAAATGTAATGGTAACAATTAAATCAGACTTCATATTTGAATTTGTTTTTGTTCTTAGTGTAATTCATAAATTAACTAAATATATTCAGATATTGTAAAATATTATTAATGGACAGTTATATTATGTTTTCTCTGGAAAATAAACAAACCTGGCAGATTGTTTTGAACAGAGAACTGAGTTCATGAAAGTCTTGGGTATGTGTCCATAATAAAACTAAATTATAACACTCAGAAAGAACTGTTTCTTTAGGGTAAAGTAAGTGATGTGTCTATCCTTTTTTTTTCAGAGAGCATCGGTTTCAGTGAATAATCCAGGACTTGAATATATGAGGCCTGGTATCACCTGGCTCAGGTTGAGACCAGTGTGGTTGCAATTAAACTCACAACTCTGGAGACTACAAATAGTATCACAACAGAAGTAGATATTTATTTAAACAGAGCTGAACATCTCTGTTACACACACCACAAAAGCGTTTGCTTATCTCACAGTACCTATATATTCTAATGAAGTAGATCATGGTCATATATCATAAAATGCATAATGTTTTATATATATAGCACATGAGTTACATAATATTACATAATAGTGGTTTTGTATGTAATCTTATCGTGACGCAGACTGGGACATGTTCCGAAACAGCTCTGATGACGTCAACGTGTTTACGGAAGCGGCTGTGAGTTTCATCAGGAAACTAACGAATGATACCGTACAAAAAACGACCATCAGAACGTTTCCCAATCAGAAACCGTGGGTGGACAAAACCGTCCGCGACGCTCTGAAATCTCGCACCGCTGCCTACAATGCGGGACTTGTGTTGGGGGACATAGACCTGTACAAGGCTGTGGCATATAACGTCCGAAAGGCGGTGAAAGAGGCGAAGCAGCGCTGCGGAAGGAAACTAGAGTCACAACTCTAGTCTCAACAGAGTGACTCTAGGAGCCAGTGGCAGGGACTAAGAACGATAATGGACTATAAAGCACCAACATTCGGTATGATGAATGCGGACATGACTCTGGTAGACGAGCTGAACACCTTTTATGCTCGCTTCGAGGCTGCAGCTAAAGACGCTAGCGATGCTAATGCTAGCAACACTAACGGCTGCAGACAGGAAGTCACTGCCAGCACCGGAAACGTGATCATCATCTCCAAGCATGACGTGAGGAGAGCCTTCAAGAGAGTGAACACCAGGAAAGCAGCAGGACCAGACGGCATCTCAGGTAGAGTCCTCAGAGCCTACGCAGACCAGCTAGCACCTGTGTTCACAGAGATATTCAACCTCTCCTTATCTCATTCGGTGATCCCTACATGCTTCAAAGAGTCCACCATTGTTCCTGTTCCGAAGAAACCCCACACTGCTTCCCTCAATGACTATCGACCTGTAGCCCTCACATCAGTGGTGATGAAGTGCTTTGAACGGCTGGTCAGAGACTTCATCATTTCCTCACTACCAGACACACTGGATCCACTGCAATTTGCATACCGCCCAAACCGCTCTACGGATGATGCCATCTCTCATCTACTCCACACATCACTCACTCACCTGGACACTAGAAGGGGGAATTATGTTAAAATGCTTTTTGTCGACTACAGCTCAGCATTTAATACCATAATTCCCTCCACACTCACCACCAAGCTGGAGCACCTGGGACGCAGCTCATCTCTGTGTCAGTGGATCTCCAACTTCCTAACTGGGAGACCAAAGGCAGTAAGGATGGGCGGCTATGTCTCAGCCTCTCTCACTCTCAGCACTGGAGCCCCCCAGGGTTGTATTCTGAGCCCCCTCTATGAGCCACTACGAACTCCATCACCATCATTAAGTTTGCTGATGACATGGTCGTGGTGGGCTTGATCTCTGACAACGATGAAACGGCCTACCTGGAGGAGATTGGAAATCTGGAGAACTGGTGCCAGAGGAACAATCTCCTCCTGAACGTCAGCAAGACGAAGGAGTTGATAGTGGACTTTAGTACTAAGCAGGAGAGGAACTACAAGACCCCCGCCATCAACGAGAGACCAGTGGAGAGAGTGGACTGCTTCCGATACCTCGGTGTTCACATCACGCAGGACCTGTCATGATCCTGTCACATCAACACCATGGTGAAAAAGGCCCGGCAGTGTCTCTACCCCTCAGACGCCTGAGAGACTTTAGACTGCCCTCTATGGTGCTCAGGAACTTCTACTCCTGCAACATAGAGAGCATCCTGATGGGAAACATCTCAACCTGGTTCGGGAACAGCACCATGCAGGACAGGAGAGCCCTACAGAGGGTGGTTTGATCAGCTGAACGTATCATCTGTACCAAGCTGACCTTCAGACGATATACAACAAGCAGTGCTGGACCAAGGCCAGGAAGATAGTGAAAGACGTTTCCGCTCCTTGAAGGCCAACACAGAGAGACTGAGGAGGAGCTTCTTCCCGCAGGCTATACGAGCTCTCAATCACAACACCACATAGGACCTAACACTCACACACTTGCACATTTTGCACACCTCAGGATTGCAGACTTTTTAACTTTTACTTTTTACCAGCACGCACAATCCGTTTACACATGGAACATTTGCACATTTGTACACTTGCACATTTTGCACACTGTGAACTTGAACTTCACTATATTCTGGACTGCACTACATCACATTTCCATTACATTTCTGTAGGGTCGAGCAGACCCCCAACCTAAGTGCAAACACTCGATCACATTCCAGAACCTCTTCTCCAGACATCATGGTGCCATCCCGATAACCTTATCTCATTCAGGAACATAAATGAGAGGTTGTAAAACTAAGATGCTGGATCTTAACCAGGCATGGGACAGGAAGTTTGCTGGGCTTGAAGCTACACTAAAGCCAGATGCCTCAAACTAGACCTAAAACCATTGTGTAAATTGGCGATCCTGTAAACAAAGCGGACAGTTTTACAGCTTCACCCCGAGTTGGGGGGGGGGAACCACCAAGTCACACTTTGAACATCTCAGTGACCCCAGGACACATGCATTCTCCAAATGGCTTTCAAAGAACAAAGAGGGATACAGCAGAGACACTATTTAAGCAATCTTTAATGGTGCCAGTAGGATAAAAATGCTAGAAACATATATTCAGTATGTTTTATATCTGTGTGTTATGTTTGTTTATTCTACATAACTTTAAAGGTATCATTAGCATTCACAAACCCTGTTTATTGAACTAAGCTATAAATGAGTGTGTAAGATAGGGGATGTGTGGTATCGATTGAAAGCTTATTTTATTCAAACAACAGTAGTGTACACGGAAAATTGGTTGCATGAACAAGAGCTCATGTAAAATTACTTTATGAAGGTAATTAAAAGTGTAATCGGCTTGGCCCCACGTGACAGCCGTAAACCCGGCCTAATGTATGCACAAAAGGGGGAACCAAGTGAGGCGTGGCTAAGACCCGCAACCACATCCGATTGGACTAATCATCCGTGGGACAGACTGACACACAGGGACAAAACTCAGTGTCCGGACTCGTCCAAACACGTTCCTTCGTCCGTTCTTTCGACGTCCTTTCGTCGTTCTTTCGTCACATCGTCATCATGACCATCTGAAGGAAGCAAGCTCGCCGCTCGGTCTTCTGCCCTTGCGAGCGCTACGCCGACTTCGCTGACATCATCCGCTCTCCGAGAACTTTCAGTGAGACTTCGTGCCAGAACTGCAACGAAGAAACCCAGTGAAGAAGTTCCAGAGCACGCCATCGGTAACCAGGCAACCAAGCCTCACCGAAGGGCTTTCCTGAAAGACGTCATTTCAACCACAGCTCCAACCAACCAGCAATGCCGTGATTCCCTTCACCGGAGGCGAACCATGAGAACGAAACGTAACGCAAGTATACAAACAAAGCTGCATACCTTGCTGAAAAGGGTGCTCGTTTCATACCAAAACCGTAAGATTAAACCCAAGAATCTGCTCTAGTGACTTTCTTTGGTCTAGTAAACCGTACTAGATGAACTTCCTTAACTTTCACCCTGCAAACTGTTGGTATGTGTGTGTGTGTGTGTGCGCGTGTGTTCAAGTAGCATAGCTTCATGTATCGTAGATTAGTTCAAATAAATTCTTGTGTCTTTATAAAGAACTGTTGTCTTGGTCATGTATTTTAAAGTTTAAACATTTGCCCAGATCTTACGTTACCTTGCTCAAAATTAGGTAAATACCAGATTTTGTATTATCGTCGTCGGCCGCGGGATAAACAAAATTGGTAAGTTACACTAAATCATACTAAACGCTGGTCGGGTAGTTGATAAAGTGTATGCTATAAATTTTAAATAAGTTTAACAAAATTAACTCGAATCCTTAAAGATTCGATTCACCTCTGAACCAGAGCTGAAACCCTACATAAATGGCGGACAATGCGTTGAGCATTGTCTCCCCATTTAAAATACTACATTTCATTTACTATATATATCCACTATTTTTATTAGATATTCTTTAACTTCTTTATATTTATCTTATTCAAATACTTTATTTCATTTTTATTCTTATTCTTATTGCTGTATATTATGTAAATAAGTGTTTATTTTAAATCTCTTATTTTTTTGTTGTAATATTGTAGGTCAATAGCAGTCGACTGTGTATGTGACAAATAAAATTTGAGTTTGATAATATTGCACAATGAATCAGGGCATGATAAAATTCTATTGATTATGCTGTCATGCAAGCTCCTGAATGAAGGGGGAAGAGTAATAGAGTTTGATTGCCACTGGTATAAATGACGTCCTGTGGCGATCACTTTTAGACTTTGGTAGTCTCAGTCTGAGGCTGAACGTACTCCTATATGACATCAGTGACTCATATTGGGGATGTGATGTATGGTCCATGATACTGAGAAGTTTCTTCAGCATCCTCCTCTCAGATACCTCAACTAGAGACTCCAGCTCCACTTCAATGACATAGCCTGCTTTTCTGATGAGCTTGTTAAGTCTGTTGGTATCACCTGATTTTCATCTGCTACCCCAGCAGACTACAAGAGAAGATAATGCAGTAATTTCTTTCTTTTTTTTTTAAGAAACAACCACAGAGCTGATTCTGGGTTAACTTTGATTAATTTTTATTTAGTGCTTAAATTTAACTTAAACCATTTTACGAAACTAACAGAAACTTTAAAAACGTAAAGCAGTTGGCTTCAGAAACAGACAAAGATAAGATAAAGAACAGTCCAGTGTCT
This sequence comes from Clarias magur, assembly GCA_013621035.1. Classification (NCBI taxonomy): domain Eukaryota; kingdom Metazoa; phylum Chordata; class Actinopteri; order Siluriformes; family Clariidae; genus Clarias; species Clarias magur. The sequence goes on along the minus strand of QNUK01000148.1, from coordinate 488,425 downwards.
TTGGAGGAAAAAAATAGTACTACTCCAAATGTTGTAGGTTTAATCCAGTGTGTGGAAAAACATTGAGCAACCTGAAAATCAAGTGGTTTTTGAGCAACAATCCAACTTCAGCTTTCCTCCTTTTTTCAGGTCAGCAAACAGTCAGGAATGGGTAACTGTTGTGAAAACTCTCTTTTCTTTAAGAACAGTGAAGAAAAAAGAATAACCTCCTACATATTACGATATTAAGGAGTCCTTTAGTTTGAGCTAAAATTCAAAAAGGTTTCTCAATTAGGACTCAGATTTTTCTGGAAGCTAAAGGTAAAAGCAACTGCATGCTTCCTCTACCAAACAAAATCACCCTTACACCTTCTTCTCTGTAGCAGCTACCCCTATACCCTGTATGAAAACTCTCTCGAGCGCTCTCTAGTGCCCTGTAGGATTACTACAACCACTGTAGTCATCTAGAAATATAGGAAAATAAACTACCAGTAACTTTGGACAAGTTGCAAAGTCTAGGCTTAAAACCTATTTATTTAGCCAAGCATTTTTGTAAATAGATTTGCCTTAATTAAAGGAGCAGATCTGGGGGACTCAAAGTCGTAGAATATCATGGTGAACTGGTATGTTTAGATGCTGTCTTCCCCACGCTCACTGATCACTCAGGTTTGTTGATGATGAGGTAATTGGTTGCATTACATCTCAGGAAGCCCTCATGTCTGTGTTTCCTTCTGGCTCGCCTTTTTAGTTATGCTATTATGTGACTGTGAATACCTAACTGTTATCTCTTCTTTTCAGCTCTATCCCCTCTCCTGCTCCCCTCCCCCCCTCTCTCTTTCCCTCTCTCTGTCAAGCTCCATGTTGTTCCTGAGCTGCAAATTATCCAGACTATCCTGGTGCCCTGCTTCTGGTTGGAGATCCAATGGATCACATGGATGCCCTGTGTGTCTCTTTGGGAAGCGTCTTGTGTCTGGGGATGATTTCACGCTACCTTGAAGACCTTGCCTGATGTTGACAAACTGTTGTGTACAGTATATTTATAAACACAACAAATTATGTCACTTCTTCTGCTAAAATGCATGAAACAGAACTGTGTGCAAAATTACCACCTCATTAATTTCCACGTCACTCCACCTTAATTTGAAAATAAGAGGAAAACAGGTTTTAAACCTCACAAATGAACATATCTTCTAAAAGGTAAAAATTTAAACAATAATTAGAACAATAATTATTATTTATTATGTCATTTTTTTTTCTTTTTAGAAAAATCATTGTGAAAAATCAGATTTTATGACTTTATAGCTCCTGTTTCCCAGTTCCCTTCCTACGTATATAAAAAAATGTGAGCCCTGACTATGGCAGTCAAGACTAAAAGAATCAGACTGGGATCAGAATGAGTAGATTAATATTGACATCAATATTGATTATACATGATTAACTAATTTTATGCCAATTTTGAAATCCATTACTTTATTACACAGCATGGGCAATAATATAAGAAATATATTAATTATAAACAAACAAACAAAAAAAATCAGGCCAAATCAATCACCAGGCTACCGGGAATCCTCCCGGTGCTCCTGGTGGCCAGTCTGGGTCTGTTATTATTATTATTATTATGATTATAATAATAATAATAATAATAATAATAATAAATAATAATACCTAAAAATAAATCCCAGTCCTTTTTTTCCATGAAATCATTTTTTTTATGCTTTTTGAAATTTCCTTAAGTTTTAATCCATATATTACAGGATTAAACAGAGGAGGGATTAGTAAATATTCAACTGACATGATCATGGCAATAATGTGGGGAATCTGATTTGATTCTAGTCTGTTATATAGAACTTCAAAACAAATGTTGACAAAAAAAATTATAAAAATGAAAAGATGTGGTAAACAGGTCTGTAGGGCTTTTCTTCTGAAATCTCTAGAGTTTTTTAAACACACAGAGAGGATCCTGACATATGAGTAGAATATGAACGTCACTGGAGGAAGCACTCCAATGCTGAAAACAAAAAGTCCATAGGAGCTGTTTGCAGATGTTTCTTTACAACTTAATTTAAGAATCGAGTAACTATCACAGTATATTCTGTTTAGTCTAAATTTACACAGCTGAAGTTGGTATATTGCTATCATTCCTACACCAAGTTCACAGCAAGGCAAACACCATGATAAAAAAATAAGTATTTTCACAGTGGTCATTTTCACAAGAGTTGTATAATGTAATGGTTTACAAATGGACACATATCTGTCATAGGCCATAGCTGACAACAATGTGAACTCTGTACCAGCATACCAATAAACAAATAAAACCTGAAATAAACAGCCATGGTAAGAAGCAATTTGTTTTTCAGACAATAAATCAATGAGCAATTTAGGAGAAAGAACAGTTGCTCCAAACAGAGCATTACAAAGCAACGCAGCAATGAAAATGTACATGGGGTCATGAAGATGTTTGTTTATAAATATTACAAAAATTACAATGGTGTTAAATGCAATTATCAGTATGTAAACACAAAGAGTAATTAAAAAATACATATATCTATAATTCTGTAAATCCACATGACCTGTAAGTGTAAAATATGTAAAATTAGTGACATCCATTAATTTCTAAAACCAAATAATAAATTAAAAATCCATAATGAACTGACTACATAGTTACATCTATTATCCAAAATATTAAAGTCTCCTCATTAATATTCTGTAGTCCCTGGGCAAGACAGTTCTGTGCTGATGCATGGACTCCACAAGACCTCTGAATGTGTGCTGTGATATCTGGCACCAGTATATTAGCAGCAGTTCCTTTAAGACATGTAAGTTGAAAGGTGGGGCTTCCTTTCATTAGACTTGTTGGTTCAGCACATCCCACAGGTATTCAATCTTTTTGAGATCTGGGGAATTTGCAGGCCAAGTCAACAACTTGAACATTTTGTCATGTTCCTTCAAAAAACACATGCACACAGTGCTCTTCATGATGTAAAAGAAAAATTTTCAACAAAATTGATGACATGTGCAACCTTGTGGCCAATTCTAGCTGTGAACAGGGGTCAGCATTTCAAGCACTTTGTGCTATAGTAGCTCTTTCCCTCACACATCTCTGAGCCTTGGATGCCCATGGCCTTCTCACAGGTTCACCACCAGTGGCGACTGGGCAATACGGAACGCAGGGGCGCCACCCCCCTTAAAATCAGGCAGAGAAGAATGCTACTTTAACATGGAATTATTTAACATAACAATTATTTATTTTAATAATGAAATAAAGTCATTTAGTCACAATATTCCGCTCTATTTCTTAATATAATGTATTTGCAATGAAAAAAAATATGAACTGTATTACATTCATTTGTGTTCGTGTATGCGGGGTGCCAGACAAACGAGTGTCGATGTTGGCATGTAAATTTTTGAAAATCTAATTGGATCTTTTCAAATCATACTTGGGGTGCAGCACTGTGCGCCTGAACCCTCCCACTTTTGTTCTTAGTGAATCAATATTGTTTTGAAATATGGCTCATGTGATTGGACCATTCTTAACGAGTCTTTTCCAGCACTTCTTATGGTAAGCGGAGCTGGCTGACTGGATGTGATATAAGTCATGCCTTTATTTTATACTTTATTTTAATGATGCTTAATCACCTGATGAATGCCTATTTACAGGCAAGTATTAAAAGTTTAATTTAGTTTGCGCCCCACCCAAAAAAGTTTTGCACCAGCCGCCACTGTTCACCACTTTGTCCACTTGGTTTTATAAGGTTCTATCTGTCTTTTTTTTTTTAATTGAGTTTTTCACATTTTCTTATTCTGTAAACCTCCGTAGTGAGCACAGAAGTCACTGACATGAGGGTTTGTTGCAGTAGTTAGGTGCTTTTTATTTTTATTTATTTTATTTCTATATTCAGTGCACAGTGACAAAGAAAGAATTCAGCTCTGCTGTATAAGTCTCAGTTATTATTTCTCTAAGTTTGGTAGTGGTGAATAGGGAGATGGTCGCAACCGGCATTAGGACGGGAAGTAGTATGCGATTCAGGAAGCATAAAAGGAAGCAAAATGGCGCTGCATGTGGCTCAGTCATTGAGTCTACCGATGCCGTCTCCAACGCTCCAATGGTACTCACCATTTTGGGTTACATTCCTGATTGAGTGTGTGTTGTTAGAATGCGGGTTTAATTGTGTAGACTCTTGTTCTCTGCGTGAGAGACTTCTAATAATAAATCGCATGGTTATCCTGCCTGCTCGTGCTACTTCCGTGTTTGGGTTTACCATCCACGCTACATGGGCTAACTGCTAGTCTTCTGGTCCGCCTCCGATTGCTTTATGACAGAACGACTGAGCGAGCAGTAAACCCAGCGAATTACGCTCACCTCTGTGATGTAGTGGACAGTCATGCCAGGTTGATTGAGCAGCTCAACGCATTGTTCACCATTTATGTAGGGTTTCAGCTCTGGTTCAGAGGTTAATCAAATCTTTAAGGATTCGAATTAATTTTGTTAAACTTAATTAAAATTTATAACTTTATCAACTACCCGACCAGCGTTTAGTATGATTTAGTGTAACTTACCAATTCTGTTTATCCCGCGGCAGACGACGATAATACAAAATCTGGTATTTACCTAATTATGAGTGTCGAGTTACTTGGGAATTTGCACATCAACTTCTGCTTCAAACTCGAAAAAAACCATAGTCAACTACAGGGGACATGAGGATCAACTCTGGAATCACTTTTTATTCTTGTGTCTGACAGTTTTGCAGGTTACACAACAATTGTTCGAAGTAGATTCGAACAAGTGAGTGAGAGAGTCAGTGAGCAAGAGGTTGATAACCTTAAATGAAAAGCCAGAAAAAGGGTACATCACTATTTCTGATAAATGTTAGTTAAATAAAATTTAAGCAACTACAACAACAAATTATTTAACTAAGCTTACACATACTATTCTATTGATCTTTTAGGAAGCATGTAATACACAACATCTAATTAATATTTTTGTGATACATGCAAACACTTAAACAACAATCATAGCATAACATAAATTACTGTTTCTTTCTTGTATGGGTACTATATTAATTACATCAAATATCAAATAACTCAGACTCAAGTGATAAGTAGTAATTAATAAAGTCCTTTGTGTAAGTAAGGAGCGGTATTATCATACCATCAGTGTCCTTGAGGTGACCAGCAGCCGATGCGCTTCCCTGTCTCACATGTTACTGACTGCGGTCTCTTGACTTAAATGCAGGCTTTTTGTCACAGATGATGCTTGTAAGTCTGTACCTTTGCTCCATTAGTGGAGTAATGCATACTGTGACGTCATACTTTGAGCGTGTCACAATTGTTCCCTGTGGAATGACTTCAGCGCCACCATTTCACATATTTGACTTTACAATGAGCAAGGTAATGTAAGATCTGGGCAAATGTTTAAACTTTAAAATACATGACCAAGACAACAGTTCTTTATAAAGAAACAAGAATTTATTTGAACTAATCTACGATACATGAAGCTATGCTACTTGAACACACGCACACGCACACACACACACGCAAACATACCAATGGTTGCAGGGTGAAATTTAAGGAAGTTCATCTAGTACGGTTTACTAGATGGAAACAAGTCACAAGAGCAGAGTCTTGGGTTTAATCTTACGGTTTTGGTTTGAAATGAGCACCATTTTCAGCAAGGTATGCAGCTTTGTTTGTATACTTGCGTTAGGTTTCGTTCTCATGGTTCGCCTCCGGTGAAGGGAATCACGCCGTTGCTGAGTGGTTGGTGCTATGGTTGAAATGACGTCTTTCAGGAAAGCCCTTCGGTGAGGCTTGGTTGCCTGGTTACCGATGGTACGCTCTGGAACAACTTCTGTGGTTTTCTTCGTTGCAGTTCTGGCAGGAAGTCTCATTGAGAGATCTCGAAGAGCTGATGACGTCAGCGAAGTCAGCGTAGCGCTTGCAAGGGCCGAAGCCCGAGCGGCGAGCTTGCTTCCCTCAGATGGTCATGATGACGATGTGACGAAAGAACGTGGAAAGAATGTGTTTGGACGAGTCCGGACACTGAGTTTTGTCCCTGTGTGTCAGTCCGCCCTATGGATGATTGGTCCAATCGGATGTGGTTGCGGGTCTTAGCCACGCCTCACTTGGTTCCCCCTTTTGTGCATACATTAGGCCAGATTTACGGCTGTCACGTGGGGCCAAGCCGTTTACGCTTTTAATTACCTTTATAAAGTAATTTTACATGAGCTCTTGCTCATGCAACCAATTTTTCGTGTATACCACTGTTGTTTGAATAAAATAAGCTTTCAATCGATACCACATATCCCCTATCTTAAACACTCATTTATAGGTTTGTTTAATAAACAGGGTTTGTGAATGCTAATGATACCTTTAAAGTTATGTAGAATAAACAAACATAACACACAGATATAAAACATACTGAATATATGTTTCTAGTATTTTTATCCTACTGGCACCATTAAAGATTGCTTAAATAGTGTCTCTGCTGTATCCCTCTTTGTTCTTTGAAAGCCATTTGGAGAACGCATGTGTCCTGGGGTCACTGAGATGTTCAAAGTGTGACTTGGTGGTTCCCCCCCCCAACTCGGGGTGAAGCTGTAAAACTGTCCACTTTATTTACAGGATCGCCAATTTATACAATGGTTTTAGGTCTAGTTTGAGGCATCTGGCTTTAGCGTGGCGTCAAGCCCAGCAAACTTCCTGTCCCATGCCTGGTTAAGATCCAGCATCTTAGTTTTACAACCTCTCATTTATGCTCCCGAATGAGATAAGGTTATCGGGATGGCACCATGATGTCTGGAGAAGAGGTTCTGGAATGTGAACGAGTGTTTGCTCTTAGTTGGGGCTCTGCCTGACCCTACAATGGCCATCCAAGACCGCACCCCAGCCCGTGAGGGAAGCGTCTGTTGTTAGCATCTTGCGACGACAAGACGGACCTTAAGTGGGACCCAAAGTCAGAAACCGGGGTCTGAACCACATAGAAAAGGTACGAAGCCCCCGGCGCGTAACCCTTATTAGCCTCTGTGGATTGGCCCTTGAATGAAACCCCCTTGTTCTTAGCCACAGCTGAAACGCTCTAATGTTCAAAAGGCCCAAAGGTATCACCGTGGACACAGATGCCATGAGGCCTTGAGATTTCTGAAAGTAATGAACAGTGACCTTCTGGCCTAGCTTGATTTCCTTCAGGGTGTTGAGAATGGATTCGACACGAGCAGGAGACAGCTGTGCCCGCATTGTGACCGAATCCCATGTGACACCTAAATATGTTGTCTTCTGAACAGGAAAGAGAACTCTCTTTGTGGCGTTGAGTCTCAATCCTAAAGAATGGAGATGGGCTAGGACGACATTCCGATGTCGAAGCGCTAGCTCCTGAGACTGGGCCAGAATCAGCCAGTCATCTATGTAATTCAAAATACGGATGCCCTGGAGTTGTAAAGGAGCCAGAGCCGCATCCATGCATTTTGTGCGGGGTGACAGAGCTAGGCCAAATGGAAGGACCCGATACTGGTAAGCTTCACCCCCAAAAGCGAACCTCGGGAACTTCCTGTGCTGTGGCGATATGGAAATATGCGTCCTTGCGATCGATTGTCACAAACCAATCCTCTGGTTGGATTTGAGAAACAATCATTTTGACAGTCAACATCTTGAATCTGGATTTCCTGAGATAGCGGTTCAAGCCGTGAAGATCCAAGATCGGACGCAACCCCCCATCTCTCTTGGGCACCAAAAAGTACCGACTGTAGTAGCCCGACCCTCTGTCTGTGAGGGGAACATGTTCTATGGCCCCTTTGCCCAGCAGGGTCTGTAACTGCCACGCTGTCCACGCTGCCAGCTTCTCTGAAAGGGGCACGAGCTTTGACACTTCGGCTTGATGGGGGGATGTTAGGTGTTGGGTATCCTGAAGTGTGGCAGGAGATGACCGAACACCCAACATTTCGTTGGAGACCGGCGCTCCCCGAAACACTAGTGGTGGCGGGGATTGAACACCGGCCTCCTGGGAATGCCAGGGAGGAGGCCCTGTTTTGTGACGGAAATCTTGGGGGAGACACACCCATGGCCCCGGGCGCACGAGCCTCAGGGCTTCTTCTTTGAAGAGAGGAAGCTCCTCAGGTCCGGTCTTTTTGAGGCAGATTGAGAAGAGCGGCGAGCCCCACCCCAGTCTTTACAAGGGGGTGCGCGGCTGGTCATGCTCTCCTTCTGCACCTCACGCCTGATAGGGGCCAGACCTGGCCAGGACCGGGTGGCCGACAGTCCTGATTCTTGAGCACGGCGGGGAAGGAACCTCCCAAAGGCCTGTTCATATAGCTTCACCTCCGAAACTTAGTGGTGACGGAATTAGCAGCATCACCAAAGAGGCCGGAAGGCGAGATGGGGGCATCAAGGAGGACAACACGATCCTTAGCCTTAATGCCCGTGAGGGTCAGCCACAGATGCCTCTCCATGGATACCATGGCAGCCATAGAATGGCCCACAACACGGGCCGTATGCTTGTTTGCAAGGAGAGACAGGTCTGTGGCTCGGCGCAGCTCTGCAAACGCCCTGTCATCAATAACCCTGACGGTGCTCAGGTCCTTCAGCAGGTCAGCCTAGTAGGCCTGCAAAACTGCCATGGTGTGCAGTGAAGCACCAGCCTGACCTGCTGCTTGAAAAGTTTTCCCACCAAAGCAGATGTCAATCTACACAGCTTGGAGGGGAGAGTAGGCTTTTTCAGGGAGGATGATGTCCCAGGAGAGAGATAGCCTGCAAATGTCTCTTCTATCTGGGGCATCATCATATAACCGCGTGCTTTTGCATCAACGATATTTGAATAAGTCGAAGTCGATGGCACAAAAACACGCAATGAATACGGCTTGCTCCATGAAAGAGTTAATTCGTCATGGAGGTCACCAAAGAAGGGGAGAAAGAGACGGGGCGAGCTCCTTCCCCCGGCCACCCGACAGAAACCTGTCGTCTAATCTCAAGCGCTTGGGGGAATCTCGCTTCTGCGGCCAGTCGATATGCAATCATTCGACCGCACGCGTTATAACCTCCAATGATTCCTCATAAGCTCTGTCAGCACTGGAGGAGAATTGTGAGGAGGCTACTTCCATTGAAGCGAGAGAGGAAGATTCTTCCACTACTTCACAAGAAGCGCCGGAGCACGCTTGCAAAGCGGAATCTAAAACTTCCTGATCCGGAGAGAGCGCTAGAGAAAGGGGGAATTCCGTCTCATGCGCATCTGCCAGATCAGCATGTGAGCCCCAGGAATGCGCCTTAATAGCACCTTAATAGGGCGAAGATCACAGTACTCACAGTCTCCCTGAAGCCTGAGGCGAGCGTGTTCTTCCCCCAAGCACTCAAGACTCGGCGAAATTCATGGCGATCGCCCTCCGAAAGAGATCTATCGGAGGCACACATGTCTTAAACAACTCCGCCATATCGGTGAGTTAATGCTGATATTTCCTTTTTTTTTTTGCTTGCGTTATCGCTTGCACACACACACGCAAACACAAAGCGGTCCTGAAGACAAAAAGATCTGAGGATGTTTCCGGTTCACTCCTATTTATAACCTGCAGGTGCACCTTATTCGGTGACGTCATGCGTGGCAGAGGTTATAAGCCGAGGTATTCGACGGTTTTGACAAGCACAGGCTTCACAACCGGAGAACAAAGAGATGTTCCCATAGCGTTTTCACGCAGCATCAAGTGTAGCTTTTGAAAGAGAACCTGAGTGTTCAATGATGCAATGATCCTCCAAAGACCAAACTGTTTTCACTGTAAAGCACTATTCGGACGGGAATAGTTTTACTGGGGGACATTAGAGAAATTTCTGTTTCACAGAGGTACTTTGTGATTTTAATCCCATCCGAATCTGCCATGTCTGTCTTTTTCTCACACAACCTAATACCTACTGTTTTTCAGCAAACTCGGTGGTCCTCTGAGAAATCTAATCCCGTCCGAATGCGAATGTCTGTGTTTGCCGAAAATGTATTTTTTTTCCGAAATGCGTTTTCTTGTGTGGTTTGGTCAACGTGAACTACCATACAATCTCTATCGCGCCGGTATTCAAGTTTCTGCTTTCTACGCTCCAATAGAAATCCTCATCCTAAACACGTGGTCTTGCGCAACATCCACATGAAAAACACAGACACGCTTACTTCCGTAATAAACACGGAGATGTTAGTCCTGTCCGAATCCATACATGAAATGACAGACATCAGCTGAAAAAAATTCAAACTCAAACGTCCCACAGTAAAACTAGTCCCGTCCGAATACTGCTTAAGACAAATCATTCTATTCTGTTGTTCCTCATTTGTGGAAGTCCCTACCAGACCATTTTATGCTCCCTGCAGTCTCTGCCTGATTTTAAATGCAAATTAAATGTTATTGGAAATTATTATTATTATTATTATTATTATTATTATTATTATTATTATTATTATTTTAGATGTTTTTAGCAATCCTATAACTTTAGCAAGTTATATTAATTTAACTGACACAACACACAAGTGCAGAGTGAGAGTGAGAACAGACAATGGACAAGTGATCAATCTTTAGATCAGAGAAACATGGAAGGTGAGTTTGATGCGGCACATGTACAAGGACATGGTGAAGGGAACATTGTATCTGGGGGACAATTTTCCTGATGTAGTTTTGAGGGGTATATCATGTGTGGACAGCATTGTTCTTTGACCTACAGATACAGAAGCTGCAGATCGATGGTGATCAGTAAAAAATATTTGCCAAGTACAGCAGTTAGGAGTGAGCCTGTTGCCATTGTTCTTTTGCAGCAATGTATGAATGCTTGGGTAATTTTTCGACCTCCTTCTCTTAGTTGGTGAACAGGGGTGGTTGAAATCCGAGGCATCTTTGGAAGGGTGACATGCCAATAGAGGAGGTAGGGAGCGAATTGTGGGCATTTGGGTAATGGGACAAAGTGAGCAGACTTGGAAAATCAACCCATAACTGTCAGGATGAAAGCTGTATTTTCTGAGGGTTATACTCCAGTGAAGAAATCAAGGGACAATGTGTGACCAAGGGCAATGAAAGATAGGGAGGGGTCTTAGGAGGCCCTCAAGGGGCAATTGGTGGCTTTATTCGTGGAGGAAACATTGCATAATGCTACCAGAGGTGGAAAGTAACGAATTACATTTACTCGCGTTACTGTAATTGAGTAGTTTTTTTGTGTACTTCTACTTTTTAAAGTAGTTTTTAAAATATGTAATTTAACTTTTACTTAAGTATGTTTTGTTTGAAGTATTGTAATTTGCAAAATTTTAAATCATATGCACTACTGAGTAGAACAAATGAATGAAAATGCCAAAAATATTCTGCTTTGTATAAATGCTTCTTTGCTTCCTCCCTGCGAGTGACGTCATCAACCAGCGCGACCATATATAAACCGGAGAGAGACACGGGAAAGAGGAAAGAGATTGTGATTCTTGCGTTTTGGTTGTGACTTTTTGCCTCCCATTGACTTTGATTATTGCTTTGGTTGGTCTTATATTTGTAGATAATTTAACTGTATGTTTGTGCACTCACCAGTAGTAGGGGTGTGTCTGCCATTTATTTTGGGAAGAGGGAATTTATTCACTGTTTTTGATTTAGGGAGTCAGGGAAGGTACCTGTATTTTTTATTTTTATTTTTGCAGGTAATCTAGCTAATAAATATAAATACCATTTAGTTTATTATTTTGGCCAGGGTCCACCCTGAATCCGATCCTCCTGTTTTGTGTGTGTGTGTGTGTGTGTGTGTGTGTGTGTGTGTGTGTGTGTGTGTGTGTGTGTGTGTGTGTGTGTGTGTGTGTGTGTGTGTTTGTAAAGCAATACAAACCTCATTATTTCATCAGTTAATGACTGGATCTAGTTCTTTCTGCCATATACCACCATTTCCATACAGTTTAAAACAGAACCCTGAACCGTTCTTTTGCTGTTCGACCCGACACTAGACTGGGACGTAACGCCATATTTAAGTGACCACTTTGATTTTCAAGCATAAGAAAGACAACAGCTTTATTATGCAACGATGTTCCTTCATCTAAAAACAACTAGTTTGAGATTTATATCTGCTCATCCTATTTGAACTACACTAGAATGCCTCATCCCACCCCGCTGTTAAATAATTTTATTTTAAAAAGTAACTCTACTTTTTACTTGAGTAGATTTTTATAATGGTAACTTTACTTGTACTTCAGTAAAATTTCACTGAAGTAACAGTACTTTTACTTGAGTACAAAATTTTAGTACTCTTTCCACCACTGAATGTTACAAAACTCTTAACAATCTCTGTAATGGTTGGCCGCTAGAACTATTGTTTACAGTGTTGGCTGTAATGCATTACAAAGTACAGATGTAACAAGACATCTAACATGTTAGGTCCACCATTCAAGTACTCAGTTACTTAGTTTTTTTTCAAAAATGTAATCCGTTATTCAGACAATTTATTTAATCTGTGAGCCAGACAGCAGTCATTCCCAATCCATTAGTGTGTGTGTGTGTGTGTGTGTGTGTGTGTGTGTGTGTGTGTGTGGGGATGAGAAAATCGTCCTACAAGACCCACCCCCGATAACCACCCCGCCTCTGTTATTCCTGCTGTTATACCTCTATCTCACTTATGCAGTTTGACTATGCAAGGACCGACACATGGAAAGATGCAAACCTAATCACAGCACCGAAACTCGCGGTAAATCATGATGAACCATACTTACAGCCACTGTGCAAAACTGCGTAGGTGAAATAGGGGTATTAGTAGTTAACAGATTATGGGCCATCTTCGCTGAGTGATGATAGTAGAATAATTATACAGATCTTGACTAAAACAACATGTATGAGGAAGCACAGAGGAGTTTTCATTTTCTACAATGGAAAAGTACTCTAACTAGTTGAAATCTAACACTATAATGTAACTGATTACTTTTTGAAGACAGTAATTTTGTAATGTAATTAGTTAATTTAAAAAGTAACATCCCCCAACACTGATTGTTTATGAGTGAAAGTTAACGGTTTGCCCCTGGCTCATACACCAATCTGGAGCTGTGACTCCAATCTAATTCTTCAGAGCGACTGGCAGCCGAAAATCTTCATACATAAATCATATGGAGGATGGGGAGGTAGGGAGACTGCATGAGATTTGCTTAAAACATTTCGGAGATTGTGGCACTTGGATAGGACCTTCTTCGACATGGAGACAGACAGGGAGTACTCCAACATAAGAAGTGTATAATTTTAATCAGGGGAGGACCAAGATGAGCGGGGGAGCTCTTAACAATGAAGAATAAGATAATTTCTGTGTGGTTTCCAGAGAAATGCAGCATGACTTCGACCGTGGAATGGGTGATGAGGGTCTGGACTGAAGAGGATGTCATAGAGGGAATATCGAGGAGAGTCGCCAAATATGAGCAGATTAAATTTGTTTGAAGATGTGATAAAAGAATCCAAGATGGCGCAGGTGAGGTTGGCTGCCATCACAACTGCTCCAACCTATTTTACTTTGTTTTTGTCTTTTAAGTTAATTTTCAGTAACTTTAAACTGGCAAATTCTTCACCAATGAGTGCATTAAGTACAGTAGGAGCCATGTCAAACAGCCGTCTGGACCATGGCAGGTCTCATAGCGAACCATGACAAGTCTGTGCACGATCCATGCATAGAATGAAATCCCCCGCGATGATGCCGTTAACGATGCCCCACTCCATAAACCAGGGGTGTCCAAATCCAGTCCTGGAGGGCCAGTGACCAGCACAGTTTGTAATTCACCAACACCTAAACACACCCACTGAACCTAGTAATTAACAGATTAGTTAAATCAGCTGTGTTTGCGAAGAAGAATCACCAAACTGTGTTGGACACTGGCCCTCCAGGACTGGATTTGGACACCCCTGCCATAAACGCTCCCATGCGCTTTCCAATAAAATGGTTGCAATGATGTATAACCCCACTATGTGGAGCATTGACTGCTTCGTTTGACACAGCAGTGTCCAGGCAGCCTTATGGACGTTATAGGTGTTGTCAACATAGTTTCATAAATTAAATATGGGAAAACAATAAAATAGAACCGATTAATAAAACAGATTTTTAAAATCACTCAATACACAACCCATGAGGCTTATGCTATTTAAAATTAATTAATTACTTAATAAATAAAACTAGTTATTGCAATATTTTCCAAGATTATTCTTTAATAATCCTTAAAGACACGTTAACATCTGTAATTTATCTATGCCGATAGCTGTACATACACAATACAAATGCAGGCTATGTATTTTACATTACGGTGTATTTTATCTAGTTCAGTTTAATACACTGATAGATCATATTTTGATGAAAAGTAAAGCTCAAAATGTAACTTCTGCTTGGGTTTGTTTTCGTTATATATTTGATGATGTTTTTTTTTTCGCTGATAATAACATATTTATTAATGGCGCATAATATCTGGAACAAATATCTGCCCATAAGGATGTTATGTGGCGTGGTACGGAGAGCCGCACCACGAGATGTTTTTAATGAGGGAGGCCACGAAATAGAAGTGTGTGAGAATGCTTATGACACAAATGGGAAGACCTTTCCGGTTGAAGATGGCGTGGGGTTATTAATTAGGAAACTTGAAAGGAAACAAAAGAAAACTGATAACACAAAAAAAACAATGCTCCACCATCTACAGAGAATGGAGGGGCTCTGGAAACAAAAATAAACTTTTGATCCTTTTGGGGCTTATGCCCTTACTGAGGACTTATGAGAGAGAGTTGTGTGTTTTTTTTGCGCTGTGCACTATTAACTTAAACTGAGCACTCACGCTGGACTGACGCGTGCCGCTCTCTCTTTCTCTTTTTCTCACTGGTGTCTTAGACAGAGGCTGGGGCTTTGCCTCTGTCTCTGAACAGCCTGTGTGTCAGTCTGTCTTTCTTTTCTTTCTTTCATTTTTGTTCGTTGTTTTTCTTTCTTTCTTGGTATTTCTTTGGCCCTGGTACCTTATCGGTGCTACCTAAATGATTGCACCAAGTACGGCGGTATCAGCACGCGTTGCCTGGCAACCGCGTGTATAAATGGCCGCGCCTTTGCCTGTCCAGAACTTTGCGTGCGTTCTGAACAGTTTATGCGCGGATCTGCCCCTTGCGCAACCCTCATCATTACAACGGATCAGTATTTTTTTAGTCATTTAACCCTGCAAAAGGTCCCCCCCATCAATCATCTGATGGGGCATTAATCATTTATCACAACTGTGAATAGATGCCGCAGCAGAGACAGATTAAATCCCCATAAACATTCACACTTGAAAACAATACTAAAACATCTAAAAACTTCTAGAGGTTTAGAGCCTCTTATCGCAGGACAGGGATAACCTGCAATATACCACTGTGTATTTCACTGCTTGTATCTTTTGCCCTAGTTTTCTTTGGTTGTACACGATTTCATGTGCTGTTTGTGTGTGTGTGAGAGAGAGAGAGAGAGAGAGCTTATATTGTGATTTGTCCAAGGTTATTAAAGCCTGGCTTACTACTAGTAATAAAACATATTTCAATGTAACCCATGGGCCTCAATCACAAAATCAGCCAACACTGTAAACAGATAACACATTTTATTTGAACATTTAAAAATGTATAGAAAAAACATAAATATAGAAACAAAAAACATAAATATAGAAACAATCACCAATTTTTTTAAACCCAGTCCGTGGCTGTACAGGGTCAAGTTTACATCGGCTTCTCAGTCTTTCGTTAATTTTACTTTTGACTCAAAACCAATTAAAGATGCACTGTTTTATTGGACATGACTGTTTTTTGTAATGTTCAGCAAAATAAACAGTGTCTACAGCAAATTTACCCCACCAGCGGGCATAATCTTTGTTTGAACTGTATACTGTAGCTATGTTTGTTAGGGCACTTGGTTATATGCAGTACTGTAATGCATGGAACACTTTCCTACTGGTTTGTTTTGTTATAAATATTGCTTATTACCTTGTGCAGTAAAATAAACAATGTTACCATTGTGCAAATTAACATATTGATGTCTTTTAATTAAGGACAAAAAAAAAAATATTAAAAACCTGAGCTATTAGCACTATGTCATCGTATTCTCCATTTATGTTTCTCACCTTCCACTTTGTCTTTGCTCTTTCGACTGAGTTCTTAAAACCCCAAACATTTATTTATACTGAGAAAATATTCACATAAGTACAATATAGCACAGATATATATGACCATTATTATTGGTCATAGAAATAGATTTGCTTCTAAGACCAATAATAATAATTATTATTATTAGCAACTCTTTGACTATTTGAAACAAAATTGTCTCTATTTTTTGCCCATTGAAGTAGTTGATTCAAGTAAATGTTTTTTTTTAATACCCCAAACAATTCCCCAACAATTAAAACACGCAAACATGACTTAAAAACATTTATTCTTCCCAAACTAGACAAAGTTAAAACAGTAATTTGTAAAAAAAAAAAAAAAAAAGGTGAATACTGTTGTACTGTATTTTGCTTAAAGGTCAGTAAAATACCTTGATAACCCCAGCTGCTTATCAGTCTCTGTTTTTTTTTATATTCAAATATTAATTTTAAAAAACTTTCAAAGATGGAACAGTTTATGTCTTTGTTACCCCCAAATTATCAGACGTTTTGCAATTCTATGTTCAGAATATAGACCTGACCAAACATCATTCTAAAGCTGTTGCACTGTGACGCCATCCCTGCTACAGCACCGTCAACAGCTTGTTCAGGCTCCTCCAGTAACTCCAAAAGGCCATCCGTCTGAGCCAATCCTCCACAGCGGAGCTCTACTTAAAGAGAACAAGAGAATTTAGTGAAGTCAAAGATAAATAAACTTTACAGAATATCTAGTTTTCATAAAAATAAATATATTAATAAACCTATTTATCACAGGGTGTGTAAAATACTGTTTTGGGAATTCTCAAATGTAAATAAACTGCCTGTGCTAATGTCACCCATTGAATTTTGTTAGCGTTAGCATTATGAGCATTAGTTCATCTCTGAAGCCAAACTTTAATTTACCGGGTATTGAAGCCCATGATTTATATGCTGGTCTATGCTGGTTAATACTGCTTAGTGGTGGCCTGATGCTGGTTTAGCTGGTGAACCAGCATAACTGATGGAAGACCAGCATATCTACGCTGATGAAACCTTACCATCAGCATTGGTCTTGCTAGTTAATGCTGGTCTGGTGCTGGTTTAGCTGGTGAACCAGCATAACTGATGGACAACCAGCATGCCTGTTGATTAATCCGGCATAGGCCAGCATGATTTATATGCTGGGCCACCAGCAAGGTTTTGGGTTTTAGCACATTATCTTGTTTTTAATAGCTAGTACTGAAAATAATGTTTCATGTAAATACATGGACCGTGTAGTGTTATCTTTAAATGGATTTACATACAAGAGACAAAAATAATCCATTTACCAAAAACATGTAAATACATTATTTCACATTTATTAAATATGTGTGGGTTGCCTAAAAACACAACACAAACCTTTTATATGAATGCACTTTTAAAAAAAAGTAATCAATGGAAATCAATGAAAAAAAAAAATATAAACAGCATAGACCATCATAGCAGGTTACCAGCCTGACCAGCAATTATACCAGCAGGGTTACCAGTATCCCTGGTAACAATCAGGGTAATCTACATACCAGGGCACGTCCCCAAACACACACACACAGTTGATCCGATAATTTTCCTGCGCCTGTGGAGGATGTTAGGCATTGTACAGGTTTCTGAAGCTCTACAGAATGTTCTGGACAGTGGGAGGAGTTTAGAGAGGTAAGTTTTTACATCTCATATAATCCTTATTCTGATAATATAAAATTAATATAAATTTATTTTTCCTCTTTTTCTCACAATCTGTGGCAACGGTTTTGCAGTTCATGCCCTCAGTTTATAATCCGTTCCCACATTTTTTTAAACTGTTTCCTCAGTTTAACAATTCGTTTAATAATCTGTTCCCACAAATTCTTAAACTGTTCCCTAAGTTTAACCACCTGTGCGCTCAGTTTTTGTAATCCATACCAACAAATTCATAATCAATGGGCACACTTTCACATATCCGTTCCCACAGTTTTCTACACAGACTCCTTTTAGAACAGGAACAGGAAGCTTCCAGGTATGTCGTAACGAATATTATTGTATATTGTTTTATTGTGAATGATTAATTATATAATACTTCAAATTGTCTTAACTGCATGCTTACAGTGATTCTCTATCAAATGTAGAAGGTTCGGGGTAGAATACTATTTAATAAGAATGATTTGCATTAAAATCTTGTGAAAAGTTGTGCTAATCAGCGCGTTATTATTATTATTATTATTATTATTATTATTATTTAATAAACCTGGCCCCGGTCTTTCCCGGCAGATACACTGTATTGCAAAATGGACAATTTCCTTCATTTTCTCAAAATCGACAGAGAGTTGGATGACGCGACTCTGTCAGCGTTTCAAGAAGAAAAGGTAAAAAGCAATACAAAACAAATTATCTACATGTTACTCTCTAGCCGACTGCAGTCTAGTTATTTAATAATACCATTAACCAGTGAAGCCCGTTACATGCATCTAACTCCAACTGTTTTTTTGACCTAACGAGGTCAGCTTATTTAAGACATAAATAAAGAAGTAATATTTTATAATTAAAATTTCACAACATAAGTCAGTAAATTCGAGTAAAAACACAGGCGTGGCTTATCCCATGCGAAATCGTCACATAAAATTCGGATGTGAGGGGGTAATTACACGAGGTCTCCAGGTAATCATAATCGCCTGCGAATAGTACATAACTTTGTTTCATCTCCATATATACAGTATATATTCCGAAGTGTGTGTCTCTTAAGAGTGTGTTGCGATGAAAAAAGGAGGGGTGTGTGTGTGTGTGTCTGTGTCTGTGTCTATGTGTGAGGCATAGAATGGATGTCCAGTTAGATAGATTAAAAAAAAAGAAACAAATATATTTTTGTGCCTTGTGTCTTTTACATTTCAACGGGTTAAAAGCTAATAGCTCGAGCTGTACACTTGGTAAGACTAGTCCCGTGCGAATAAGACATTAGGTTGTCATTTTCCAGTGTGGAAACATATACAATGTTTCTTAATAACTGCTGCATATTTTCAATATATTCCCTAATGCCATTTAATTTAAGATCTATATATACAAGAGAGCTCAGCTTCACATATAGTAAATTAATTAATTAAAATGTTTCAGTAGCAGAAATTAAATCTCATAATTTATTAATATTTCCATAAGGGAGCTTGAAAAGCAGGTATCATAACAAAATCTGTTAGTCATAAAATGTAAATAAAATGGCTAATAAATATGATAAAGTTAATAATAGTTAATAATAAATGTCCTTTTATTTAATTAAAACTATATATAAAAAATAAAATTGTCATAATTTATTAAAGTGAAAGAATAATTAAATAAAGAAAGCATTTGCAGTAGATCTTCTTTTACATTTTTTCTCTTTTTTTTCAGATTGACTGCTATGCAGAAAGAGGAAGCATTGTGATAATCGTTCAGAAAAACTCTGTGGAAACACAAATGCCAAAAAAACTGAGCGATGTTACCAAATGGGACTGTTTGAAGAGGTCTGTGGCTCCCAAATCAAAGAGAAACGAGGTGGTGGAACTAGACACTTAAAAGCTTTAAAGAGTGCTACCATGGAAGAGCTTCTGGAGTGTGTCAAGGAGGTGTTCTTTCCAAATGGAAAAATAAACTAGGGAATATAAATTAATTTCAGCTGAAATTAAGAGACTTCACAGAAGAAGAACTAGATCCACAAACAGCATTAGGTGAACAATATGAAATGAGGAAGGTAAAGATGCTGAGATTGTATCTGTCTTGCAAGAGGACAGACACAACTGCAAGCACAAGCATTCTAAAAGTAAATGGGTATGTAACTGAAGGTCCTTCTACCCCTGCTGTGGCATGTGAATGTGATGAAGAACCTGTTGCCATAACTGAGGACAATGGTTCCATCGGTGATTCATCATTTTTGACAGAAGACAGTGTAGTGATTATACAACCAGGTATAATGAATATAATGCACAGCTCAATTTCAGTTGATGAAGAAATTCAGTTGGGATATACTGTTTTGCAAAACGATTTAAGTACAATACTGGATGACACTCTACCAATGGACCCTGCTGTAATAGTGCAAGAGAAGCAACAGGCCACCAAGCTAAGGCTTCGTAGGGGAAACATTTTTCAAGATCTCAATGCAGCTTTCCCGGATGGCTTAATATCTGTCAATGACTGTCTTGTGGAAATTGAGATGGTCCTACCCAATGGTAGCACTGAGAAAGGAGAAGACAGTGGTGGAATTCTCAGAGATGCACTGAGTGAGTACTGGGGCACCTTTTTCATTAAATGTACGGCAGGAAGCACATTAAAGGTACCTATGACAAGACACGACATGAATGGGAAAATGTAGCTAAAGTAATGGTTTTTGGTTACAATAATGTTCAATACTTTCCTATTGTGTTGCCCAAACCTTTTTTGAATTACTGCCTTGGTCTTGAAATTGATGAGGATGAGCTCTTTAAAGCATTTTTGGAGACAGTTTCTGAAGAGGAAAAGCAGCTTGTTGAAGAAGCAATGAGAGACTTCACATCCGTCTCTGAAAGAGAAGAATGGGTCGAATTCTTGGAAGCTCATGATGTGAAACTTGTTATTACTGAAAAGAACTCCAAGCAGGTCTTACTTGATGTGGCACAAAAAGAAATCGTGCAAGATCCAGCTTACATAGCAGAGTGTTGGAGTCCAGTTTTGAAAAAATTGAAATTGCCACCAGGAGGACTAGATGAACTGATGACCAGCCTCAATCCAACATCTAAGAAAGTTTTAGCCATACTAAAACACGAAACAATGAACAAGAGAGAAAGCCAGATCATGGATTATCTTAAAAGGTTTATCAAGAATTCCAGTGATGTTCGGCTCAGGAGGTTTCTGCGTTTTTGCACAGGTGATAGATTACTTAATATATTGTGTTAAAATTATATTAATTATAATGTTTATTGATAAGAAAGTATACTTAGTTCATAAA
Source organism: Clarias magur (assembly GCA_013621035.1). Classification (NCBI taxonomy): domain Eukaryota; kingdom Metazoa; phylum Chordata; class Actinopteri; order Siluriformes; family Clariidae; genus Clarias; species Clarias magur. Next base: position 467,426 of record QNUK01000148.1, on the reverse strand, counting down.
TAAATGATTATATTAGTATATATAATTTTAGCATTTCCTGTTGTTGTATATTATTTTGTTATAGTACTGTTATCATATGTGTACATGTTGTGTACATATGTGTAAATTGTTCACTGAATTATTTGTTTCCTGGTAGGAGCTGATCTCCTTGTTGCAAAGTTTATTTATGTACGGTTCGTTCAGCCAAAGAGTTTCTTCACAAGATGTCCCCAGTCTCACACCTGCGGATGTGTCTTGGAAGTTCCTAATAATTATACTTCATATCTTGAGCTTGCAGAAGAGTTTGAAAATGTCCTTGACGCAAACATATGGGTGATGGATATTGCATAGGGGTAAGGATACAGAAAATAACAAATGTCAGTTATATTCATAAATTATCCTTATCTAATATTATCCTCAATCTTGTGTTTGCCCAAGGTGTTCAGACAGTATGTGCCTCAGCAGCAGCATGTGATTCCATCTCACACTCATTTCTTGTGATATACAGTATTAGTTAGTATATCTTGCACATCCATATAATGTGTCATAAAATGCACAGATGGTGTTACAGCAGTGTTCAAATGTAAAAGTATATCCTTTTATAGATTCAATTTCATTGTTTATGTATTCCTGCTTCCTGTTCTCAGTGTTTATATGGTATGAAAAATGCTTTTACAGTTCTTACAAGTTTACAAAAGCAACAATGTTAGAAGTTTCTTGATTAGGAGGAGTTTATTAATTAATGCTGTTCTACTAACTACAGTGTTTTACAAATAAACAGAAACAATACAAAAGACAATCTGTCATGTTTTAATTAAATGTGTATATGTTGTATTCAACACTACAGTAATAACATTAATTAGATAAACAGATGAACAACATAAAAAGAAAACACAAAACGATAAACGCCATCACCTGACTTTGTTGCTGGTGTTCCCTGAAATTACTGTAACTCTAACAAATGCAAGAAATTAAGAACAGTCTTTAAAATAGAAATTATGAAAATTATTTCCCATGTCTTTATCTAACAATATTTAAGAATGTAGTAAGCTCTTGTCTTAGTGCAAGGTATAGATCGAATGCTGTATACCTATCCTTTGGAAGCCTGAGGTGATGTTGGGCCATGATGTGCACACACAAAGTGAAAACGTCCTCATCACAAGCAACATCAGAGCGATGGATACATTGATCTTTGCAGGTGGCACATTCTACCACAGTTACATGGCATATGTAGTCTTCTGTGTCATATAATTCAGGCAGGGTGTACATGACATCTGGTCGTCCGTGGGGTACAAGGTTGTTCCTTGAAGGACGAATCAGGTGGCTGTTCCAAGTATCTTTGGTGGAATCCAAATCTTCCTATACATAGCAAATCACAAAGAGTGGTAAATCACTACAATTTTTAAAAGTTTTTTTTTTAAAGTTTCTTATGTTCATCATGACTGCATTTATTTATTTATTTATTCATAAGTAAAAACAGTAAAATAGTGAAATAGTATAACAATGTAAAATTTTTTCATTGTGTGAATACAGCATATTGTAAAATATACGAAAGCTGAATTTTCATCATCATTACTCCAGTCACCAGTGTCTCATGATCATTCAGAAATCATTCTAAAAAAAAAAAAAGTGCCCATGGGTTATGGAGAGTGTAGTGAAGGGCCATACTATAATAATTCGTTTTTTTTTATTTTTTATGGTGAGTTTAACATTCTTTACTCTGATTTATGTCATCTTTGTGTGGACTCCACAACATGTTCAATTATTTATTTCACCATGTGGGGACATCTGGACCCAACAAAACAGTATGAACTAGGAAGTCTGCATTTGTGTGTATGAGATAGAGAGAGAGAGAAATTTTACATTTTACCTGGATTAAGCCCAGGAAACAGAATAACATAAGGTTCTTGTCCAAAAAGCTGCCATCAAAGTTGCCTTCATCTTTAAGTTGGTGAAAATATTCAAGCCAATGATCCACACACTCTTTTCTAAGGACACCCCACCAACTCTCAATTCTCTGGTTGGCCGTACTTTTGCCATAGATAAAGCTTTTTTCTCCAGCCAGCATCACTACGGCACAAGTACCGCTGCATATCCCTGATGGTGCTGTTTTCTGTTCCCATATCTGCTCTCAAGATTCGAGGACAGCCACCAAGACTTCTTACTGTCTCAAGGAAATAACCCCCTATTACTTTAGGATCACTGCTTGTGTAATATGCATTCATCCATAGTATTCTCCTTGAGAATCCATCTATTGCCCCATTGATACAAATGCCAAATGGCTTCAATTTGTCATAAGAGTCAACATGCCAAAGAAAGTTGGGGCCGTTTGAAAAGTAAGCTCTTCTGTGCAGTCTTCTTTTTCTTCGCATTTCAGTGCCCAATGGGTCAAGAGTAGACAGAATAAGGCGGATGTCTTCTTTGCGCACATGAAGTACTTTTTCCTTGCATTTACTGTACATCCATCTATATCCATGCAATGCTCCTGAGCCTTGGAGCTCTTCCCTAACAAACTGAACAATATCAAATAAGTTGTCAAAATTTTTTCTGCGAAACAGTCCATTTCTTCTTAAGATTTTTTTAAGTGTCTTCATGCTGATAATAATCCTGTGTTTTAGACTTAAAATATGAAGGATTTCTTCATACTTTAGACCCAGGTCAAAGTAATGTTGAATTAGTCCAAATCTGTCCATCCTATAAAGTAAGGAATAAATGATGTGAGCTTAAGGTGGATGAAAGCGTAAGGGTAGACAGAGAGAGAGGGTCATTGGGCAGCAATCCGTACAATGTATTTAAAATCATAGTACGCTAAATTGTTTTATTTACTATCTTTTAAAGTCTCTCTTGGGGGCAAAAGCTGAGTATAATAAAATTATCAAAACAAGTCTTCATGTGTTTGTGTACTATTCATTCTTAACATTTCCAAAACTGTAATAGGTTATATATAAATATAAGCATTTATGATTTTTATAGTTATAAAACAATAATAATAATAATTACTACTACTACTAGTAGTACTACTACTACTACTGCTAGTATTGTTGCATTTAGGCTACGCATTTGGAATAAGGTTTTATACAAAAGACTTGCAAAAGAGAAGGAAAGCAAAAGTCAAAAGTCGGTCATAATACACATTGGCAGGTTTGCTAAATAATAATAACAATAATAACGCGCTGATTAGCACAAATTTTCACAAGATTTTAATGCAAATCATTCTTATTAAATAGTATTCTACCCCGAACCTTCTACATTTGATAGAGAATCACTGTAAGCATGCAGTTAAGACAATTTTAAGTATTATATAATTAATAATTCACAATAAAACAATATACAATAATATTCGTTAAGACGTACCTGGAAGCTTCCTGTTCCTGTTCTAAAAGGAGTCTGTGTAGAAAACTGTGGGAACGGATATGTGACAGTGTGCCCACTGATTATGAATTTGTTGGTATGGATTACAAAAACTGAGCGCACAGGTGGTTAAACTTAGGGAACAGTTTAAGAATTTGTGGGAACAGATTATTAAACGAATTGTTAAACTGAGGGAACAGTTTAAAAAATTGTGGGAACGGATTATAAACTGAGGGCATGAACTGCAAAACCGTTGCCACAGATTTATTTATTTTTCTCCTCTAGGTGACTTCCAGGGCTCCGTACTTTTCCCAGTTCATGTGAAACATTGTCATTTAATGTCATTACATGGTTTGGTTATTATGTAGATAACACTGCTAAATCATGCTAACATACTGCCTTATGTAGCTTAGCACAAACAGGTTAGCTCACAGGTTGCTAAGCTAATGCCTTACAGTATGTAGATTACAGATGGTTGTCAGTAACATCTGTGGTGTAAATGTTTATAATATATTTCACCCCGCATTTGATAACTTCATGTATAGCTACTTGGTGCAGTTTTTGGTTAGCTTATGATACTGCTATCTATAATGTTATTTAGCACAAACAGTTTAGCTCCCATTGCCTAAAATATTGCCGTATGTAGCTTACAGATGTTTGTAATATTAAAGTATGAATCGTTGTATAACATTGCAAAAGATTGTGTTGTCTTTATGCATGCCTAATAGTTATTGATGATTATTGACAGTAATTTTATCATCATGCTTATGTTTCTTTTTCCTTTTTTATAAACAGTTGTGGCCATGAAAATGATTAGCCACCTGTTTTATAAAGGCCTAATGCAAACAAGCATGCAAGATACAGATGGACCATCACTATGTCATGGGAACCTCGACCATGACTGGGGTCTGGATTCGGGATGGATCTCTTGTATTTTTTTTAAGCGATTGACCACATGATAAGGCTTCATACAACAAGCACTGACCTCAGATGCCAGGAATTTTACAACTGCTGGTTACAGGGTCTGTGTACTGTACATTGCAAATCAGTTTATGGTAAGCAACCATTAACACCATGGAAATTCCAGGTATGCAATGTTCACTTGTGTCTTGATTTAAACAAGAACTGCTTTTCGAGAGAGGCACACAGATGTGTATAGGGTGTAAAAGTGGGCTTTTACAAACCTAACAACATTTCTTCATAGTGCACCGTACCTGTTCCAACTGTTTTACCCTGAATGTTTGTTTGCACGGCCATATTTACAGTATGCCAGAAATGTGCCTTCTGTGTATAAGATCATCTGTATCCCTCTTCTGTCAATCCTGGACATTTACTTTGCACTAGGTGAAAGAGGTGACATTTATATGTTTATAAGTAAGAAAAATACACAAATGTCAGCACATGTCAGAACTACCTCAGAACCCATAAACCTGCAGACCCCTAAATAAGGAGTGAGTGCCAAGCTCACTCATTTACACTCCTGTGGTGTGAAAGTAACTGTGTGAAAGTGTCCCCTGAGAGGTTGGTCTCATGGTTTGTTTTTGTTATTATGTTTTATCAAAACTTATTTGCTGTTCATTGTTAAATTATCATATTGTTACAAATCTGCATATTATATATATTTATACATATTACACAATATTTATATTGTTTGTGTTGGCCAAACACACAAAGCTGATTTTATACTGATTCCATTTTATGGTTTACATATTGGATGACAATTTTCCATGTATTCAGGCTTTTATACTATACCAAAATTAGATGGGGTGGTGAACAGCATAATATCATGGCACTATAATGCTGGTCACCAGCATACCAGCAAAATGTATGCTGGTTTGCTGTGGACCAGCATCAGTAAAGTGACCAGCATACCAGCACCAGCAAAATGTAGGCTGGTCACCAGCATACCAGCACCAAAACACAAGATATGCTGGTATAATAGTATAATGCTGTTTTTTTTCATTAGGGAAATAGCTAAAAAATCACAGGTTGTGTGTAAAGTGATTAAAAACAATACAAGGCATGTAATGATGAGGAAACGTTCCACCTCTTCTTTATATCAAAAGAAACCAAAACACGTATCCACATATCCAAATCAACGTAACAAATGCTAGACAACTGAACATGACTAAACCAACTATTTATAATCAAACCAATGACCATCTCGGTTCAGGTGTGCGTCCATGTCACCTGACCAAGTTGCACTTCTGGGAACTGAAGTTTAAACTAAACAGAACTACAACACAAGAAATCTTTGGGCGCTTTGGCGCCCTCTAGGGGTTATCCCTGACACATGAATACATGCAGGTTTGTGTTTAACAACCTCATGGCACATGTGTGGCTTATTTTTCCAAAGCATTTTCTTAATCCTATTCAAAATCTCCTTCGGTTTCAGGCCATATATAATTGGATTTAATAGTGGAGGAATAACCAGAATTTCCACTGGCATGATCATGCTGAACACATGAGGGACATTTCCTTCCAGTCTAGGATGTATAATTATATATACATATATATATATATATATATATATATATATATCATATGATATGATAAAGTAAGTGGTAAAAATTACAAGATGTGGTAAGCAGGTTTGTAGAGCTTTACTTCTGAACTCCTTTGTATTAATTAAACAGACTGAAAGTATTCTGCTATATGAGAAAATCACAAAAATCAGTGGAGGAAACACAACAATGCTTAAAATTAAAGGTCCATATATATAATAATAAAAAAAAAATCTCCACAGCCCAACTTAATCATTGAACTGTCATCACAGTAAATTCTATTCAATTTGAATTTACACAGTTTACGTTGATATGTTAATATTTCACTAATGCCAACTTCACAACAGGGAAGCAACCAACAGCAAAATATATATTTTTTTAACAGTGGCTATTTTTACAATTGTAGTATATTGTAATGGTTTACAGATGGACACATATCTGTCATAGGCCATAGCTGATAACAGTGTGAACTCTGAACCACCATATGTATAAATGCAAAATGATTGCAATATGCAGAATTCAAAAGAAATTACCTGAATTTCAGACACTAAATCAGTGAGCAGTTTAGGATAAAGTGCAGTTGATCCAAAGAGAGCATTACAAAGCAAAGCAGCAATAAAAATGTACATGGGCTCATGGAGAATCCTGTTTGTAAATATGATAAAAATAACCAAACAATTACAAATAATGATTAACAAGTAGAGTGTAAGAACAATTACAAAATAGGCATATTTGTATTTTTCTAACTCCACATGGCCTTCCAGGGTTAAATACACAACATCAGAAGAGTAATTCATTAGTTCATTCATAATTTCTATGCAGTAAATTCAACAGTGTCTAAGAACAGACGTTTATGGAGATTCATGTATAATTCAAACACAACATCTTCAGACATGGGTGGTGGCAATAGTGCACAGTAGTAAAAGAGCCCTATGTTTATCTATACGTTTCTTAACCCTGTCTTACGGTATTTCAAGTCCCACATATGTCAGTACTCCAGGTACATGTGAATGCTCCAATGAATTAAAACCAAATGGAAAGAAGAAATAATCTCAATCCTTATTAGAAAAAGAAAAGAAAGTAACAAAAAGCAGATCTAGAACAAAACATTACACAACTTAAACACACAATTAGTGTGTGTAAGTTAACAGTTCAGTTATTAACTCCTGAGGAGAAATAAACTTCTAATTTATTAAATTCCTAACCATTTAACAAATTACAAATGTAAAATTGTTATTATTGTTATTATTTTTACATGTTTTACATTCGAGGATGTTTTTATTTGTTTATATATTTATATATATTTGTCAGTATATATTCCATTTTATGTTGTTGATATGTATGTTGTTTATTTCTGTGTTTCTGATTCTAGCTGTTTGTTGTTTGTCTTGTATTTTGTTTGTATGTCTAATGTAAATTACATCTATTATTTGATTTTAAAAAAAAGGAGAAACAGGACCGTCAATATTACAATTATTTTGAGGCAAAGAGTAGTGAAAAAAAAAAAAACTTAAGTAGGGTCAACTGGAAATTCCTGTTTTCCACATTTAAGAGGTTTGGTTTTGGGGAGTCATTCTTTAACTGAATGACTGAATTACACATCACCTATAGCTACCTTCATCACCAATGGACTAATATCATATAACTTCACACTACACTGGGACTAGACAAGGATGCCCACACTCCTCCACACTGTTCATCAAAATGTTATCGGGAAGCTGTTATTTGCTTTGTAAAGCAAATATTAAATATCACAATCATTAATTCATTCTCTTATATTTCTGAATCCACAATCAGCTGGAATAAATCCTTTCTTTTTTCATTACACAACATCATCTGGGATGTGACGGGTCAAACTCCACCTGTTGCTGTGTGCGTCAATTCCTTAGCATATTGAGTTATCAGTGTCTCAGCTGTCAGAGCTGTTTGAACTCAACTTCACTCCTCTACTCAAATGAATAGATAATGATCTAAAAAAACAAACAATCAAACAGAAAAAACCTTATTATATACAGTAAATTATGACTTGGGTTGCATTTCAGTGAGTAATGCTCCCCTTACCAATCCACAATAATTCTGGCTCCCACAGACTGGTTATGTGCTTATGTGGTACACAGATTAATTTAAGAAGGTGCTCCTAAGAACAACTCATTATGTGTATAAAATCCACCTGTCTACAGAATCTCTATCTTTCATTCAAACCTCACCACCATGGGCAAGACCAAAGAACTGCCACAGGACATCAGGGACAAGGTTGTAGACCTACAAAACAACCATCATTCGCCATAAGGTAGGAGCTCCATGCTCAGCAGATAAGGATAATCGTCAGAAAAGTCCAAAACTAAAAAACAGGGGGAGCTTGTAAATGATCTCAGGGCAGTAGATACCACAGTCACCAGACAATCATTGGTAATCATTAAATCCTTCATAACCCGCAAGTTCTCCCTCCTCAAGGAGGCACATGTACAGACCCTTCAGACGTTTGCCAATAAACATAGAAAGATAGAGGGAAAGTGCTGAGTTCAGATGAGACCAAAATTTAACTCTTAGACTTCAACTCGACCCGCCATTTTTGGAGCATTTTGGATTCTATGGAGATAACTGAAACTTTGATGTGCCAAATGACAGGCAAGAAACCTTAAGGATTTAAAGAAGGCCTATGAATTCAAATCAAATCAAATTCAAATTTTATTTGTTATATAAACAGGTCATACACAGTACAATATGCAGGTAAATGCTTAGACAACTGCCCATGACCTTAATGTAAAAGAGTCCTTTGGAGTCCACGGACCCGCCAGTGGGTCCTCTTGCATTCTTTTCTGGTAACTGTGAAAATAATTTAAAATGCTCTGTAATTTTTGATCCTACACATAAGTGTATTACATCAATTGAATCTGTAAAGGGTCTACTTTTATTAATGAACACTCACAATATCCACAAAACGTTGTGCTTTTGTAAAATAAAGAAAATAAACAGGGTGCGCTTTCAGTCGTCTCAGTCTCCACAAAAAAGAAAATAAACACGTCATTAAAATTAACTGAAACCTGCTATGGTTGCTAATATATCCCTTACAAAAAATAACTGCAGTTTCTGGGGGAAAACTGCACTTTTATTGCAGTTTTTGTGAAGTACAATGCAGTACAGTGCAGTACAGTGCAGTTGGAGTGCAGTACAGTGCAGTTGTATTGAAATATGATTCTGTAACGTTGTCCATTGTAAAATAATAATAATAATAATAATAATAATAATAATAATAAGTTCAGCTCCTGTAGCTTCTGGGATAAAAACTGCAGTTATACTGCAGTTTTGTAAAGTACAATGAAATACTATTTATTCCGTACTATTTCAGTTAAATGCAGTTGGAATGTAGTTGTATTAAAATATTATTCTGTAACTTTGTAGTTATTGAACAGTTAATCCTGCACTGAATCCTGCAGTCCTTAACTATGTTATTCTATTATTATTATTATTATTATTATTATTATTATTATTATTATTATTATTATTATTATTATTATTATCATTATTATTATGTTTATAGTTTGGTTCAAGAAATATAGGATCCTACTAAAGGAGTGATATTTGTCTCAATTGTAGTTTGTGATTCTGACTTCTGAATGCCAGGGTCATCTTATTTTCAGGCACAGGCAAACAGAAACCAGTTGGGAGCAGGTAGAAACAAATAGCGTGTGTGCAAGGAAAACAATAACGTCTTCCTCTTATACTCTTCCATTGTAAAACTGAGACATGCTTAAATATGCACCACTGTACAATTTGTCCTCACCAGACAATAAGACTACAAGATCACATCTAATCCTCAGACAGAGTTTGAACTATAGAGCGCGCGATGCAGTCCCGTAGCCCGCACATGCGCGGTACGGTTCTCGTTCATTTAGAGATGTGCTCGTTGACCGAAACGACAGCTCATAAACGCTGAAAACGAGACACTAACAGTTTGTGTATGTCGTTATTGAGAAACTCAGACAGGATGGAGTACTATAACTCTCTTATAGATTTTATTATTGATAAAACGGTACACATTCGCGACATATCAGAATTAAATCAAGATGACAATTTCAAAGTTCAGCCAAGAAAACTTGGCAAGTTGGAAGAATCTAGAAAGTTGGCGTGTCGTCTTGTGGACGAGGAACACAGCGAACCTGAGCGATGGCCCTGTCACATCATTCAGTTAAGTGGTGAGTGGGACCTTAAGTGACTTTTATTATTTTACAATATATAAAGTTATTTAACTAGTTATTGTATTCTATCACTATGCTTTGTTAATTGCATTGTCCTAAATGTGTGCGTGTTTTCTAATGTTAACCGCTATACTGTTAGCATGCTAGCTAGGTTAACCTGAGGTAGCCCACTGCTAGCATTGGATTCAGTTGTAAATCTACAGCTCAGTTTAACTATAGACCATATAAGTGCAAGTTGATTTCTTAATGTGTAACACTACACAATGTGAGTAAAAATGATTCGGCTGTAAACGTCCTGTGTTTGTTTCTGTAGTCGTCCATCAGCCCTTACACAAGAGAGAAGATCGAGAGGAGGACTGTGTTCCTCTCCAGTGTTCCTCTTATCACCTCAGAGCAGACTCTGGGAAAGGGGAAGAGGGAGAAGGCCAAGAGATCAGGATTAGACCCTGGGCAGACTTCACTCCTGGTAGGAAATATAGTTTTTCTCATCCCTTTATTTTCCTTTACTAAAAACAAATTTTAAGTTTGTGACCTTTTTTTTTTAATCATTCAGATTTGGCTGGGTGCGTAATAAGATTTTTTTGTGGGGTGTGGGGTTCTCAGAACACATTTATATTTTTGCTTAGTCAGTTTTAAACTTGTTTGTCTTCATGTTTCAGAAAGACGTCAAGAGGTGGACATCACTCTGTGGAACAAAGGTGTGGTTGGATTTTACCTGATAAAATATTACAGGATTATCTAAAATCTCACACAGTCTACCAATGGTCCACTTTCTTTTTATGAATCCAATGGTGCTCATTCGGACAACAAAACACTTCTCTGAGTTTTCTTCTTGATAAGCATTTGCTTTATTTTTTGTCTTTTGTTAATAGAATCTGCAAAGCCTCAAACTCTGCACATGGCACTAAGGGGACCCTCCCAGCCCAACAAACAGCAGCTGTTAGAGGTGAGTAAATTGAGTTAATATTTTAATAATATTTGGTCATTCCACATATAATCAACCAGAGTGATTATAAGTCTGAATCTCTAAACCAATGCCAGAGTCATCACATTCACATTACATTCTGAAATCTTAATTAATTAACAGGGTTGCTATCAAAAACAGCAAATAGTTTAGGAATTAGCAAACAGCAAACTATTTAGCAATAGTTTAGGACATAATGACAGAAATAGACTGTCACTATGTCTACTGTTTACTTTCTCAGTAAAACATGTAATGTTGAGTATATATGGAATAATTTCATTTTAATTATTCAAATGTGTTTTTTTTTACAAACCTTGTAATGAATATTTGTCTTGCTGTTTTTTTTTTCAAGAATGCCTTTAAAGTGAAGGGAAGGTGAAACTGTTTATTCAAACAAAGTTGAAGAATGAAGGGGCGTCAAACCGCTCCAGGCTTCCAGCTACACACTTCAAGCCTTGTAATATATTCACATACTTGACCAGCCATACACTGACTGACAGCAGTGTCTCCTAGCAGCAGCACTGTTGAACAGTAATATAAGTGTTAAAGTGCTTTCATGGTCTGTTTTCGGTTGTTTTTAATGTTTTAAGTATGTTGCTTTATTGATTTTTTTTTATTTAATAATAAAATGAATTGCAATAATGTTGTTGTAATGTAGTTGTATTACACTACATCACACATTTAGATTATAGAAATACTGTAAGTAATTTTTCAGCTTTATTCAAATTGCATATACCCGTACATTTTATTTGCAGTACAACTACTATTTTAACTGCAGTAGCTGTTTAATATTTACTGTAGTATCGCAGTATTACTGCATTATATTGCAGGATTATTGCAGTATTACTGCAGTACTATTGCAGTCGCTATTGCAGTATTACTGCAGTATTATTGCAGTATTACTGCAGTACTATTTCAGTAGTTATTGCAGTATTTTTGCAGTATTACTGCAGTAGTTATTGCAGTATTACTGCAGTATCAAGAAAAAAATGCAGTCAATTCGTGTCCAAATTACTGCGTTTCCTGCATATGTACTGCATATGAAGAAAACTGCAGTTTTGACACTTGAAAACTGCAGTTATTTTTTGTAAGGGATATTTGGCTCAGTTTTGGTTAGCTTATGATACTGCTATCGGTAATGTTATTTAGCACAAGCATGTTAGCTACAGCTGGCTAAAATAATGCCTTATGTAGCTAAGAGATGTTTATGAATATCGTCTATGGTGTTAATCTTCCCAATAGCTTTAGTTTAGCAGATATGTACAATATCTGCTCAGGTGTAAATGTTTAGAATGTGTTAAATGTGTATGTAAAACATGCTGGTGCATGACATCATACTAATGTTTCGGGTGTAAATGTTTGAGATGCACTACATGGTCTGTGGCCCATCAACAGTTATTTGTCCAGCCTATTGCCCTATTAACACATACAGAGGGGCACACAAGTGTATACACACTGACAGCTGATCTATGCTCATCTGAAATCTTGATTGAATTATGTCAGCAGAGTAGTGTTATGTTTCCTCCAAAGATATCAATATGCATTTTTGGGGCCTCTCTGTATAATTTTGTTCGTTTACTTGGAACAATACAGGCTAACAGTTTTTTTTTTTTTTTTTTAGAAATGTGTCTGCATCACCTTAGCCTTCACCAGCACCTCGCACTGGGACACACAAGCGATGTTCAGTTTTGAAGGCAATCGAGAATCATACTGAGTAAGTGCACATATATATGTGTGTATATGTATGTATGTATGTGTGTGTATATGATGATGATGTACATTAGTTTCTTTTATTGCGTTACCAGCATGCTCATGACTTTTTTTTTTTTCAAAAATAGTTGTGACAGTGAAAATGATCAGACACCTGTCCCCCCCAAAAAGCAGAGGCAAACAAGCAGGCAAGATGCAGACAAAATCATGGAAAACACAGACTGATGACGACACGGTTCCACAGACTCTGCGAATACTCCCCGCACTGGAACCTGGACCTCACCTGCCGTTTGCTGACTCCTATTCTCCCATGAGTCTCTTCAAACTGTTTTTTTTTTTTCAGAGAACGCTGTGTTAAATCTTTGCCACAAACACCAATGCTCAGGCTGCCAAGGCAACTACGAAGGGACGAAAATATAAATGATGAAATAAATGATTTATTTAGCCAAGCATTTTTGTAAATAGATTAACCTTAGGTAAAGGAGCAGATCTGGGGGACTCATGGACGTAGAGTATTCTGGTGAACTGGTATGTTTAGATGCTGTCCTCCCCACTCTCACTGTTCACTCAGGTTTGTTGACGGTGAGGTGATTGGTTGCTTTACATCTCAGGGAGCCCTCATGTTTGTGTTTCCTTCTGGCTCTCCCTTTTAGTTATGCTGTTATAGTTAGTCCTGCCGGAGTCCCTGCTTGCACTTTGCACTAATATACATTCACCTTATACATGTTGACTGTGACCATACCTAACTGCCATCTCTCCTTATTTTCTGTTCTCTCCTTTTCTGCTCTCTCTCTCTCCCTCTCTCCTTTCCCTCTCTCTGTCTCTCTGTCGAGCTATACATGTTCGCTCCTGAGTTACCAGTGATCCAGACCCCTCTGCCCTCTGGAGCCGTCTAACCCGTCCTGGAGTCCTGCTTCTGGTTGGAGATCCCGTCACATGGATGCCCCGTGTGGTCTGCCTGGATGCGCTTGGTGGCTGGGGATGGTTTCCATGAAGACTGTCCTATCATCGATTGATGCTCTGGGGACCTGTGACTTCAGTTGTTCGATAGCTCAGGACTGGAATCTCTTACAGTCTACCTGAGCCTCCGGGAACAAACTGGACTCCTTTTAATTTAAATTTTAACACATCTCCTGTTACACTGAACTTCCAGTACACATTATTATGCTGATCATTCTCTGCTATCCGTTATCACCCAGATGAGGATGGGTTCCCTGTTGAGTCTGGTTCCTCTCAAAGTTTCTTCCTATTACCATCTCAGGGAGTTTTTCCTTGCCACCGTCGCCCTCGGCTCGCTCATCAGGGACAATCTTATCATTTTGATTCATACACATTGCATAAAAACTTACTTCTTTTTATTGTGTAAAGCTGCTTTGCGACAATGTCAATTGTTAAAACCGCTATATAAATAAAATTGAATTGAAATTGAATTAAATGGACAGACGTCAGCATCACTGAGATGTACTACTACATTGGACATGGCCATGGTAAAGTTGTCCTCTATCACAGACTACTGGAGACAGAGCAGCATTTTGACAGTACCTTTTCCAGCTACCGTCATGTCAAGGGACAGATACCGGACAAGTTCTTGAATGTGCACATGAGTCACCCAGATGCAGACAAGGAGAATGACAGGAAAAGGGGCACATCCAAACATGATCGTCTGTTCAGGGTTAGACGTCTTATGGACACTATCCATCATGCTTGCAAATCTATCTATCATCCCAGAAGAAATTTAGCTGTAGATGAGAGAATGGTGGCCTGCAAAGCACACACAGGAATGATGCAGTACATGAAAGCCAAGCCAACTAGATGGGGCTTCAAGTTATTTGTTCTTGCTGATTCTTCAAATGGATACACTATGGACTTTTCTGTGTACACAGGAAAGAACAACTTTCCCACAGGCCATGGACTATCATATGATGCTGTGACTTCTCTCTTGGACTGTAAAGTTTTAGGTTCAGGGTACCATGTGTACATGGACAATTTCTACACAAGTCTAAAGCTCCTAAAAGACTTGCTTACCATGAAATTTGATGCATGTGGGACTTACAGAGACAACAGGAAGGACTTTGGAATGCAGATAATTCACTCTCGAGATGGACCTCTTGTATTTGTGAAGTGGATGGACACTGTGAGTTTTAAGATTCAGTTCATTGATTTAGTAAGTTTCCTTTCAGTTAATGGTTTAAATTTGATTTAGTAATTTTTGCATGCATAGTTTAAGGTTAAGTAAGGTTTCTCTTCGTAATAAGGTTCAATATGTAGGGTTTATTTCCTTTTTTTCTGTTTATTTCTTTCTCTGTAGTAACATGTAAGGCTTATACGTTAAGTATTAAGTTGGTATACTGTGTAAGTTAGTAAGTAAGCATTATTTTCTATTTCCTTTGCTTTATTTTTCTTTATGTGACTTAAAAGTCACAGAGGGGGAAATATGTGAGCATATTTTAATTAAATATACTTGTGCATGCAACAATATGATAGAAACTATTAATCGTAGTAAAAGAACATAGAGGTAAGATAAGGAGACAGAGGTGAGCTAAGGACAGTGTGATGTCACGGTAGCAAGAACATGCAGCATGAACTCAAATGAACTCTAGACAGGTAGCTATCTTGGATGTGAGATGCTTAGTGAACAGTGTGTACCAAACAGACCCTAGAGATTATGTAATCTTTGTACCCTGAGCATCCAAAAGTACCTGATGTCCCTAGACATGATGTAATGTCACCTGATATCATGTAGCCCTAGACATTATGTAATGCCAATAGCCCCAGACATTAGGTAATCTCCTCAGACATGGGGTGATCTTAACTGTGATATAACAGGGGCTGGATACATGTGCAGACATGTCAAATTTTAAGGGACACAGACAAATAACCAAAAGACACACACTCAGCTTACTGAATAATAAGTTTAATAAGAGTAGGCACAAAATAAAATGACATGTGCACCTACATAGTGAAGTATAAGGCCCAACATATAAAAGTACAGAAAAATAGGGGGCCTGGGTAAGCATCAAATAACAAAAGGCATACGAAATTAAATATCAAGCCTTCTCTGACCCAGAACCACATTGATGGGAAGATCAGTGTGAGGAATAAAAACAGAAATACCACAATTCAGAAGTGGTGTAGGCGCTTCAGGAAAGTCAGTTTGGGTACCAACAGACACTTTAAAATCAGTCTGAGTACTGACACTTCTTAGACCAACAGGCCTTAAGAGAGACTGGGCTAGAGTACTAGACTCTGGTCGCACAGGCCTGAAAGAAAGTAAAGGAGAGCTATGTGCCTCCTGACGTGGTCTCTTAGAAGGACCAGGCCCGAAGTCATCCTTCCTGACATAAGTAAAACCGTTCTCATGAAGAAATTGTGTCAATGATCCATCAGACTCATTTTGGCAAAAACTCACTGAGGCTCGGTCAGCAACAGGTTCAGTAGGAGTGTAATCCTCAAAGGAGTTGTGCTCTGGACTGTCCTGGCTGTCCGAATCGTCCAAAGGGATGTATTCAGGACTTGGGCAGTTGCGCTTAGCTATAACAAAAGAATAAAATACGTAAATACAACAAACTAGGAAAATAAGACAAATAATTAAAATAAGTGCGAGAGAGATGCTTACCCATGGCCTGTCTGTCGATAACTGTAGAGTAACCCGGAAGAACTAAGAATATATAGTAAAATAAGCGCCGCCCCTATATCTTTTAATAATAAACAAACTTAGTGTAAAGATAATGGAAAATTATTTGAAAGAAAAATAGACTATAATGGGTAAAAGATATGGAGTCAGATGACGAGGTATATGACGTAAGCAAACAAGATAAGAGGAAATGTAATTACAATGGGTGACAATACTTGGAAAAAAATGGATTATAATGGGTTAATAATTTGATAAGAAATCAGAAAAAAATGTACAGAGGAGGGGGCTAGGTGAGTGCTCCTCCCCTTGAAAACTGTAAAAAAAAAAAGTGCCCATGTCACAGTAGTCTTCAGTCAGATTTTGGACATGCATGGGACTACCTCCTAGGCATTGCCGAGCTGGCTCACTTGGTTTTATTGCTGCAATAAATCCTGCCTTACTTCATCCAAATCTACAAGGAGTCCGGAGTCTTTTCTTTGGTTCTTTTTAAAGTTAATGTTTTAGTGTAACATTTGTAATTAAGGCAACTGTAACTAGTGTAGGAGAAAAATCTCCCACAACACCCGAGAAGTATCAGTCTGTTCTACCATCCATTCTGCATATACAGGACACACTGTGCAGAGGAGAGTGAAATTACAAGGTACATGGACTACAAAAACATTTCCATGTCCTGCACCTGTGACTGCGTACAACCAGCACATGGGGGGCGTTGACCTGTCAGGTCTTACAGTACTACACCGCACAGCACAAAACAATGAAGTGGTACAGGAAGATTTTTTTACACTTCTTGCACATTGCTGCCACCAATGCTTTCATTGTGCATAAAGAACTATATGGTAGTTCCCCTGTGTCTTCAGTTGAACAGGAACTGCTTTCAAGGGATGTGTAACTGTAGACACCATACACCCATTTTATCTCGGACTGTTCCTGTTTGCACCATTTTGCTTTGAATGTCTGTTTCAGTTTTTTATTTTTTATATTCTATTTTTATTATTATCTTGGAGCACTTTTCTCACCGAATGTATTTTTTCACTTTATTTTGTTCTGTTCTCATTGCAGTTTTACCATGAATGTATGTTTTTGTAGGGGTTTTTGTATCATTCACTGCTTTTGTTTGCATTATTTTACCCTGAATGTCTGTTTTACACATTTTATTTATCTTGAACTGTTCCTGAGATGCTTGCAAGTGAATCTTGATTTATTCTAAATAAACTACAAACAAAGAAATATGTTTTTGTCCTCAAATTATTTTCTTGTGGCACTTCCCTCTATCAATGACCTGACTGAAAGGGGTATTTATGCAGATCATTATTCGGGTCTTTGTCTTCTCTGGTGTGAAGTAGAGCATTATTCATGATCATTCATGCCTCCTCCCATACAGCCTTTCCAAAACAAAAAGTGTCTTAGAAAATGTAAATGAATATATTGTTTTCTGTGAATGAGTGATCAAAATGATTATCATATCATTTTGAAGTAAAAACTCTAGACTATAAGATCCAGGTAACCCAAAAAAAAGCCTTGCAAGCAAATGTTATGAATGTGTTTTGTGAACTTATTTCGGTGATTTTTGTTTTTGTTTTCAATAATCACGCATAACTGGTATTTTCTCCAAAGTACAAACTTGTACATGCATGCTGCTCACATATTACTGTAGCCCAGTTTGTGCTGAATAAAGCCCAGTGAGCCTTTAGATATTTATATGTTTATAAGTAACTGAAAAATATACAAATGTCAGGACATGTCAAAACGTCTTCAGGTCCCCAAAACACCCTCAGACTCCTAAGGGTTAATAAGAAATGTAAAAAGGAAAATAGAAAGTAAATTTAGCTAAGACAGAGTAAAATCTGTACAATACAAAATAAACAATATAAGAAAAATCTAAGAAAAACCTAACTGTACAATAACTGTAAAATAATAGAATTTATGGAAATTTTGTGTGGAATGAATTTGAATATAAATAGAAATGTCCAGCATTCAATTGATTATGTGCATCATTGATTATGTGCATCAAGGAAATGGAATAACATAGAATAAGATAGTAATGTCCATGAATGTCCAGAATGTCCAGAGTGAGTGCAAGAAACATATGTGTGAATGTGCAAAATGGATCAGTCCTGTGTGGTGTACTGATTAAGATACAGTATCACCTGCGGGAAGAAGATCCTCCTCAGTTTCTCTGTATTGGTCTTTAGGGAGCAGAATCACTTTCCTGACCTCTACAGAGAGGACAGTTCATTGCTGGGGTGGCTGAGGTCCTTCACGATCTTCCTGGCCTTGGTCCAGCACCGCTTGCTGTAGACTGAGTGCAGGTCAGGAAGCTCTGTGCGAATGATGCGCTCAGCTAATCGCACCACCTCTGTAGAGCTTGTCTGTCCTGCATGGTGCTGTTTCATTGCAGATGGCACAGCTGGGTTCAGCCATGTCTCGGTGAAGCAGTGGAGATTGCAGTCCCGGATGTCTCTCTGGAATTTTACCCTGGTCCTGATGTCATCAAGTTGGTTCCCCAATGACTGCAAATTGGCGAGCAGGATGCTAGGCAGAGGTGTGCATTGTGGACGAGCTCTTAACCTGTTCCTGATGGCAGCTTGTTTCCCTAGCAGCTTGTTTAATTGTGAGTACATTGTAAACCAATAGAAATAAGAGTACTGTATCTCTGTCGTACTTATTGCACTCAATGGTGATGAATTTGCTGGTTTAATTATACTAAAAAATAACTTAATAGAAAAAAACTAAGTAAAATAGGTCAGAGCAGTCGTAACGGCAGCTGACCTCACCTATACCATCTTGCAACATCGCATAGTGGACAAAATTGCTCCTGATCTATGTGCAAACCTGGTAACCAACCACAAGAAACAACTTACCTAATGCAAATCAATGTATAATTGTTGTATCATGCATTTTGTATCATATATACCTTACAAAAAACCTACGGGAAAGTGGGCAATCTCTGCAGGAAATCAAATAATTTATTCTCAAGTAATTATTGTATGAGATGGTAAGTCAAAAATCATCCGCTATCTGATTATATTAAGTATTTGGATATCTGCAATCAAAATTTGGGCCAAGATTCAATTCTAATAAAGTGGTATACTACGCACATAGCACTTTGTTGGCCCAGCGTCAGCAAAAATTTGGTAACTTTCTGGTTACCGTTTATCCGTTGGCCCATTTTTGACCTATTGGTAACGCCAAAGGTAGGTTGGCCTAACGTTGGTTCAGTAAATAATAAAAAAAATTGGAAATTCAATTATATTGCCTAAGCTATGTGCAGCAGGCTCTCTTAATGATGCCATCACACCAGGAGCTGATATGAGAACTGGTTACCAATCTAGTACATAAATAACATTGAAAGAACTATATATCTAACTAATTGGATGTTTCCTAAATTATAAATATTAAATTCATTATGCTTTGTGCTCAACTGTGAACACTCTCAAACACTTCACTAGATGGCGCTTATCACTAGGGAAGAACCTAAAACCTAAGCTAGGTGCTGATGATTAAGTCCTGAAGCCAAGCTAAACACAAGCTAACGTTTTGTGCCTCTTTGCTCTTAATTACAGGTGGGTTAGTGTAGAGTTATCTGGGAATTTGCACATATACTTCTGCTTCAAACTCGAAAAAAGCCATAGTCAACTGCAGGGGACATGAGGATCAACTCTGGAACCACTTTTTATTCTTGTTTCTGACAGCTTTGCAGGTTACACAGCAATTGTTCGAATTAGATTCAATCAAGTGAGTGAGAGTGAGAGAGGTCGATAAACTTAAATGAAAAGCCAGAAAAAGGGTATTTCTGATAAATAATAGTTAAAGTACTACTTCTAATAATTGTTAGTTAAATAAAATTGAAACAAATACAACAACAAATTATTTAACTAAGCTTAACATACTACTCTATTAACCCTTTAGGAAACATGTAATACACAACATCATATTACATTTTTTGTGAATGAAATCTTTTGTGAAAACATGCAAATACTTAAACAACACTCAGTACATAACATACGTTACTGCTTTTCTCTTGTAATGAGCAGAATAGTAATGAAATCAAATATCAAATAACTCAGATTTAAGTAATAATCAGTCATCAGTCCTTCGTATAAGTAAAGAGTGGTATTATCATACCATCAGTGTCCCTGAGATGACCAGCAGCCGATGCGCTTCCCTGACTCACATGTTACTTAGACTGTGGTCTCTTGACTTGCATGCAGGCTTTTTGTCACAGATGGTGCTTGTATGTTGAGTCCGTACCTTTGCTCCATTAGTGGACTAATGCATACTTTGAGCGTGTCACAATTGTTCCCTGTAGAATGACTTCAGCTCCACCATTTCACATATTTAACTTTATATTAACTTTGTATTCCTCCAAATTAGATGTAAATGCCCTTGAGAAAGACATAAGTGTGTGGAGAATCTATGGTAGTAACATGAAAAGAATGCAGTTAGTAGTTTTGCTGTAATGTGGTGTCTTTCTCATCAAATTACAGCAAAACTACTAACTGCATCCTTTTTTGCTTAGCTATCCATTATCATGCTAGGCTAATTAACCTGTTGCCAGTAAATACAGTAGCATACAGAGCCATAGCGAGGTTAGAACCATAGTGACTGTTGCCTTATTAAGTACCAAAAATGTTATAGGGCTTACATACAGTACATATTGTTTTGCTATAGGTCACTGCATTTCTGTATGTTTATGTGGTTATTGAAAATATTTACCAAGGAGGTGGTATGTGAAACATATCATTTGACAACATTTCTAGGTTCAACATTTCTGGAGAAAAGGAATATTTTGAAAGAACATATTTTTTACCTTCATGTTGGGTTAATTTGTGGCTTACACTGATAATGCTCCAGGTCACTTTTGAATGGTGCATATAAGTTCATTATAAATCCACAATAACACATGTATTATCATATAATGTTGTATTAGGTCTTTTTTCACCTTCAGTCAGATTGCCTGTTTACACTTGTGGTTCCAGGCATGAGATATCTTCACATCACATGCTGCTCATATCTTTATACCATACTTAGATGTTTCATTTGGTATATACTACGTAAATGGGCAGCATCCTCTAAAACTGTTGACATGCTCAACAGTGATGTCAGGATCTGGTTTGAAAATGACTGGCAGGTGCTCCAACCACTTCTGCCAAACTTCCCAGCTTGTCTCGTTGACTTCAAGCTGCTCTTGTGTGATGGTCATCAAAGCAAATCACATGTGACTGGATATGGAATGCCTGCAAAGACATTGTAGCATAAAAAAACTGCCTGACCAGTGTTCACATCCCATAAGCCAAGTGCGGATCCATTGTGGGATCTGTAGACAACACACAAAAACAATGCATGCACGTAGGCTTCAGTATTTACCAGACCAGGTCTACCTCTTTCCAGGTGTTTCCATAAACCCTTCCTCCAGGTTTAGTTACAATGGAGTCAATAAGGAAAAGTTGAAAACAGGACTCATGCTATGACTCATTTAACAATCTTTGGCAGGAGATGATGAGACTTTTTGACCGGACTGTCAGAGGACAGGAGGCAGTGGATGATGTCCGAATGGTCCACTCCTCTAGCCGGGTGAACCTATGCAGGTGGAATGCCTTCGTCTCACACAGAAACAACTGCATCTGACCAAGGGCCTGTGCCTCTACTGTGGGAAGCCAGGCCACTGCCCAGCAAAAGCCAAAGCTTGTCAGTAAAGCGGAGTATTCTGGTGAGCGCTATTCCTTTTTCACAATCCCCCTCCTTTTGCACCCTTTTGTCTGTATTGGTCCAGTACGGGGAGACTTCAGAGTTGTCCTCAGCCTTGGTCAATTCAGGGGCTGAGGATAATTTCATGAAAAGCTCAATGGCTGCTCGGTTGTGTAATCCAGCCATCTCTTTGCCTGAATCTATCCCTGCCTGATCCCTGAATGGGATCTTAATTAATATTGTCTTTTATCAGACACCCAAGGTTAGCCTAGTGGTCTCAGGCAATCATCGTGAGGAAATTGTCTTGCTTCTTGTCTTGGTCCTGTCCCTTTTTTCTGGTTCTGTTTGTCCTGTGTTGCAGGTGGAGGTTGCTAAGTTCTTGGTCGGCGGAGTACCACAATCTGCGTCTGGTGTTCGGCAAGTCCCGGGCCATGTCCTTGCCTCCTCACTGCCCTTACGACTGTGCTATTGAGCTCCTCAAGTTCATTCAAGTATATCACCAATTCAGTGTTCTGTTGGCTATCAACCCCCTCTGTTCCCTTCACAGGAACCTGAAACGGCAGTTCCGTCTGCCTTGGCTTTTGCTCAATGTTGCCGGCACACCTGGAGTAAAGCTAAGGAGGCCTTGGCCACCGGACTCCTGTCCCTAACTCTGTTTGTGGTCAAAGAGTATGGCTTTCTATCAAGGACTTGCCTCTCAGGGTAGCCTCATGCAAGTTGGCTCCCAAGTTCAGTGGCCTGTACCGGATCATAGAGGTCTTGAACCCAGTGGCGATTCGGCTCAAGCTCCCTTCCACGCTTGATCGGGTACACCCAGTTTTTCATGTCTCTAACGTTAAACCTGTGTATTCCTCCCCTCTTGTTCCTTCTGCCCCGACCCCCCCGTCTAGTGGATGGCTCCCCTGTATACACTGTCCTCTTCATTATTCTATCAAGATGGTTTCACTCAACTGGTTCCCCTTGTTTTTGTTGTAATCATTCACCCTATTTATTCCCTCATGTCTGTTGTCCTGTGTCAGATCGTTGTTCCCTGTCGCCAGCCGCTTGCCTGTTTTCGTGTCCTGTCTAGTCCGTTATATGCTGTTTCTTATTTTGGTCCCCCCTCCTCTCAATGTTTTTGTTCTTTTTCATCCAGGCTGGGTCCTTTTTTTCTTAGTTTGTGCTGCTGGCTTGCTCTCGCTCTTCCTTGTGGCCGTGCAGTTCAGCCCTATCGTCCCCTACAGCCACGTCTCCTAGTCAAGGCCTTTTTCCTCTTAGGGGTGTTTTTTTTGTTTGTTTGTTTGTTTTTTGGGGTTTTAGTCAAGGCCTTTTTTCTCTTTGGAGTGGTTTTTGTTTTTTGGGACGTTGGCAGTTCTATTTTTTGCTTAAAGAGAACAGTTCAGTTTGTTTCTGTTTATTTTTTGTCTTTTTGCCTGAATCAAGGCATCTCTTGAATAAATAAAACCCTGAAGGAGACCTGCAATTGTGTCTGCCCTGTTTACCTGACAATTATGTTGTGAATAAGTTCCTGTGTGGATACACCATGTGTATAAAAGTTCCAAAAAACATGTGTTTAAATGCCATGTGCAAACAAAGTCATTGAACCACATAAGAAATGGATAATAATTACTGCACAATTTTAGAGAGGAAACTTGTAAATTGGTCAGATTTGACTGGAACACAGCATGAAGGTTAAGTAAATTTGAATTTACAGTACAGTGCTCAAATTACTGATGTATTTACATAGACTAGTGTCACAGTTCTCCAAAGATGCCATAAGGTTGATGACAAAGATGATGATGATAAACAACTGAGCTTCAGTAACCAAGTTGTACCAAGTACCATGGTGAATGATGATGAAGAAGATGCAGAGCCACCTGATATAAAAGACTGTCTGAGGCAATGGGTTTGTTTGCATTTATTTTCATCCACCATGCTGAGAGAGAAAGTATTTTTTTGTGTTTTTGTAGTTTTAGTAATTTAGTAAATTTGTTTTCATATTATTGGCAATGATGAAAAGAGTCTAAATTAATTTCCATTTTTCAACCTTGCCATAATCTACTGAACCAACATTTTGCCAATTTTGGACCAACCTTGCCATTATCTACTTAACTATCTATTATCTACTGTTTGCCATTCAGTGGTGTGCTATCTGGAAATTATTTATCATCACTCAAAGTTGGTGTGCTGACCATACTTAGTGAAGATAGTCCTCAAAAGGGCCCAAATTTGATTGACCCCATACTCACTGCCATCATTATTGAGGGAAAAATGATCATGGGCAATATTTAAGCCTAGGCGATTCTGCTGTTATTTGGGGCTGCATTTCAATGACCAAGAACTTATTTAAAGTTTGGACTTCTCAACATTAGATCCCTTGCACCTAAAGCACTTATTGTTAATGAAATGATCTCAGATTACAGTCTCCACAAACTCTGCCTCACTGAAATCTGGCTTAAACAAAATGAATATATTAGTCCGAATGAATCTACTCCATCAGGATATTTCTATATGCACGAGCCCTGTCTAACTGGTCGCGGTGGTGGTGTCGCAACAATCTACAATGATGTACTCACTGTTACTCAGAAAACAAGGCCCAGGTTTAACTCATTTGAAGTACTTATTATTAATGTTGCACTCAGAGAGATACATAATAAACCCTTGCTATATTTTACCCTGGCCACCGTGTACAGGCCCCCTGGGGCATATGCCGATTTTCTTAAAGAACTTGGACATCTGCTATCAGACCTATTGGTTAACTTTGACAAAGTGCTGATAGTAGGAGACTTTAACATTCATGTAGATGATGCTAACGACACTTTAGCACTCGCTTTTATATACTTACTAAATTCCTTTGGGGTTAAACAAAAATATAAATGGAGCAACTCACCGCTTTGATCATACACTAGATTTAATTATATCCCATGGTATAGATGTCTCTAATATAGAGATCTTACCTCAAAGTGATGATATCACAGACCATCACCTCCTGATATATACTCTACCTGTAGAACAGATTAGCTGTGTCTCCCCACTTCATCGATTTGTCAGAAATATGAATCTGACTACTAAAGACTACTAAAGATTCACAAGTAATCTGCCGGTTCTGTCCCAATTTCAATTTGTCAGAGGTGAAATAGGCCAGTTGGGGATTCCCTGATTCCTTGGTTGGCTCCATCTCCAGTCTGAAAGGGAAAATAATGGAAGCCAGAAACATGGTGGAAGTTGTGTGGAACACTTCCCAGCTTTAACAAAAAATTGTTCTCTAAGAGCCTTTGCAAAACTTTCCAAACGTGTTGCTGCTGCTCCAGACCATGAGAATTTTTTTTTTGCCCAATTAGACAAACAAGAAGGATTTCAAGAAGTCGCTGAGGATGTTGTTGATGAGTGACTGTAATAAGGCCTTGTCACCAACGATTATGGTTACGGGAAGGGTGCATGGTTTTGGGAGTCTGCTAGGAGGAGAGCCTCCTTTAACTGGGCAGTCCTTGAGCATGTGGGTTTGGGGTGGATGGATGGTTGTCTTGAAAGGAGACATGAGTCAATCCACCCGGCGAGATCCATGAGTTTGTGGAGGTCATTGGGAAACTCGTGAGAGATGAGCTCATCCTTGAGAGTCTCAGACATCCGTTAGGGCTCTGTTGTTCCACTCACTTAAATCAGCTAGGGTACAAAACTTAATGACATAGTCGTAGGCAGAGTAGGATCCCTGATAAAGAGACCTTGCTGCACTACCGGTAAGTAGAGTGATTACATAGGCCACCCAGGACCGATCTGCTGAGAAGGTGGAAAGAGAAAGAGAGAAAAGACCTACATCTTCCCGGTTCTCCTGTATGTGAGAGGGGCTGGCAGGCATGGCTCATCCAGGGGTCTGGAGCTTGTGATCTGACCTGTTGGTATCTGAAAGCATTGCATTTCGGCGAGTGTCTTCTTTGTGGCGATGAGTTCCTCCTGGTGCTTATCGAGGAGAGTGCCTTGGCTCTCCAGTGCCAGTCTCGTCTTATCGAAACCTACTGGGTCTATAGCAATGGCCAGATTATTCTGTCAGAAGGCAGGGCTCGTGGGCTGTGGAGATCCAAAGAGTTCTAAGCCGTGTGACAAAAGAAGCAAAGTGACTGTCACGAGTCAGCCTGATCAACCGAGCACTTCCAGACACTGAGGCTCCACTCCTGATCTTTCTCCCCACGCACACACCTGTCATTCTGGCACACCTGAACCTGATCAGCCAATTATCCCTCCAGCTTATAAGCACACTAGGAGATCCACTCAGTGCCGCAGTATCTCACTCGTGTGCCTTGCGTTCTCTCCGTGTAAAATAGTCATAGTGTATCCTAGTCTGTGTTTTCGACCCTGCCTGTTTCCCGGATTTCTCTCTCGCCTTCGCCCTCTGGTACTTCTATCATTATCGGACTGATTAACGTGGATGACGCTTGCTCTCAGGATTAGGATTTGTACTCACGATTTGGATTCATTCGCCCTCGCTGCTGGATCACCGGATTCTGACCCCCGCCTGGAAAAGACGATTCTTCTAGCCCGTTGCTGCTTCTACGGCACGCGCATTTCCGCGTTCGAGCACTTCCGTGTTCGCGGACATCAGGGAGAGAGTTTGCGCCGCGCGCCGACCTCCGTTTTCTCCGAGAAGATCGGTCACTACTCAATCTTCCAATCACCGCGAGCTACGCTGGTTAGCAGCGAGAATTCGCTAGCAAAGAGCCGAGTGGTGTACTCGCAATTGACTTCCGGGTTAGTGGAGATTCCCGCGCGTCATAGCCCCGCCTCCTCCATCGTCACTAAAGGTTTCCCCACTCTCTCAGTCACCAAGCACACACACGCTGCTTCTCTCCTCTGCTCCCACTGTGCCTACACATTCAAGCCTCCATATTTCCAGTAAAAGGTGTCAACATAATTCAAGCATTATTCGTCTGCTTTTGGGTTCACTCCAGTTAAGTCACCCCGCCCGTGACAGTGACAAATCCAAATTGTGAGACGAGAGGCAAGAAAAGAAGAAAACTATGCGAAATTGGCAACATGAAAACCATGAAATTAAATTAGAGAGAATTGATGCAAAAGAACTTTAAAGAACTTCTGTAATATTGAACTTCCAGCTGCATAACACACACAATGTTACCATCTATTACCATCTCAGGGAGTGTTTCCTTGCCACCGTCGCCCTCGGCTTGCTCATCAGGGACAATCTTATCATTTTGATTCATACATTGAAATTCACATTTCATACAAACTTACTTCTTTTGATTGTGTAAAGCTACATTGTGTAAAGCTTGACAATGTCAATTGTTAAAAGCGCTATACAAATAAAATTTAATTGAATTGGTTAGGGGGTGTATAAGATGACATGTCAGCGTGATGAGGATCAAGACAAAGTGGGGGAAAATGTGAAAAGATGAAAGTGCTCTTTGAGCTGTAATGAAAAATATTATATAATATATAAAAATTATGTAAGTAATTCTTTTATTCTTTAGTCGACAATGCTATTTTTTTAACCAAATTTTTAAAATTAGATTTTAACCTAAAATTAAATTGTTTTGACATCCATATCATTAATCCTAGGGTTTGGATTCACATGATCACAACTTGGCTAATGGTTCTCTCTCATGCTGCGGGATTTTGGGTAATCACCTTTGGAGGGATGAACAAGCCCTAGAATGGGCCATCAAGCTATTACATTCTGGGGTTCCTCTTTGCAGACTGCATGATGCCAGCTCCTAAGCTTATTGGTCTTCTGAGACAATGAAGCCTCCCTGACATCAGGAAGCGAGAAACTTAACCAAGTCCGAGAAAGGGGGCCATGCGGTGCCTGGAGCTATAACAATCCAGGCGACCTCAAACCATGTAAATTGGCAATCTGGTAAACAAAGGAGACAGTTTTACACCTCTGAGTGGGGAAAACACCCTACCTGACTTAGTTACCTGATACTCTTGGTGACCACCAGAAACAGGTCTTTCCGTGAACAAAGGGACACTATTGCAGATCATCTTTAAAGCGTGCCAATGGGGCAAACTTATATCTGTGTATAGTTACTCAGCATGTTTAATGTCTATATGCACCTCTGCTTATTCTCCATACCCTAGATTGTGCAACTAGCATTTATAAACTCCCTTTAACTAGATAAAGGCATAAATGAGTGTGTGAGATGTGGGATGTGTGGTATCTACCGAAAGCTTATCTTATTCAAAGAATTATTATGTACACGTGATGCTAGTAACATGAACAGAGCATGTGTAACTTAATTCATAAAAGGTATTAAAATGTACAACCAAATGAATACCATGTGATAGCCAAACCACGGAAACACGTGAGGTGGGGCTAATGCTGCAACCACATCTGATTGGATCAATCACCTGTCGGATGGACTGACAACAAAGAGTTAAAACGCCAAGGTCCGAGCCCATAGTTACGTCTTCCTACATCTTCAGAAGTCTTCCAACGTCATCCAACAACTGAACATCATCTTCACGTCTGAAGCAAGCGCCCTCTCATTGCTCGTCCACCATCGACTCTCGCCCTGCATCTGACCAGCAAGTAAACTGCTCATATGCTCTCTACAGCTTCACGAAACTCTGCGCCAGAACTCAGAAATCCGCCACGAAGGCTCCGCTAGAAGAAGCGTCAGAGCTGCGCCGTAAGACAATAAGTAACCAAGCAAGAAACGCCTCAGTGAAGGGCTTCCCCGAGAGACATCATCACAGCACCAGAGCACCAACCTATCAGCATGTAAACAAACAAAAGCTTCATACCTTGCTGAAATTGGTGCTCATGTCATAACAAACCACAAGAAGTACTAGAAGTAAATCAGTACTACAGTAGTAGAAAATTATTTAAACTTTCCTCCTTTCAACCGTATGTGTGTGTGTGTGTGTGTGTGTGTGTGTGTGTGTGTGTGTGCGCGTGTTTTCAAGTAGCGTAGTTTCATGTATCGTAGATTAGTCAAATAAATTCTTGCTTCTTTATAAAGAATTTTATAGATTTTGTTATCATCGCTGGCCACGAGATAAGGGAAACTGATAAGATACACTGAATTGTACTAAACGGTGGACAATTAGTCAAGAAAATGTATATTATAAATTGTAATTCAGTTTGATAAAGTTAACCCTACACCTTACATGCTAAACTCAGTTCACGTGAGTCCCTCATATAGTCAACATCCATGTGTGTGTGCATTGTGACCATACAGTAGTAGCCACTTAAAACTGCCTGGCCCATGCAACTAGCGTGTGACAGTAAACATGCCCATTGAAGCCCTATTTATTCATTTAGAACATGATTATGACCATGTTAACACAAGCCATCAATTTTCCTTGTGCTGAGTTGCAATCACGATTTTAACATCCCACTCCCACATCCACCTGGCTGACGTTATCCAACCGCACTACGAAGATGAAGGTGACAGTGTAGATAGACTCTTTATGCGGGTGGTGATTTCTTTTATAAAATTTGTTTGGGTTAATTTACAGTTTATTTGCCTTTTTTTTTTTTTTTTTTGGCAATCTTGAAAATCACTGGCAGCACTGTTTACCAAATCTGGAGTTAACATTACAGCTTACAGTTTCACAAACTCACAATGCCACTCTTATTTTCTCAAAAAGGCGCTAAAGATGGCGCAAAAAATGGCGGAAATACTGTTAATGTCGCTATTACAAAACGTTTATTAATAGAACTGATTAATATACAGTTTTGTGAGTTCAGGGTATTTTTTATAAGAAAAATGTTGTCCTCTGAAAATGCCTTTAGAATCTATAGAGTAAAGTACTCTAAATCTAGAGTGTTGTTGTCACGAACTAACCGGAGATGAATCAGAAGACTAGCAGTTAGCCCTGTAGCGTGGATGGTAAACCCAAACGCGGAAGTAGCGCGAGCAGGCAGGATAACCACGCTAGTTATTCTTAGAACTCTCCCGAAGCGAGAGCAAGAGTTTACACAAATAAACCCGCGTTCTAAATACACACACCCAATCAGAAGCGATAACCCAAGAAAGTGAGTACTCACGTTTAGACGAGCGAGGCGTCGGCGATAGCATGGGCAGAACTCAATGACTGAGCAATGTGAGGCGCCATCTTGTTTCCTTTTATGCTTCCTGAAACCCGACCGTATTACTTCCGGGTCCTAGTGCCGGTCGTGTTACGAGTGTGCATGACAGTACCCCCCCGTCCAGGACCGACTCTCGACGGTCCTGGGGTGGAGGATACCCGACGACGGTAGTCCCGGATGAGTTCGGGGTCTAGGACAAACCGAGCCGGAATCCAAGATCGCTCCTCGGGACCGTAACCTTCCCAATCCACCAGGTACTGGAGCCCTCTGCCCCGAGGACGTGAGTCAAGGATCCGGCGAACGGTGTAGGCGGGACCACCCTCAATCATACGGGGAGGAGGAGCAGGGTGGGTGGGTGGAACCATTGGTGAAGTGATGAAGGGTTTGAGCTGGGAGGTGTGGAATACCGGATGGATCCGGAGCGCCGCAGGCAGCTGGAGCCGGTAGGTGACAGGGTTAATCCGGAGGTTGATGCGGTATGGTCCGATGAATCTTGGTGACAGCTTTCTTGATTCAGTCTGCAGGTGTAGGTTTTTTGTTGATAGCCATACCTTATCACCTACTTGGTACATTCGTCCCGGTGGGTGTCGACGGCGATGTTGCAGAGTGTAACGGCGGTTGGCCTGTTGAATGGCGTCGTTTGCTTGTCTCCATAGCCGTCGACACCGGCGAACCAACTGTTGGGCCGACGGTACCTCCACCTCCGGTTCTTGATGGTCGAACATCGGAGGTTGGAAGCCGTAGCATACCTCAAATGGGCTTAGGTTGGTGGCAGAAGACATGTGGAGGTTGTGAGACAGCTCAGCCCAAATGAGGTAGCGGGCCCAGGAGCACTGGCGATCAGCAATGAAGCATCTCAGGTAGCGCTCCAGTTGTTGGTTGGTTCGCTCCGTCTGACCGTTAGTCTGTGGATGGTAACCGGAGGACAGACTGCAGGTGGAATTGATCAGACGGCAGAAGGCCTTCCAGAACCGGGACGTGAACTGGGGCCCCCTGTCCGAGACGATGTCCTTTGGGAACCCATGCAGGCGGACTACGTGCTCTAATATCAGCTCGGCTGTCCTTTTAGCTGACGGGAGACCGGAGAGGGCCACCAGGTGAACAGCTTTGGAGAACCGGTCGACGATGGTGAGGATGGTGTCTCTTCCTTCGGAAACCGGCAGGCCCGTGATGAAGTCAACGGCAATGTGTGTCCAGGGTCGGCGGGGAACCGGGAGTGGTTGAAGTTCCCCTGGCGATGGTCGGTTGCTGTCCTTGGACCTGGCACACACTGGGCACGCCTGGACGAACTCGTCTACGTCCTTCTTCATATTGGGCCACCAGAAAGCACGTTGAACGAAAAGTAGGGTACGCCGCTTTCCGGGGTGTCCAGAAAGTGGGGAGGAGTGTCCCCACTGGAGTACTTCGGCCCTGATGGCATTGGGTACATAGAGTCGGCCAGGCGGCACACCTGCTGGTTCGGTCTCCGTAGCTTGTGCCTGGCGGACCCTCGTTTCCAGGTTCCAACTGAGCGGTGCGAGGATCTTGGTGGGTGGCAGGACAGGCGCAGGGTCCGCCCGGGGGACGTCTTCCTCGTGCTGTCGGGAGAGGGCATCGGCTTTGGTGTTCTTGGACCCCGGGCGGTATGACAGGTGGAAATTATAATTCTCGAAAAACAGTGCCCACCGCGCCTGTCTGGGGTTCAGTTGTTTTAAGGTGCGGATAGTGATGAGGTTTTGGTGGTCGGTCCAGACGATGAACGGCTCTCTGGCGCCCTGGAGCCAGTGTCGCCATTCCTCCAAGGCCCACTTTATGGCCAGCAGCTCGCGGTCCCCTACTCCGTATCGCTGCTGAGTGGCATCAAATTTCTTGGAGAAAAAACTGCAGGGGTGCAGTTTTTGGTCTGGACCTCGCTGGGAGAGAACAGCCCCGGCGCCCACATCCGAAGCGTCCACCTCCACAACGAATGGTTTGTCAGCATCCGGGTGAAGGAGGATGGGAGCAGTGGTGAAGCGGCGACAGAGCTCATGGAAGGCAGAGACGGCAGTTGAGGTGAGGTTGAAGGGGTGAGATGATGGGCGGGTCAGAGCGGTTAGTGGAGCTGCAACGGTACTGTAGTCCCGGATAAAGCGGCGATAGAAATTGGCAAACCCGAGAAATCTCTGGAGTTGTTTAAGAGTCTTGGGTAGGGGCCAATGACTCACAACTTCCAGTTTCTGCGGGTCCATGGCCACACCCTGGGGCGAGATGACAAAACCCAGGAACGTGGTGGAGCGCTCGTGAAAAGCGCACTTCTCCAACTTACAGTACAGCTGGTGGGCGAGCAATCTCTTTAGAACCGCTCTGACGTGCTGGATATGTTCGTTGACGGTTCGGGAGTAGATGAGGATGTCGTCAAGGTAGACGAACACCCAACGGCCTAACATGTCTCTGAGGACGTCATTGATGAATTGTTGAAAAGCGGCAGGTGCGTTGCAGAGACCAAACGGGATGACCAGACTCTCGTAGTGCCCTGTAGGGGTGATGAAGGCCGTCTTCCACTCATCGCCCTCTCTGATGCGCACCAAGTTGTAGGCGCTCCGGAGGTCCAACTTAGTGAAGATGGTGGCACCAGAGAGGGCGTCCAGGGCAGAGTTGGTAAGAGGCAGTGGGTGTCGGTTTTTTATGGTGATATTATTGAGCCCCCGGTAATCGACACAGGGACGTAGACTACCATCGCGTTTTTTCACGAAGAAGAACCCCGCAGCGGCAGGTGAGGAGGAGGGCCGGATGGTACCATGGCGAAGTCCGCTGGAAACATACTCCTCCATCGCCTGCATCTCGGTGTTAGATAGTGAATAGAGGTGGCCGCGGGGTGGTGTCGCACCTGGCTGAAGATCGATTGCCAGGTCGTATGAGCGATGAGGAGGTAGGTGGGTAGCGCGTCTCTTACAGAAGACTTCAGCCAGGTCCCGGTAGTCTAGCGGGATGTTGTCTGTGTCGACATCGGGGGCCTCGGACTCCCTAGAGCACGTCCCAGCCTCGGCCCGTAGGCAGAGCTCGGTGCAGGTCGGCCCCCATTGTAGAATTCGATTTTGGGTCCATGATATGAGTGGGTCATGATGCAACAGCCAAGGGTGTCCGAGGATGATGGGTGGTGATGAAATGGTGGTGGTGTAAAACTGAATCTGTTCCCGATGCTGGTTGATGATGAGGGTGATAGGCTGAGTTTGAAAGGAGATGGGACTGGAGGAAAGAGGCCGACCGTCGACTGATGTAATGGTTACGGGCTGGGATAACGCCTCGATCGTTATCCCCAGTTTTTTGGCATATGAAGAGTCAATGAAGTTACCTGCTGCCCCGGAGTCGACGAACGCGGTACTTCCGACCCGTTTGTGGCCAAACTGGAGGTGTACTTTTACCGTGAGACGGGAATCATTAGTCAGGGTGGTGGAGAGGAAGATGGGACCCGGTGAGCTACTCTCATTTCTCACCGGGGCTGCGCGTTTCCCGGCCGCAGAGGACAGATGGCTCGATGGTGTGCAGCGGATCCACAATACGCGCAGAGCCCCTCTCTAAAACGGCGTTCCCGTTCTGCAGCGGTTAAGGAGGCGCGCCCTAATTGCATGGGTTCCCCGGCTCCTGTGTCAACCACGGCGGGAGGTGGAGTACCGACGGTTCTGGTGGGTGCTGCAGTGAATGAGGCGTGGACTTCTGGAACTGGAGCGTGGGAGAGGAAGGGTGTGGTGCGAGGTAGTGCTGTCGTGATGGGTGGCAGGGTACGGGGAGCTGGCTTGGGGCGAGCGAGCAGACGTTGGTCGATCCGAAGGGCGAGTTGGATTAAGCCCTCCAAGGTCACTGGGAGCTCTCGTCCGGCGAGCTCGTCTTTTATACGTGAACCCAGTCCCTCGTAGTAGGCCGTCCGGAGTGCGGAGTCTCCCCAGTCGGTCTGCACGGCGAGAGTGCGAAACTCCGCGGTGTAGCGGCTCACAGACGACCCTCCCTGCTGTAGATGATATAACTTAGAGTCGGTCTCCACCTCAGCAGCCGGATGCTCAAAGGTGAGTTTAAGCTGACGGGTGAATTCTGTGTAGGAGTAGGCGACGTCTGAATCTGAACGAAGAACCGCCGTGGCCCACTCAGCTGCCTGCCCGGATAGCAACGAGACGAGAAGAGCAATGCGCAGTCGGTCTGTGGAGTATCTGGTGGAATTAAACTCAAACACAAGATCCAATGCAGTTAGAAAAACACTGCACTTCCCATCCGTGCCATTCCATTTGTCCGGTAAAGCTAGAAAAACATCAGAAGGTGGGGAGGGGGTTGGCGGCGCAGCAGCCGCTGCGATGGGCGTGGCAACAGCCGGCTGAGCGGCCGCCCCGCGGAGGATCGCATTCTCCTGTCGCAGCTCCGCCACCTCGCGGCGCAAGACCGCGACGCCCTGGAGCTCCGTGCGGAGAGATGCGACTTCACCACGGAGCTGATCGATCAGCTTAGCATGCCGGTCAACCACATCGCAGAGGTGAGCAAACTCCGCTGGGTTTACTGCTGATGGCTCAGTCATTCTGTCACGAACTAACCGGAGATGAATCAGAAGACTAGCAGTTAGCCCTGTAGCGTGGATGGTAAACCCAAACGCGGAAGTAGCGCGAGCAGGCAGGATAACCACGCTAGTTATTCTTAGAACTCTCCCGAAGCGAGAGCAAGAGTTTACACAAATAAACCCGCGTTCTAAATACACACACCCAATCAGAAGCGATAACCCAAGAAAGTGAGTACTCACGTTTAGACGAGCGAGGCGTCGGCGATAGCATGGGCAGAACTCAATGACTGAGCAATGTGAGGCGCCATCTTGTTTCCTTTTATGCTTCCTGAAACCCGACCGTATTACTTCCGGGTCCTAGTGCCGGTCGTGTTACGAGTGTGCATGACAGTTGTCTCAATTTAGATGAATATCCCTTAAAAAAAAAACAGCATAGACCAGCATAGCTCGTTACCATTATACCTGCATATGTTGCGTTTTGGTGCTGGTATGCTGGTATGCTGGTGACCAGTATACATTTTGCTGGTATGTTGGTGACCAGCATTATAGTGCCATGATACTATGCTGTTCACCACCCCATCTAATGTTGGTATGGTATAAAAGCCAGAATACATGGAAGATGATCATCCAATATGTAAAATATAAAACAGAATCAGTATAAAATCAGCTTTATTGGCCACTATAAACAATATTACCATTGTGTAATATGTAATAAAATATACAATATTCAAATTTGTAACAATATGATAATTTAACAATAAACAGGAAATAGGTTTTGATAAAAAAAATAATAACAAAAACAAAACATGAGACCAACCTCTCAGGGACACTTTCACACAGTTACTTTCACACCACAGGAGTGTAAATGAGTGAGCTTGGCCCTCGCTCTTTATTTAGGGGTCTGCAGGTTTATAGGCCCTTCAGTAGTTCTGACATGTCCTGACATTTGTGTATGTTTCTTAATTATAAACATATAAATGTAACCTTACTTATAAACATATAAATGTCACATCTTTCACCTATTGCAAAGTAAATGTGCAGGATGACCATGCATAAAGACAACACAAACTTTTGCAATGTTATGCAACGATTTATACTTTTTGCATAACGATTTACATTTACACCTTAATTTCGCAAACATCTGTAAGCTACATAAGGTAGTATTTTAGGCAAGGGGAGCTAAAGTATTTGTGCTAAATAACATTATAGATAGCAGTGTCATAAGCTAACCAAAAACTGAACCGAATAATTACCACAACATGAAGCTATCCAAAACGGGGTGTATAAACGGGGTGTTAAAAACATTTACATCACAGCTGATACTGAGACCAAGACTGGAAGTTCAGTATAACAGGAGATGTGTTTAAATAAAATTCAAAGGAGTCCAGTTTGTTCCTGGAGGCTCAGGTAGACTGTAGGAAATTCCAGTCCTGAACTATCGAATGACTGAAGTCACAGGTCCCCAGAGAACAGCTGTCAGCATCAATCGAGGACAGGACAGTCTTCATGGAAACCATCCCCAACCACCACACGCATCCCAGGCAGATCACACGGGGCATCCATGTGACGAGATCTCTATCCAGAAGCAGAACTCCAGGACGAGTTAGACAGGTCTGGATCACTGGCAGCTCAGAAGCGACATGTATAGCTCAACAGAGAGACAGGGAGAGGGAAAAGGAGAAATGGAGAAAGAGAGAGGAGAGAGCAGAAGAGGAGAGAGCAGAAGAGAAGAAGAGATGGCAGTTAAGTATGGTCACAGTCAAACATGTATAAGGTGAATGTATATTTAGTGCAAAGTGCAAGCAGGGACTCCAGTAGGACTAACTGTGACAGCATAACTAAAAGGGAGAGCCAGAAGGAAACACAGACATGAGGGCTCCCTGAGATGTAAAGCGACCAATCACCTCACCGTCGACAAACCTGAGTGATCAATGAGAGTGGGGAAGACAGCATCTAAACATACCAGTTCACCAGAATACTCTACGTCCATGAGTCCCCCAGATCTGCTCCTTTATCTAAGGCTAATCTATTTACAAAAATGCCTGGCTAAATAAATAGGTTTTTAGCCTAGACTTAAACACTGAGACTGTGTCTGAGTCCCGAACATTAATAGGAAGACTATTCCATAACTTTGGGGCTTTGTAAGAAAAAGATCCGCCCCCTGCTGTAGTTTTAATAATACGTGGTACTGAAAAGCAGCCTGCATCTTTTGATCAAAGTAGGCGTGGCGGATCATAAGACACTAACAAGTTCACCCAGATACTGCGGCGTGAGACCATTTAATGCTTTATACGTCAAAAGTAGTATCTTAAAATCGATGCGTATATGGTAAAATCGAAATTTCACAGGGAGCCAATGCAGTGAAGATAAGATAGGGGTAATGTGTTCGTATCTTCTGGTTCTAGTGAGGACTCTCGCTGCTGCATTCTGGACTAACTGAAGCTTGTTTATGCACCTAGTTGAACAACCAGACAATAAGGCGTTACAATAGTCCAACCTAGAGGTGATAAAAGCATGAACTAATTTTTCTGCATCATTTAGTGACAGTATATTTCTTATCCTGGCAATATTTCTAAGGTGAAAGAAAGCTATCCTGGTAATATTATCTACATGTGCTTCAAATGAAAGGCTGGAATCTATAATCACACCAAGGTATTTTACTGTTGCACTTGATGGAACAGTAATGCCATCTAAAGTTACAGTGTGATCAGAAAGCTTACTTCTAGCTGCTTGTGGTCCTATGACTAGAACTTCTGTCTTATCAGGATTAAGCAGAAGAAAATTAGTTAACATCCAATCTCTTATGTCCTGCACACATTGCTCAACTGGTTTCTCTCATCTGGTTTTGCGGAGACGTATAATTGTATGTCATCAGCATAACAATGAAAACTAATACCATGTTTACAAATTATGTTGCCCGGAGGAAGCATGTAAAGGGAAAAAAGCAGTGGGCCTAAAACTGAACCCTGTGGAACACCAAACCCCACTTGAGAACACGAGGAATGGTCACCATCTAAATCTACAAACTGATAACGATCGGTCAAATAGGATCTGAGCCACAAGATGGCAGTTCCCTTAATTCCTACTTCATTTTCTAATCTGTGAAGGAGAATACTATGATCAATGGTGTCAAAAGCTGCACTGAGGTCCAGTAACAGGAGTATAGTGACGCAACCCTGATCAGAGGCCCATAGGAGGTCATTTACTACTTTAACAAGTGCTGTCTCTGTGCTGTGATGAGGCCTAAATCCTGACTGATACAGTTCATTTATGCTATTTCTATGTAGATGTGAACATAGCTGCTGTGAGACTACCTTTACGAGAATCTTGGAGATGAAGGGAAGGTTTGATATCGGCCTGTAATTGGAAAGCTGACAGGGGTCAAGGTCAGTTTTCTTGATTAGCGGATTAATAACTGCTATTTTAAAGGATTTGGGAACATACCCACTGCTGAGTGAACAGTTAATTACTGTCAACAGGGGTTTAGTTATTGTTGGTACTATCTGCAGTCTAAAATCTAAAAATCTATCTAAAATGTGTCGGTATAGGATCTAATATACAGGTTGACGATTTTGAAGAAGACATGAGTGAAATTAGTTCTCTCGCTTCAAGGGGAGTAAAGTATTCTAAGTTCTGATGTGACGTCGTTAGTTCATCTGTATTACTTAAATTGTCTGGTTTCAAAGCCTGAATTTTTTGCCTAATATTTATGATTTTGTTATTGAAAAAGTTAATGAAATCCTCAGTACTGCATGAAGTTGTTGTGGAGATTTCTGCAGTGGTCTTGTTTTTAGTTAATTTAGCTACGGTATTAAATAAAAATCTTGGATTATTTTTGTTATTTTCCATAAGAGTGGAGAGATACGTTGATCTAGCATCACTGAGGGCTTTTTTATAGTTCAGGATGCTCTCCCTCCATGCTATTTGGAATACTAACAATTTAGTTTGGCGCCATTTACGTTATTTTCTAGCGGTTTGTTTTAAAGTGCCATTTACATAATTTTCTAGCGGTTTGTTTTAAAGTGCATGTGTGGTCATTATACCAAGGAGCGAGTTTCTTATCTCTAATCATTTTCTTTTTAACTGGAGCTACATTATCTAAGCTATAACAAAGTGTTGACTCTAGATGTTTAGTCGCCTGATCGATTTCTGTGAAGTCAGATCGCGATCCAATCAAAGTTGATAACTCTGGGAGATTTGAGTGGGTCCTACTACACATTGATTTACTCCTACTGAATCCAGTATGGACATAAATGCTGTTCTCAGAGGGTCTTCTGGATTCTCAAAATGAATGTTAAAGTCTCCAGCAATTAACGCTTTATCTAAAGAAACAACAAGGTTTGAGAGAAAATCTGCAAATTCACAGAAAAACTCAGAGTACGGCCCTGGGGGTCTGTAAATGATAATTAGCGGGATCGATTGAGCTGACTTTATGTTACTATAGAGAGCTTCAAATGCATTAAATTTGAATATGTGTTTTTGTTTTTGTACTATAGTCAGATTATCATTGTAAATAACTGCGACGCCTCCTCCTCTACCAGTTAGCCGAGGCTGGTGTATGTAGCTGTATCCAGGAGGACTAGCTTCATTTAAAGCTACATACTCGTCCTGTTTAATCCAGGTTTCTGTTAAACATAATATATCAAACTCCTGATTTGTGATAGTTTCATTAACAATAACAGCTTTAGATGCGAGGGATCTAATATTTAACAGTCCTAGCTTCAGATCAGAGGTGCTGGCTGCGCATTCAGTGCGCTCCGAGTTTGTGGTATCTATGTTAATTAAATTACTAAAACAGAGTCTTTCTAAATTTATGTTTATGTTTAGCTCGGGGAACAGACACAGTCTCAATATGATGAACCCTGAGTGACGACTCTATGCAGCTAGCAGACGATTGGTTTACCTGTCTGTCTGCTCCCTGGCCTGGGCTCTGGATTGTCACCGATTAACTAGGCCTCTTCTGAGACTATGTGCTATACTGCAAGAAATGAGAGCAGCACCTTCCCGAGTGGGATGGATACCGTTCCGCCCTAACAGGCCAGTTTTGCCCTCAAAGGTCTTCCAGTTGTCTATGAAGCCCACGTTGTTTCTGGAGCACCACCTGGACATCCAGCGGTTCAGCCACCATAACCTGCTGTAAGCTATGTTGCCACGTCTCATTGGAATGAGGCCAGAGCAGACTACTACATCGGACATCGCCTTCGCTATTTTAAACACCTCTGTAAAGTTACCCTTGCTAACCTCTGACTGACGAAGGCGTATATCATTAGCTTCAGCATGTACAACTATCTTAGAGAACCTATGCTGTCCTAGAGCCCTAAGATTACCTGCTATTTAGCAGTGTTATCTACATGCTAACCAAACCATGTAAGTGACATTAAATTATTACAATTATTATACATAAACATCAAAAACATTTAATTAAATGTATTATTAATTATTATTATTATTATTATTATTATTATTATTATTATTATTATTATAGATCAAAATGAAAAAAAGAAAAATAACGCTAAAACCTACACAAACACACACCCACACGCATACACATCTGCATCGCTAAGTTCAAATGAATGTGTGAAATAGATTGGTCATACATGCACTTCGATGCATGACCCAGTTTAGATAATCATTCAGGCAGTATCTGTAAGCTTGCAAAATAAGCAATAAATGGTTGCCATTTGTGAAAAAAGCATATTAGTAGAAACTCTCAGTGTATATTTTATCTTCTCTTGCTTAAGAAAAAATAATAAATCTTTAATCTACTGAGAGATAGAGAGGCAATTAACGGACTTCTAATGTAAAAGTATGGAACGTCTGGCCAACAATGATGAGAAGGTGATAACATCTTTATGTGCAGAACTCAATGGAACTGAATCATCTGTAATGCCAGATATAGCAGTTAGTGGACATGGCTTATCCCAAACGTATCCCAAGTATCGTGGACATGATATTGAAAAAAACCTGTCCAAAAGTTGTGCAGGTTTGGACACAAA
The DNA here is from genome assembly GCA_013621035.1 of Clarias magur. NCBI lineage: Eukaryota > Metazoa > Chordata > Actinopteri > Siluriformes > Clariidae > Clarias > Clarias magur. The sequence goes on along the minus strand of QNUK01000148.1, from coordinate 426,877 downwards.
AAGAACATATGACTTAAATTACAGGGAGAGGCATGGCACCTGTCACATCTATCCTTAACATAAAAGTATTTCAGCTAGCCTTGATTTGGAATAACGGATTCTGTGCAAAACCTTAAACTGAATAAGACTGAGACGGCTGCAGGAAGAGCTGGAGCGTACTCTGTCTATGGCTTTCTCCCGCTATTCCTTACTCAACTGTAATTCGAGTTTTTACAATTTCTAAAAGCTAAATTAAAATTATATATTCTTGATATCACACCTTGCTGATATGGATTAAATGTGATTGGACTTTCCCAGGGCTACTTGGGAGGTATAGAATTAAAATTGAGAAAACACTTGGATACAAAGTTGCGAACTTGCAGGTAATGAAAGAAATGAGCTGCAGGCAGCTCATACTCTGAGGACAGACTAGCAACACTTTTAAATACTCCATCTTAATAAGCAAATTTAGTTTATACCCCGAGAAAATATCCAAAATGGTTAAAATATCAGGAATAGAGGCTGCAGGATCAGTCACATACAACAAGAAGTCATCGGAATATAAGGATAATTTTTGCTCCAACACATTACGAATAATATCTTTAAAATCATGAGAAGATCTAAGCTTAATGGATAATGTTTCAATAGCAAGGACGAAAAGTAGTGGTGACAGTGTGCACCGATGCCAGGTACCATGCCCAAGGGTAAAGTTATCAGAGGTTATATCATTTGTATAAACATTAGCTTGCAGGAATTTGTAAAGAAGGCGAATCCAAGAAGTTAATTTATCACCAAACCCAAATTTATTTAATACTGCAAACAAGTATTCCCACTCAACCCTATCAAAAGCTTTCTCAGCATCCAGAGAGATTACAACCTTGGGAGATACAGATGTTTGTTTGGAGTAAATTATATTAAAAAGTGTATAAGTATTAAAAAACAAATGCCGTCCTTTTATGAAACTGGGCCTCTCCTCAGATATACCATGTGGCATTACATCCTCTAAACAAGATTAATTTAGCCAGCATTTTCACATACATCCATTATTAAAAATCTTGTTTGTTCTTTGTGTAACAGATTTGACCCTTGTGCATGGGTGACACCACAGACACACAAATACGAAGCGAGGTCTTAAAAGGGTCATTTTATTTGGATAAAATAGGGATGAGAAGGGTTAAAAGGTGAGGAAAAAGGTCTGGAAAGAAGTGTAGATGTGCAGGTCCAGAAGTTGTGCCCAGCTGACATGGTTGTTGAAAGGCAGCGGTAGGCAGACTGGAGCATGAAAAGGTAGCACTTATGCATTCTCCGATGATGGCTAACTCTCCTGCTGGCACACGCTCTCTCTGGCCACAGGCACATTCCAGACTGGGATCAGAGGTCTTAACACAGTCTTCTCTGCGGCCTTTTCCTCTTCGGCAGCGGGGATGAGAAGGCAGGCTTTTTGCGGAAGTAAAAGCGCCACTGGAGCTCGAGCAGTTCTTTCCCATGCTTTCCGGATATCAAAGGACGGCATTCCGGTCTCACCTTTAAAGTCTCTGGGGCGCATAACATCGCCCCGCTCATGTGCTACTCTCATAAGTTCAAAAGACTCTTTGCTGTGCTTCCAGACCCAAGACTAAACTCTGTGCTTTAATTTTATAATACTGAGTGAGCGAAAAGCACATACCGTGACAGTTGGTTTCTTTCTTGTTGTGAAATGGCTGTCAATGCAATATTAAATATGCAATATTTCAATCTAAATATGATATATTGTGATAACATTTCAATGATCGAGCTGGGCGGCACGGTGGTGTAGTGGTTAGCACTGTCGCGTTGCACCTCCAGGGTCCAGGTTTGATTCCCGGGCAGGCTCAAGACCTGTCTCTGTGTGCATGGAATTTACATGTTCTCTACGTGCTTGGTGGGTTTCCTCCGGGTACTCCGGTTTCCTCCTACAGTCCAAAAACATGCTGATTAATTGGTGTTCCCAAATTGCTCGTAGTGTGTGAGTGAATGGATGTGTGTGCCCTGTGAAGGATTGGCACCCAGTCCAGGGTGTACCCTGCCTCGTGCCTTACGCCTCCTGGGTCCACGCAACCCTGAATAAAGGATAAAGCGGTATAGACAATGAGTGTGTGAGTGAGTGAGCTGATCTGTGGTGACGTTTCTGTAAGTTACATGTATGGACTTTTTTATTTTAAGCATTGCTGTGTTTCCTCCATTGTTTTTTGTGTTTTTCTCATATATTAGGATTCTTTCAGTATGTTTTAATGAATTCAGAAGTTTTCAGATGAAAAGCTCTACAAACCTGTTTACCATGTGTTTTGATTTTCATCAGTTTCTACATTACATCATGTTTTGAGATTATAAATGGTAGATTAGAAGGAAATGTGTCTCATATGTTCAGCATGATCATGTCCGTGGAAAAACTGGTTATTCCTACTCTGGTAAATCCCATTATGCTGTATATGGCCTGAAACTGAAGGAAATTTTGAACAGGGTTAAGACAATGTTTTTGCAAAGTAAGATACATGTATGGCAAAGGTAGTAAAGACTAACTTAATCAGCAAAGCTATTCTTTTTTTTTCTTAAACCGTTAAAAAAAAATATACATTTTTAACCAAAAATGTTTTTGACACGCATATTGGGAATTTTATTGCACTAATCAGGACATACGTACATACATACAAACATACTATAGACACACCTACCTGCATATGAATTTGAGTAACATCAAATTCTTAATCCATAGGGTTTATTATGATGTTGGCTTGGCCCACCCTTTGCAGCAACAACAGCTTCAACTTTTCTGGAAAGTGCTTTCCATAATGTTTAGGAGTGTGTTTATGGGAATTTTGGACAATTTGTCTGATGTTGGACAAGAACTTGACTAGCATGCAGTCATCTTTTTATTCAATCCAATTTTCTCTTACAAAGTATGTTTAAGATCAACAGGAAAACTGAGATCATTGATCCAAATTGCTTTCATTTAAAATATTAACAATCCACGCTTTGAAGAAGACTTTAAGAGCAGAAATATAAAGGCCATGCCACATTAGCAGTAAAAATAGATTACCCGGTTTTTACCAGAAATGGTTGTAGAACCAGAATGGATCAGCATCAAATCTAATTTGGGAAAATAAAATGATTTTTAACACAGATTTTGTGTTTTAATTATATTTTGTCACTACAGACTCAAGCTCAAGCTTTTGCAACATCTAGGTTGGATTATTGTAACATGCTACTGTCTTAATGCTTTTACTATGTGCATAAACAAGCTCTACTTAATCCAGAATGCAGCAGAAAGAGTTCTCACTAGAACCAGAAGATAGAAGCACATCGCCCCTACTGTATCTTATCCACACTGCATTGGTTCCCAGTGAAATTTTGCATTGACTTTAAATAAAACTGACCTACATTTTTCATGATAAATATGCAGATCTGGGGTCTTATGGATGTAGAGTTTACTGTGAGTATATCTAGTTAGTCCCTGCCTGCCCTAAATATATATACTAAATATATATTGACCTTATCTGTTATGAGATCTGTTGAGAGTGTACCTAACTACTCTCTCTCTCTCTCTCTCTCTCTCTCTCTCTCTCAAGAGCGCTGGATGTGAGGAGAGCGAGAGGCTGTTTTTCTGTTTCCTCCCCATTTTATTATTATTATTTTTTTGGTTAACGTTAGTAGTTAAAAAAAAAATAAAGTTAAATGAGTGAGAGAGAGTGAGCGGGGCACCATGGCCTCTGAGGGGAGACTTTGTCCCTCCGGCATGGTGTTGGATACGTGCCGGGAGACAATGTACAGCTGAAAGAGGTGCTGTTGGCCATGGGAGAGCAGATCGGGTGCGAAAACATCTACTCTGCTTCCCAGATGGAGAAAGTGGTGGTCATGTTTTAAAACAAGACAAAGCTTGTGAATACACTGATAAAGAGTGGAATCTATCTGAGAGCATCAGCGGTTCAAATCACCCTGCTGTCTGCCCCCGAGACACGGGTGGTGATATCCAATGTGCCCCCGTTTATCAAGGATGAGGCGGTCATGAAAGAGTTGGCCCACTTCATGAAATTCGTCAGTCCAGTGAGAACCATCCCGCTTGGGTTTAGGAACTCGAACATGAGACACGTCCTTTCCGGCGGCAGGTTCTAATGGTTTTAAACAGCAAAGAAGGAACACTCAATGTGAACTTTAAGTGTAAAGAGGGAGACAACTGCTGCACAGTGTTTGCTACTACAGAGCCGCTGAGGTGTTTTGAGTGCGGGGATGTTCAGTACAGAACACACCGCACCCGGCACTGACATCAACACCGCCATCACTGTAAACAACCTGATTGAAAAACCCGACATGTGTACAGTAGTCAGCGCTGACAGCGACCCTGCCTCTAATGCTGACCCCGCCTCCAATGTTTGCACTGAAATACAGGAGCTACAGATGAGCACACCACCAGCAACACTTAAAGAAAAAAGTACAAATAAACAGAGGAGAAAAAGAGAAGAGACCTTCACCAAAGAAACAACCAATAAATGCAAAGCACGCAGTCACACTCTGGGTGCCACAGCAGAGGAGAGTGAAGAGGCCGAGAGCAGCACAGCATAGACACACACACACCAGTAGATAACATCAATTTAACATCTTTTTACAACTGTCAAAAACTGGGAAAAGACATGTGATGAAAATGTTAAAAGAACTGAAAAAGACTAATGCAACAAGCAATGAAAAATATTGTGAAAAAAATGGACAACAGCTTAATCAAGCCATAGGACTGCAAATGAATGGACGAAAAACTAAAACTTAAAGAAGTGTTGTTAATGGTGGGGAAGGGGGGGGGGGGGGGCTTAGTGGGAGTTATTTTTACTTAAAAAAAAAAACACTGAAACCATGTAAATATGTAAATATGTAATATTTCCCTAATAAAGTTTTTTAAAATCTCTCTCTCTGTCGCAGTCAGGCCAGGCTCTTCCTCCGAAAGAGGACCAAATCTCTGAGATCATCATTCTTTGTTTTCCCAGAAAGTTTTCTAAGAAGGTTTCCAATAAGTTTTTCTCCAGCTTCATTTCTGCGGCTCGGTGGTGTGTGCTTTCCTTCCCTCCAAAGTCTGCACAACCTCCTCACCAAGCATCTCAATCGACCTCCACAAAGAGTAACTTTGCATTAAATATTGCCATAGTGAACCTTGCATCTCGTACAACAGCCATTTCCCTGCACAACTTGAAAATAAAAATTGCTTGTTCTTAATACCTTCCATCTTGTGTGAGTCCGTCTCTCACTCTAAAAACTAACTCAGAGGACCTTTTACCGCTACTTGATTTACTACATGGATGCAAGTTAAAAATACTAATTAATTGATTTAGATGAACCTTCTAAGTTGCAAACTTTATTTTTTTAAGTTGTGAACAAATAATAATGTTGGTATTTACATCAACTTAATTTTGCCTGTAATTTAAACTCAAATCTAATTGTTAATGGGTTGAAAACAAAATTTAAGGTGTCTTAAGTAAAAAAAAGTTGCATGATAACTTTTTTAAAGGTTACTACAGAACATGCCTTGACATGTTCCAGTGGTAAGATTGTGACTTGTATGCCAACCAAACTCGATATAACCAATATTTCATGGTGAGTAACATCTAATTTATATCTAATAGTTCTACTAATGTAATGAATTTGCACTAACTATAACCTGTGTTATAATGTTTTGTTTTGTTTTTTGCTTTACAAGGACAATGACCGGTTTGAAGCCAACCTTGAAAGACAAGTAATGAAAATTGCTATCATTGGTGACCATTCTACCCCTGCATTTGACCACTGGATGGCTATTGTGGTGGAGGGAACAAAATTCCTGGTGGGAAAGGATATCGCAAGGTGCTGTGCTTTGTTGATGGGTATAATATATGCGCTCAACCTGAGCTACTGCAAGTGACTGATGTGGGCTTACCCATATAGAGCTTAGTCTCTTGGAATGTTCCATAACATGCTACTTGGCTTTTGACTGTTATATTTATGGAGATTTGCCTAACATTGCTGTGATGGCAAAATTTATTATGCTTACTTATGCCTAATGAGGACCAGTTGAAATTTGAAAATTTTTCTATTTGCCTTTTCTTTTTGCAAGATTTAAATATAATTTGTTCACATTCAACTGCAATTGAAAATAGAAAAAGTTGATTGCACAGAAATAATGGTTGAACTGTCTTTTTTTTCAATCTATTACATTAACCAAAAACAAAAACCCTACAACAAAATATATTCTGAGCACACTTAATTTTTTAATTGGTTGCTATTTGAAATTTTGCATACATTATTATAGTAATTAACTAGACAACATATACAATTGCTTTAAAATAAAATCGTAAAGCCATTTGGAGCAACATAATTTTTATGTGTTAACTTAAAAACATGCCCTTTGTCTAACAGTTAATATAATATAATTTCAAATGAAGTAGTCATAACTCAAAACGACTAATGCAAAATGTTGCATTAATTTTTTTTTTGGTGAGTCTAAACATTTCTTTTTAGAGTGTATTACTTTCTCTCTCTCTCTTCTTTTGAGGTATTCATGCCACTCCTTGCATGAATGGAGGACTGTGGCTGCTCATGATGCATGTGGTCTCTGCATTGGACTCTGCTAATGCATACAGTTTTTCTGTAATGGCTTGGGACTGCAGTCACTTAAAGACTGAAATTCTCACAAATATTTTTTCTAGCTCCAACAACAAAAGTGGACTTTATATTAACTTCAACTTAATTAACACTTTTCCAGTTATGCTGAACTTTCAGCCTCAGAGTGCACAGTGTGATCTTAGATTTGTGCTAATTAGAATAATCTGGTTGAGTTAATGGATCAGGTGTCCCCAAAAATAAATGATGATGATGATGATGATAATAATAATAATAATAATAATAATAATAATAATAAGAAGAAGAAGAAGAAGAAGAAGAAAATGTGGCTCTTAATAAGAAAAGCATAAACTATATGTCGACTGGCGCATAGTAACAGTTTGCTATTGTTAAACAGTTTTTAACTGTAAAGTAGGAAAGGACAATTATAATAAAGGAACAGGGCGGTGGTAGCTTAGTGGTTAAAACATTGGCCTGTCAGCAAGTCCATTAAACTTCAACTGATCATTTAAATACAACCCTGGATATGGAATTCTGTCAAATGGCAAAATTATTACTTAATTTCATCATTTAATTTCGGCACATGAAATTAGCTAGGCCTTTAGGGGCGCCAGCAGCAGTGTTTAAGTGAATCCCAAGAGCCAGGGCACCGGACATAGCAGGTAAACATAGGTCTTTAGATTAGCACAGTTTCAGCATAGGCAGTTATTTATAATAATTTGTTCATCTTACAAAAAAACAGACACATTTAACACATTTAAAAAGTTTTTATATTAACACAAATGTAGCCACAAATAATAAGTCTGCTCAGTCGATTCCGCTAATTATTATTTACAGTCCCTCAGGACTGTTCTCTAAATTTCTTTCCCACATTTGTTGATTTCCTATCAAACCTGGTCATTAACCTTAAATTTAGTTTTTGAGAATTCCGAAGACTCTCTCAGAACAGCATTTCTGTCCATTTTGGAGTACATTAGTGGTATGATCCACTCATAAGGCAGGTCACACTTTGGATTTAATAATATAAATAAATATAAGAACAGTAGTAACATTTCCAAAGCCCATAGGTATAGCAGATCTCTAACTTGTCTTATTTAAAGTGTGTCATAGTGATAATGTATGCACAGCACCATGCTACTGCATCAAACGTACATTCACATCAACTAACACAGAGCTTTATCAGTAATCTGCCAGAGTTATAAACTATATCACCATCTGACCCCGCATAACTGTTGCTAGATCGATGTATCTCTCCAGTCCTATAGAAAATAAAAATAATCCTAGATTCTTATTTAATACAATGGCAAAATTAAACAGCAATAGGATTACAGAAATCTCAATATTAACAATGTGCATTAATAAGGCATTCATGAACTTTTTCAAAGGCAGAACTGTAAACATTAGGCAAAAAAAATTGGTTTTGAAACCAGACAATTTTAACCAGATAATGAACAATTAATATTAACAATTAAATTGTCTGGTTTTAAACCCTGGATTTCATGTTTCACTGGTTTCAAACCCTGAGGTGATGTTGTGAAGGGTTTAAGTTGTGAAGTATGGAATACCGGATGGATCCGGAGTGCCACAGGCAACTGGAGCTGGTAGCTGACAGGGTTGATACGGAGGGTGATGCGGTATGGACCAATGAGCCAGGGTGATAGCTTCTTGGATTCTGTATGGAGGTGCAGGTTTCTCGTAGACAGCCATACTTTGTCACCTACATTGTACAATCGTCCCGGAGGGTGTCGACGGCGATGTTGCGTGGTGTAGCGGTGGTTGGCACTGTGAATGGCAGTGTTGGCTTGACTCCATAGCCGTCGACACCTTCGGACCAACTGTTGGGCCGACGGTACATCGACCTCCGGTTCTTGGTGTTTGAACATCGGAGGCTGGAAACTGTGGCATATCTCAAATGGGCTTAGGTTGGTGGCTGAGGAGACGTGGAGATTATGTGAAAGTTCTGCCCAAATGAGATGGCGGGCCCAGGAGCGCTGACGATCGGCGACGAAGCACCTCAGGTAGCGCTCCAGTTGTTGGTTGGTCCGTTCCGTCTGACCATTAGTTTGAGGATGGTATCCAGATGACAAACTGCAGGTGGAATTGATCAGACGGCAGAAGGCCTTCCAGAACCGTGCCGTGAACTGAGGCCCCCTGTCCGAGACGATGTCTTTGGGGAACCCATGAAGACGGACTACGTGTTCTAAAATCAGCTCGGCTGTCCTTTTAGCTGACGGGAGTCCGGTGAGGGCCACCAGATGCACAGCTTTGGAGAACCGATCTACGATGGTCAGAATGGTGTTTTTTCCCTCGGCGACTGGCAGGCCCGTGATGAAGTCGAAGGCAATGTGCGTCCAGGGCCGACGGGGGACGGGGTGTGATTGGAGCTCCCCGACTGTTGGTTGGTTGGTGTTCTTCGCCCTAGCGCACACTTGGCATGCCTGGACGAACTCTTTGATGTCCTTCGTCATTGTGGGCCACCAAAAGGCACGCTGTATGAATGTTTGGGTGCGCCCCACGCCCGGGTGGCCGGAGAACGGAGTGGAGTGGCCCCATTGGAGGACCTCTCTTCTTAGGGACATAGAGTCGTCCAGGTGGCACACCTGCCGGTTCAGTCTCCGTGGCCTGTGCCTGGCGGACCCTCGTCTCCAAATCCCAACAGAGTGGTGCGATGATTTTGGATGGTGGGAGAACAGGCGCGGGGTCCGCCCGGGGGCTGTCTTCCTCATGTTGTCAGGAGAGGGCATCAGCCTTGGTGTTCTTCGACCCCGGACGGTAAGACAGATGGAAATTATATTGTTCAAAGAACAGTGCCCACCGCGCCTGTCTTGGATTAAGCTGTTTCAAACTCCGGATAGTGATTAGATTTTGGTGATCGGTCCAGACGATGAACGGCTCTCCGGCACCCTGGAGCCAATGTCGCCATTCCTCCAAAGCCCACTTTATGGCCAGCAGCTCGCGGTCCCCTACTCCGTATCACTGCTGAGTGGGATCAAATTTTTTGGAGAAGAAGCTACAATGGTATAGACCTCGCTGGGAGAGAACCGCCCCGGCGCCCACGTCCGAAGCATCCACCTCCACAACGAATGGTTTGGTGGCGTCGGGTGAAGGAGAATCGGAGCAGTGGTGAATCGGTGGCAGAGTTCATGAAATGCAGAGATGGCAGCAGAGTTAAGGTGAAAGTGATGTGAAGATGGTCGGGTCAGGGCGGTTAAGGGAGCTGCAACTGTATAGAAATTCGCAAACCCGAGAAACCTTTGAAGTTGCTTAAGTGTCTTGGGTAGGGGCCAATGACGCACAACTTCTAGCTTCTGGGGGTCCATGGCCACACCCTGGGGCGGGATGACAAAACCCAGGAACATGGTGGAGCACTTGTGAAAAGCGCACTTCTCCAACTTACAGTACAATTGATGGGCAAGCAATCTCTTAAGTACCACTCTGACATGCTGGATGTGTTCGTTGACGGAGCGGGAGTAGATGAGAATATCGTCCAGGTAGACGAAGACCCATCTACCTAGCATGTCTCTCAGGACGTCGTTAATGAACTGTTGAAAAACTGCAGGTGCATTGCAAAGTCCAAATGGAATGAGCAGGCTCTCATAATGTCCAGTAGGTGTGATAAAGGCCGTCTTCCACTCATCACCCTCTCTGATGCGCACCAAGTTGTAGGCGCTCCGGAGGTCCAACTTTGTGAAAATCGTGGCACCAGAGAGGGCGTCCAGGGCAGAGTTGGTATGAGGCAGAGGATGACAATTCTTGACTGTGATGTTGTTAAGCCCCCGATAGTCGACACAGGGGCGTAAATCACCATCCCCCTTCTTCACAAAGAAGAACCCCGCTTTGGCAGGCGAAGAGGAGGATGGTACCTTGGCGGACGGCGTTGGAAACATATTCCTCCATCGCCTGCATCTCGGTGGTGGAGAGTGAGTAGAGATGGCCGCAAGAAAGGATGGAACCAGGCTGAAGGTCGATCACCAGGTCGTAAGGGCGATGAGGAGGCAGGTGGGTGGCGCGTCACTTACAGAATACTTCAGCCAGGTCTCGATAGGTGGCCAGGATGGCGTTGGTGTCGACATCGGGGGCCTCGGACTCCCTAGAACACGTTCCAGCCGGAGCCTGTAGGCAAAGCTTGGCACAAGCCGGCCCCCATTGAAGTATCCGATTCTGTTTCCAGGAGATGAGCGGGTCGTGCTGAAGGAGTCAAGGATGTCCAAGGATAATGGGAGGGGAGGAAATGGAGGTGAGGTAGAATCGGATCTGCTCCTGATGTTTGTTGATTGTGACGGTGATCGGTTGGGTCTGGGAGGTGATGGGACTGGAGGAGAGGGGCCAACCATCTACAGAGATGATCCGAACCGGCTGGGATCAATGAAGAGTCAATTAAGTTACCTGCAGCACCAGAATCGATGAACGCGGTACTTCTGACCCGTGTGTGGCCAAACTGGAGGTGTACCTGAACAATGAGGCGAGAGACACTGGGTGTGGTGGCAGAGAGATGGAGGGAGCCCGGTGAACTGTTCCCAGGGTGTTTCCGGGTGAAGAGGGCATGCGACGGGCGTGGCAACAGCCGACTGAGCAGCCACCCCATGGAGGGTCGCGTTCTCTTGCGTCTCGCGTCTTGCGGAGAGACACGACTTCACCACGGAGCTGATCGATCAGCTTAGCATGTTGGTCAACCACATAACAGGGGCGAGAGAACTCCGCTGGGTTCACTGCTGAAGGCTCAGTCATTATGTCATGAGCAAGCAGAGGGTGAAAACAGAAGACTTAGCAGTTAGCCCGTGTAACGTGGATGGTAAACCCAAACGCGGAAGCAACGCGAGTAGGCAGGATAACCACGCGTTTTAATCTAAGAACTGTCTTACGCAAAGAGCTAGGATCTACACAAATAAATCCGCATTCTAGCAATACACACTCAATCAGAAAAGCAACTGGAATCGGTGAGTACTCACTAAAAAGCCAGTGAAGCATCGGAAAAGGCATGGGCGCACTCAATGACTGAGCGATGTGAAGCACCATTTTGTCTCCTTTCATGCTTTATCCTTCCTCGTGCCGGTCGTGTTACGAGTGTGCATGACAATCTCTAAGATCCTAGAAAATGTAATAGAGCAGCACCTAAGTTCATATGTACATAGGAATAGCATACACATGAAATGTATAATTTAGGATCATTTAGGACCTCATTACAGAAAAGAGACAGCACTAGTTAAAGTGGTAAATGATGTCCTACTGGCCTCTGATCAGGATTGCGTCTCTTTGATTGTGTTACTTGATTTTAGTGCTTTTAACATCATTGATCACAGTATTTCTCCTAAAGGTAACTTAGGCGAAACAAAGAGACCCAACAGAGATGCAACAAAAGACTTAAGAAACATTTGAGAAATCTGAGACATACATGAGAAACAGAATTGCATTTGAAGGAGAAGCAAATAAACCATATAAAACACCGTAATGAGATTAAAGCGAGATATAAATGAGAAGCATGAAACACAAATAAGAAAAATTAGAGTTTTATTGAATAAATAAAAAATGCTATTGTCTATATATAGTTATTGTCTCTACTGACCTCTGTTCACCACAACATTAAACCCAGCAGGTTAACAATCTAAAAACTTTTACAGTTTACTATTACCACTACTTTGTGGATGTAGCCAATGTGTAAAAATAAATATATACATAAACTTAAATGTGCAAAATACAATGGTTGAAGATCTCATCACATGGAGGACCCATGTAATCTGCTTGGGATGCATGCGGTGACTAGGGGTGGTTCCACTAATGCATATGCACTGTGATAAAAAAAAAATAAAAAAAAAAAAAAAAAAAAAAAAAAAAAGAAAAAAAATATGACAATGACTAGGTTAAAAACAACAGATAAAGCTAATGGTAAAAAACAGAGTTAATAAGCTAATTAAACAAAGACAACAGCAGCAGTTACAAAACAAACAAACAATACTACAGCAGGGAGAATAGCATGCATTACAATAATGAAGATATCAGGATAACAAAGATCAAACAATTTGAACAAGATACATAAAACAAATTTTAAACTAAAAGGTTATAAATAAACGGACAAATATAACAGAAAACTGTGAATACAGATAAGATAACCACAGATAGATGTGAGGTTTAATAAACATTCTGTAACCAGTGCAGCGTAAACAGACCTGTACTTTATTTTCAGGTATGTTAAATGAAAAATAGCAAACTGTCAGGTCAAGACATCAATGTCCAACCCTTTTACAGAAACGGAAAGATGCACATCACTCAGATCTCAAGGAAAGGTAAAAAAAAAAAAAATCTGGCAAATGTGAGTGAAAAAGAAAAAAGAAGCAAAAGGGGGTTATTAGAGAACAGCACAGCAGAGACAACAGCTGTTTATGACAAAGTCTTGCAATCAATATTTGTCCGACATGCCCTTATTGTTAAGTATGTTACAGCTCATTTTTGAATCAGAAGTGATGCTTCTGATATTGCATGATCTCCAAATTATAAAAATGACTTGTAAATAAATAAATTATATATATATATATATATATATATATATATATATATATATATATATATATATTTTTATTTATTTTTTTTTTTTTTTTCAGTATGTCAGTTTTGAACATGCATTTTTTCCAATTAACAGACATGTTACTGTAGTGTAGATGAATTTACTAACTTGAACCACTATTGTATTAGGAAAAAACTTTTTTTGCATTTGTTTTATTTATGTGAAATGTAAAACTGATTATAGAATGCCATCAGAAAAAAAATATTGATATTTAAAAAAACATGGTATAGTTATTTATTTGAATGTTATTAAGAGTTTTGTAGACTTTTCTCATATATAGTTAAAGAAATATATTACTCATGAATAAATGCAGATTTGTGTTTAATAACCCCATGGCATATATGTGGCTTATTTCTCCAAAGCATTTTCTTAATTCTATTCAAAATCTCCTTCAGTTTCAGGCCATATATAATGGGATTTAATAGAGGAGGAATAACCAGATTTTCCACTGACATGATCATGCTGAACACATGAGGTAGGTTTCCTTCTAATCTAGGATGTATAATTATAAAACATGATGTGATTGAGAAACTGGTGAAAATTACAAGATGTGGTAAACAGGTTTGTAGAGCTTTTCTTCTGAAATCATTTGAATTCATTAAACAAACAGAAAATATTCTGCTATATGAGAAAAACACAAAAATCAATGGAGGAAACACAGCAATGCTTAAAATAAAAAGTCCAAATATATTACTTACAGAAATATCTCCACAGCCCAACTTAATCATTGAACTGTCATCACAGTAAATTCTATTTAATTTTAATTTACACAATTTACGTTGATATGTTAATATTGAACCAATGCCAACTTCACAACAAGGAAAAAACCAACAGCAAAATAAAAGTTTTTTAACAGTGGACATTTTTACAATCATGCTATATTGTAATGGTTTGCAGATGGACACATATCTATCATAAGCCATAGCTGATAGCAAGGTGAACTCTGAAGCACCATATGTATAAATGCAGAACGACTGAAATATGCAAGATTCAAAAGAAATTACCTGAATTTCAGACAGTAAATCAGTGAGCAGTTTAGGATAAAGAGCAGTTGCTCCAAACAGAGCATTACAAAATAAAGCAGCAATAAAAATGTACATGGGCTCATGGAGACTTTTGTTTGTAAATATAATATAAATGACCAGACCATTACAACTAATGATCAACAGGTAAAGCATGAGAACCATTACAAAATAAACATATCTGTATTTCTCTAACTCCACATGACCATCCAGAGTTAAATACATAACAGAAGAATAATTCATTAATTCATTCATAATTATTATGCGGTAAATTTAACAATGTCTAAGAACAAAAGCTGATGGAGATCTCAATAAAAAAGTTGCATAATATTCAAACACAACATCTAGTAAACATTGAGGGTGGTGATGTTGCAGTATAGTTGAACAGTCTCACTGTGGTGAAGGATGTCCTATATTTAATTATACCATCCTAATCCATAATTAACATATGTCAAATATATAACTCGGAGTAAAGATGAATTAGTGAGGTCTCCAAAAATCACTGATATGAATCAATGAATTTTGATATGAGACAATGTATCCACCTGTCTTAGACTCCAGAGTTTACAATAGCATATTGTTTTTGCATTGAATTAATAATTTATACCGTTTTTTTTGTTGTTGTTGTTTATTGTGGTTACCTTGATGATATCTCTTTGCCAGATTTTCTTTTATAGTCTATCTCTGTAGCTCATGTTACTGTGGTAGATAACAACTGCAGCTACACCAATCAGTGGTGTCTGGCACCAGGATCTTGGCAGCAGATCCATTGGGTGCTGTAGGTTGGGAAGTGGTGCCTCCAAGGATCAAACTTGTTTGTCCAGTGCATCCCATGGGTCTTGATATGATTGGGATCTGGGGACTTTGGAGGCCGAGTTTGTGGCCTTGGGCTCATTGTGGTGCTCTCAGTGTCTCTGTTACAATACTTTCATGGCAAAAATTGCCTTTCATAGTATAGTGATAGTTCACATTTTTTCAATGAAATTACTTAAGATGAGTGTCCATGTTTATCACAGATCCATCTTGTCTTGTTTGTGTTGATAACAGAAACAGCAGAAAACTGAAGTAAAACTTGGAGAGGTGTCTTTCATGAGGAGATGGATGGTTATAGGTTGAAAGAGGTCCAAACGTACCCTCCATAATTGTGTTATTAAGGTTCGCGCGCGGCTCGCTTTCTTTAAAGAGAAACCGCGAGCCGCGGCGCATTCCTGGGGCTCGCGTGCTGATCTGGCAGACGCGCATGAGACGGAATTTCCGATTTCTCTCTCGCTCTCTCCGGATCAGGAAGTTTTAGCTTCCGGTTCGCAAGCGCGCTCCGGCGCTTCTTGTGATGGAGCAGAAGAATCTTCCTCTCTCGCTTCCATGGAGGTAGCCTCCTCACAACGCTCCTCCAGTGCTCACAGAGCTTATGAGGAATTATTAGAGGTTGTGACGCGTGCGCTCGAGCAATTGCATATTGACTGGCCGCAGAAGCGAGATTCCCATAAGCGTTCAAGACTAGACGACAGGTTTCTGTCAGGTGGCCGGGGGGAGGAGCCTCAACGCCTCTCTCTCCCCTTCTTTGGTGACCTCTATGATGAGTTAACCCTTTCATGGAGCAGACCATATTCACTCCAGCCGAAGTGTCAAAGCTCATGCCCCTTTCGGAGAAGCTGGCAGCGTGGAAACTACTGCCAGGCATATCTCCCTGGGTACAAAAGACTGTAGGCAGAGGCTACAGGATTCAGTTTGCACATTGTCCTCCGCGTTTCAACGGCGTGGTCTCCACTTCCGTGAAACCAGACTGTGCACATCTGCTGGCCCAGGAGTTAAGGACTCTGCTAGGCAAAGGGGCCATAGAACATGTTCCCCTTCCAGACAGAGAGTCGGGCTACTACAGTCGGTACTTTTTGGTGCCCAAGAGAGAGGGGGGGTTGCATCCAATCTTGGATCTTCGCGGCTTGAACCGCTATCTCAGGAAATCCAGATTCAAAATGTTGACTGTCAAAATGATTGTTTCTCAAATTCAACTAGAGGATTGGTTTGTGACAATCTATCTCAGGGACGCATATTTCCATATAGAAATATTGCCACAGCACAGGAAGTTCCTGAGGTTCGCCTTTGGGGGCGAAGCTTACCAGTATCGTGTCCTTCCATTTGGCCTAGCTCTGTCACCCCACACATATACAAAATGCATGGATGCAGCTCTGGCTCCTTTACGACTCCAGGGCATCCGTATTTTGAATTATATAGACGACTGGCTGATTCTGGCGGGTGGACAGCACTGCGGTAGTCTCGTACATAAATCACCAGGGTGGACTTCGCTCGCGCCGCTTGAACAAGCTAGCGCACCAGGTTCTGCTTTGGGCACAGGACAAGTTCCTCTCCCTCAGTGCGATTTACATTCCAGGGCGCATGAACGTAGGAGCAGACCTGCTATCCAGACAAGCTGTAGAACAGGGGGAATGGAAGCTCCACCCCGAAGTAGTCAGTCAAATCTGGGAAAGATTTTACGTAGCAGAGGTGGACCTCTTTGCCTCACAAGAAGCAGCACAATGCCCCCTTTACTACTCTCTGACTCCTCCAGCTCCCTTGGGTCTGGACGCAATGGCCCACACATGGCCCAGGTTACGCCTTTATGCGTTTCCACCTATAGTTCTGCTCCCGGGAGTCCTGGCGAGGGTCCGTCAACAAGGGTTGCGCCTCTTATTGATAGCGCCCCATTGGCCGACCAGAGTGTGGTTCTCGGATCTAATATCTCTCCTCGACGGCTCACCCTGGGTGATTCCAGTGAGGAGGGATCTTCTGTCTCAGGCACAGGGGACAATACTTCATCCCCGGCCCGAGCTCTGGAACCTTCACGTTTGGCCCCTGAACGGGACCAACTGAGACATGCTGGGCTTTCAGCCAGCATAATTGAAACCATTTTAAGTGCCAGGGCTCCCTCCACTAGAAGAACTTATGCCCTCAAATGGAGTGTATTTGAAAATTGGTGCATGGCAAGACACATAGACCCAGTTCACTGCCAGATTGTTTCAGTGCTGGAGTTTCTGCAAGAAAAGTTGTCCTCGGGCTTATGCCCTAGTACGCTCAGAACGTACGTAGCCGCTATTTCGGCTTGTCACGCTCTGAATGACGGGGTTTCTGTGGGCAAGCACCATTTAGTTGCCCGTTTTATTCGTGGAGCTAAACGGTTGAGGCCGCCCACTAGAGCGATGGTCCCTTCATGGGACTTAACTATCGTACTCGAAGGCCTGGCCGACACCCCTTTCGAACCACTAGAGTCAGCGCCTGTCAGGCTTCTGTCTCTTAAGATGGTTTTTCTTATGGCTATTACTTCTCTGAAGAGGATTGGGGATCTGCAGGCTCTGTCAGTCTCCCCATCCTGCCTAGACTTTGCCCCTGGGCTAGTCAAAGCTATCCTGCATCCTCACCCGAACTATCTTCCCAAGGTTCCATTCTCGACCATGCACCCAGTTTTCCTCGAAGCCTTCTGTCCTCCGCCTTTCACAGCTCCGGAGCAGGAAAGACTTCACTTACTGTGTCCAGTACGTGCTCTTAGGATCTACATCCACCGCACTAGCCAGTGGCGTAAGTCAGAGCAGCTCTTTATTTGCCATGGGGGTCGCAACCGGGGGGGCGGCTGCAACTAGACAGACCCTGTCACACTGGGTGAGAGATGCCATTGCCCTAGCCTATGAGGCGCGTGGTCATATTTCGCCTCTGGGAATCAGGGCTCACTCAACCAGGGGGATTGCCTCATCGATTGCCTTGGCAAGAGGCGTTCCCCTGCAGCAGGTGTGTGATGCGGCGGGCTGGTCCTCTCCGCACACGTTCATTAGATTTTATAGTCTGGATGTCAATGCTACTCCGGGTTCACGGGTCCTTGAGTCAGCATCCCAGAGCTAGGTCTGAGACCTCCTCGGCTTGTGCGCACACGCTACACAACCTGGGGGTCCAGACACTTGCAGTGCGGCGGCGTTGGTATTCTCGTTCCCATAGCGTTTTCACGCAGCATTGAGTGTAGCTTTTGAAAGGGAACGTCTCGGGTTACTTGACTGTAACCCTGTTCCCTGATAAAGCGGGAACGAGATGCTGCGTTCCGATGCCGCACTGCTGGCGTGCCTGGACGTCCTTCAGACAAAATTGATCTGAGGATGTTTCCGGTTCACTCCTATTTATAACCTGCAGGTGCACTTTATTCGGTGACGTCATGCCTGGCACAGGTTATAAGCCGAAGGTATTCGGCGGGTTTGACATGCACAGGCTTCACAACCGGGCAACAAAGAGATGTTCCCATAGCGTTTTCACGCAGCCTCTTGTTCCCGCTTTATCAGGGAACAGGGTTACAGTCAAGTAACCCGAGACGATCGTCACTGAGTTTAGCGTTTAATGTCACCTCGAGCCCGGTACACCCACGAAGATATTAGTTAGTGTTTTTTTTTTTAGATAGAAGCTGGAGTTTCTCAATTATAAAGGTGAACCTGCAAATAATTTCATTTGTATTTTTTGTTGTTGTTGCTGTTGTTTGTGCGTTCTTCTCTTTCATGTGTGCGTACATACAGTGTGTTTTGACTTACGAGAGGTCTTTGAAGTTTTGTGAATAAATAGGTGACATATATATGTAGTTCTCTCGTTGAAGCAGTGGCTCATGGGAGTTGGAGTTCCGTTAAATCCGCTCACGTTTGTTTGTGTTGTCGCACAAGGTGAGCGTTCGTTCGATAAGGTCTTCAGTGCTTGAAGATTTCTTTGCTTGTCCCTCGGAATCCTTACTTGAGCGGTGCACAAAGGAGCAGTTAATACAAATTGCTGAGCACTTTAGTATTGATCTTATTACTCAAGACAAAAAGTTAAAGGACACGCTTGCGACAACTGTGAAACAGTCATTGGTGGACTGAGGCATTTTAGAGGTAGGAACGGAGTCTATTGCTCCCAGTGAATCTTCTGTGCTTTCTCCTGGTGATATTGATGTTGAAAGTGAGTTAAAATTTAGAGAGATGTCACTGCAAGAGAAACAATTGATGTGGCAAAAATCCGCGCTGAACGTGAGAATAGCTCTATGCGAGAGAGAGAGGTGGAAAGAGAATTTGCAGCTAAGAAATTAGAACAACAGTTGTCTGCACGGAGATTGGAACTTGGGTTGGAGAGAGAACGAGAAGAGAGAGCGTTTCAATTAAAGAAGTTGGAGTTGGAGTTAGAAGCAAAGAAAATGGATGCTTCACGAGTTAATGTACCTCCGGTACTAGAGCAGCCGACCGAATTAGGCGAACCTGTATTTGATGTTCACCGAAATATTCGATTAGTTCCGCCTTTTTCTGAAAGGGAAGTAGAAGTAGGAAGATATTTTGATTACTTTGAACGAGTTGCTGTATCTTTAAAATGGCCAAAAAAGTTTTGGACATTACTGTTGCAGTGTGTTTTTATAGGAAAAACTCAGGTATTTTATTCTGCTCTCACCCTGGAACAGAGTGGTGAGTATGATACTGTGAAGTCTGCTGTGTTGCACGCCTATGAACTTGTACCTGAGGTATATCGCCAAAAATTTAGAAATCTTAGTAAAAAATTACCACTGCACTTATGTTGAATTTGCAAGGGAAAAGGAAAGTTTATTTGATAGATGGTGTACGTCAATGAAAATTACAACTAAAGAGCAGTTAAGAGAAGTGGTGCTTTTGGAGAAGTTTAAGCACTGTGTATCTTCTGCAGTAACTACATATTTAAATGAACAGAAGGTGAGCAAACTTTCTGAGGCTGCAACTATGGCCGATGAGTTTGTGTTAACCCATCGGGGATCATTCAGTTCAGTGAGCTTCAAAAGTGACATGTCTGCAAAGCCTGCAGTGTTGTGACAAAATGGTAAGGTAGCTGTTGCTAATTATCCTAGTAAGACTGCACCTTTAAGAGATCTGGTTTGTTTTTATTGTAAAAAGTCTGGTCATAAAATCTCTGACTGTCTTGTTCTTAAAAAGAAAGAAAGATTTTCAAAACCTGTTGCTTTAGTTGCTACTTCACCCTTTGTAGATGATACTCTTACAGATGGAAATTTTTTGTCTAGTCCCTGTGATAAATCTGTAGATCCAAATGTCAGTGGCTTTATTGATTATACACTTTTTATCACTGAAGGAATGGTGTCTTTGCCAGGGACTGAAGAAATAGTCCGAGTGGGTATCCTCAGAGACACAGGAGCTGCGCAGTCTTTCCTTTTGGAAAGCTCTTAACTTCTGAAACCGCTACTGGAACCTATGTATTGGTGAGAGGTTTTGAAACGGGGTTTGTTAAAGTGCCTTTGCATCGAATTAGTCTTTCCTCGGCTATAGTAACTGGTGATGTTGTGGTTGGTGTCCACTCTGCACTTCCAGTTCCTGGAGTTACATTTATCCTAGGAAATGATCTAGCTGGGGGGAATGTTTGGGGAGAGAATAATGTGGCAGCTCCACCCATTGTAACATCTATACCTAGAAAATCTGAAAAGAATAATGAAGAATTCCATGATTTGTTTCCAGCTTGTGCAGTTACTCAATGGTTAAACAACTACCTGAAAATTAAACTTCAGAGGTACCACTTAATGATACTTTCTTTTCTGCCATTAACACAGAGGAACCAGCATCTGATGTCTCTCAATGTCTTGAACAAAAAGACTTGAAGGTCTGTTTTTCACTTCCTTCTAATCAGGAAGAATCTACCATCCTGCACCCTGAAATTGCTGACACATCTGAAGTGTTGTCTACTCCTGAAGAGATGGGTACTGGTTTTGATGCTGGTGATTGCTCTTTAACTTCTCTTCTACAGGTCTCTCGAGGGGAGCTACTAAAAGCGCAACAGACTGATGATACACTTAAGTCTCTATTTTCTGCAGTAAGTTCCAGAAAGGGTTCAGATGAACTGCCTTCATCTTATTTCCTTGAAGATGGCCTTCTTTGTAGATTGTGGTTCCTTTGTTATTCCGAGATTCTGTATTGAAATTACCTCACCAAGGACTTGCTGGTCATATTGGAGTCCGGTAAACTTATGATTGCATTATGCGACAGTTTTACTGGCCTAGGGTAAAACAAGATGTGGCCAAATATATCCGGTCCTGTCATACATGTCAGCTTACTAGTAAGCCTAATCAGAAAGGTTTCAGTTGCCCCATTACAACCTTTTCCTGTGGTTCCTTTTGACCATTTGATTATTGACTGTGTTGGTCCGTTGCCACAGTCTAGGGCTGGTCATCAGTATCTTTTTACTATAATGTGCCAGACTACCCGTTATACTGCTGCTTATCCTTTGAGAACTATCACCACAAAGTCCATCTTGCGTTCCCTCACTACTTTTATGTCCACTTTCGGTTTTCACAGGGTTATTCAGCCTGATCAAGGTTCGAATTTTATGTCGAAACAATTTTTAAAAGCCCTGAGTCAGCTTCGAGTTTCCCACAATATTTCTACAGCCTACCATCCACAGAGCTAAGGAGCTCTTTCATCAAACCTTGAAATCTCTTTTAAGGTCCTATTGTGTGGAACTTGATGCAGATTAGGAAGAGGGTCTGCCATGGATGTTATTGGCTATATGGGAAGTAACCCAAGAAAGTTTGGGTTTAAGTCCAAATGAATTGTTTTTTGGGCATGCAGTACGAGGACCTACTGCTGTTTTAGCTGATGGGTCGTGTAGTTCAGGTAGTTTTCAGGTAGGGGAGCGGGTATTGGCTTTGTTGCCTCTTCCTTCTAACCCATTCCAAGCCAAGTTTATGGGACCTTATAGTATAGTTAAACGTTTGGCAGATAATAATTATGTGTTGAACACTCCTGATCGTAGGAGGAAAGTACAAGTTTGTCACATTAATTTGTTAAAATCTTATGTTGAGCCAACAAATACCACCTTTGTTGGTGTTGTGACAGTACGTGCTCCTAATTTCGAACAACCAGGTATCACTACCTTTTCTTCCTGTAGTACGAATGTTGGAATGGAGAACTTGGACGAGGATGTTAATTTTTGTTCTCGGGGAAAAGTAGATGGACGACTTAACAATTCTCAGATCCTTGCTAGTTTGCCTGAGCTTTTATCTTATTTGGGTGAGGGGGAAAGGAACAACGTTATCAAGTTGATAATGTCTTTTCCTTCTCTCTTTCTTGATACTCCTGGTCGTACTTCCATTGCTGAACATGATATTGATGTAGGAACTGCCCCTCCTATTAAACAAAATGCTTATAGGGTTAATCCTGTAAAACGTGAATTTTTAAATCAGGATGTAAACAATCTACTTGCTCACAATTTGGAGTTCTCCTTGTTTGTTGGTAAATAAACCCAATGGTTCGTATAGATTTTGCACTGATTATCGAAAGCTCAATTCTTTGACAAAACCGGATTGTTTTCCTTTACCACATGTTGATGACTGTGTTGATCATGTTGGCTCTGCCAAATATGTAAGTAAATTCGATCTTTTAAAGGGATATTGGCAGGTGCCTCTAACTGCTCGGGCGAAAGAGTTATCTGACTTTGTTACGCCTGACATCTTCTTACAGTACACAGTGATGCCTTTTGGGGTTCGTAATGCCCCTGCTATGTTCCAACATCTGGTAAATCGTATATTGTCAGGAATGCCTACACTGTAAAAAAAAAAAACTTGTAAAAAAACAGTAATTTTCTGGCAGCAGGGGCGCCAGAAAATGTCTGTAAAAAAACAGATAAAAACTGTCAGATAGAAAAATGTTGATAAACTGTTAAAATACAGTTATTTCTTATTTCACAATTATGGACCATTACTGCAATTCTACATTGAATCTCTTTTACAATTCTATGAAATGTTTTACTTTTAACATATAATAACTGTCAGAAAACAACAATACACTGTTAAAATAGAAGAAAGATCTTTAATGAAGGATTTAAAAATGCTTAAGAGCAGATAATTACTGTTGTTTTATAAAAAGAAAACTGTAAAAGTGCAAAAAAAATTATATATAAATTATATATTTTTATTATTCTTATTTATGGTACATGTAGCTTAAACTGCAAACAGATTTAAGTTAATAAAAATATGAAACCATAATTTTTGTTTCAGATTTATTGTTTATTTGCAAATAACATGTCACCATTAACATCTTAGCATCATTGTTAAACAACCAATTTTTAATCATTAATCAGTTTTTACTGTATTAATGAATTTTTTAGATCTTATTCCTACACATGCATCACAAAGCCCCCCACTCATCCACCAAAGAAATAACTGTAGAATGAACAGTTTAACAATAAAGAATACAATAAAAAAAAACAAATTGAAATACAGTGTAACATAATTGAAGATTATACTTCATATACTTTATAGCTTACAAGAAGCTTTCTACTCTCTCCATTCAAAGTTAGCAATGTTTGTAATCAATGAAAGAACCTTGAGATTAACACACTGCTGTTCTTTGGACTCTTTCCTCTCTAACTTGATCCCCTTATCTGGATTTATCTTGAAAAGACACCTGCAAAGACAGAAAAAATAATTCAATATAGTGCCACAAACAATATGATCAGCAATTCTGTGGATAAGCTATATATTTTTTTATAATAAAGACTAATATAATTAAAAACAATTATGAATAGTGTAATGAATTGAATAAGAATAAACACTACCAATAATCTAGACAGTGTACTACACTAATGAACAAGTTATCTGATCTACACACGTGGACAAAATTGTTGGTACCCTTCGGTCAATGAAAGAAAAACTCACAATGGTCACATAAATAACTTTAATCTGACAAAAGTAATAATTAAAAAAAATATATGAATGTTAACCAATGAAAGTCAGACATTGCTTTTCAACCATGCTTCAACGGAATTATTAAAAAAAATAAACTCATGGAACAGGCCTGGACAAAAATGATGGTACCCCTAGAAAATACTGAAAATAATGTGACCAAAGGGACATGTTAATTCAAGGTGTGTCCACTAATTAGCATCACAGGTTTCTACAATCTTGTACTGAGTCAGTGGGCCTATATATAGGGCTCCAGGTAGTCACTGTGTTGTTTGGTGACATGGTATCTACCACACTCAACATGGACCAGAGGAAGCGAAGGAAAGAGTTGTCTCAGGAGATTCGAAAGAAAATTATAGACAAGCATGTTAAAGGTAAAGGCTATAAGACCATTTCCAAGCAGCTAGATGTTCCTGTGACCACAGTTGCACATATTATTCAGAAATTTAAGATCCATGGGACTGTAGCCAACCTCCCTGGACGTGGCCGCACGAGGAAAATTCATGACAAATCAGAGACGGATAATCCGAATGGTAACAAAAGAGCCCAGAAAGTCTTCTAAAGAGATCCAAGGTAAACTTCATGCTCAAGGAACATCAGTGTCAGATCGCACCAGCCGTCGTTGTTTGAGCCAAAGTGGACTACATGGGTGACGACCAAGGAGGATTGTTGAAAACAAATCATAAAAAAGCCAGTCTGGAATATGCCAAACTACATGTTGACAAGCCACAAAGCTTCTGGGAGAATGTCCTATGGACAGATGAGACAAAAATGGAAGTCAGCTCTATGTTCACAGACGGAAGAATTAAGCATATCAAGAAAAGAACACTGTCCCTACTGTGAAACATGGAGGAAGCTCTGTTATGTTCTGAGGCTGCTTTGCTGCATGAAATCTCAAGACTATCAAGGGATTCTAGAGAGAAATGTGCTGGCCAATGTCAGAAAGCTGGGTTTCAGTCGCAGGTCATGGGTCTTGCAACAGGACAATGACCCAAAACACACAGCTAAAAACACCCAAGAATGGCTAAGAGGAAAACATTGGCCTATTCTAAAGTGGCCTTCTATGAGCCCTGACCTCAATCCTATTGAGCATCTTTGGAAGGAGCTGAAACATGCTGTCTGGAAAAGGCACCCTTCAAACCGGAAACAACTGGAGCAGCTTGCTCATGAGGAGTGGGCCAAAATACCTGCAGAGAGGTGCAGAAGTCTCATTGACAGTTACAGGAATCGCTTGATTGCAGTGATTGCCTCAAAAGGTTGTGCAAGAAACTATTAAGTTAAGGGTACCATCATTTCTGTCCAGGCCTGTTTCATTTTTTGTTTTTTTATAATTCCGTTGAAGCATGGTTGAAAAGCAATGTCTGACTTTCATTGGTTAACATTCATAGAATTCTTATATTTTATTACTTTTGTCAGATTAAAGTTATTTCTGTGACCATTGTGAGTTTTTCTTTCATTGACCGAAGGGTACCAACAATTGTCCATGAGTGTATCTACTATACAGCATGCATATTCACTGTGTGCTTCATTTTTGTGTAATTGTTGGTGATTTACATACCCTTTCACAGTTTTAAAAGCAATGCCACATACAGGACATGTAAATTTTTTTAGAACACTTGCCATATTGCAGACTCACTTCAATATATTGTATTGACACCTCCTAGCAGGAGTTCCAGGTAGGTAATCTTCCAATGCCTGCAAACAAGTGAGGGAGAGACAGAAGTTTGCAAATGCTTGGGTAAAAATTAAGTAAGTAACATTGTATACACCAATTACTTTGCCACCAAATTATAACATGAAAGTCACTAATTCCTGATTAATCAGGAAAAAGTTAATCCGTGAAATCCCCTGTTTTTAAGCTGTATAGTACATCTACATTTTATATCTTATGAAACAGTGTTAGTTTATATAAGCTGTACAATGTGATTATGTAGTAGTACAATACTACACTATTTTATTTTTCTGTCATAACAGATTTGTAGATCAATTACACTTAATTTACTGAACTACTTTTTGACAACAAAAAGTTTCCCCTCTTAGTTAGGCAGCCTCACACAAATACAGCCGCAAAAATACAACTCAAGGCTAATGATGTTAGCAATTCAAAAATAAACAGGTAACGTTAAAAGTGCAGCCTCACCTACATTACCTACCTTGTCTTCGGTAGTTTATCAAAATGTACACTTAATGAGTTCTGTTGTAGAATGTGTCAATAAATATGTAAAATAATTTAGGTCAAAACTTTTGAAATTACCTCGCAAACGTGTTTCTTGTAACTCTCGTGTGTGGAACACAGCTAGAGCATCCTCACAGCACCTTGCCGCCTTCTCCATATATGGCGCGCTTCCTTCCGTGTGCACCTTTCAGTGGTGTTCTGATGCCTGAACATGATTGCACTACAAATCGTTTTCTACGGAGCCCCTAAAGGGACATGTATGAGGGGGGAGGGGAAGAGAAAAAAGGGGGCCAGGGTCGGCTCTGGAGAAGTAAAAATAACGGTGGATTTTTTTCCCCTCTAACGTTTTTTTTTTTTCCACCCATGTCCCTTTAGGGGCTCAGTACTGTTTTCTGAACACAGAATAGTATGATATTTTTATGCATAAATGTTGTAGTTTTACTTTCATGTTATTTTATTTTTTTTATTATTAAATTGTTAAATTGCAAATATCGTTTTTTTTTTACTTATTTTACATTTAATTTTACATGTATTTTTTACATTGACTATTTTATTATTATTATTATTTCATTTTATTCAGTTTATCACTGAAATGCATTTAAAGGCCTTAAATTATGAAATACTAAATGGTTTCAGAAATTCCACAAAAAATATATTTTTAGTTAATCTTTTTAATTGTCATTTAAAATCTGTTAAAAAAAACAGCTATTTAGTGTATTTTGTTTATACAGAATTGTGTAGATTTTTAGGAATGATAGGGTATTATCGAAGTTTTGGTCAGAATTTTGCTAGTGTCATTTCCCCTCTCACTGACCTATTAAGTCCGAAAATTGAGTTTCACTGGTCTGAGGTTTGTCAACAAGCTTTCGAAAATTGTAAAGCTTTGTTAGCTAGTGCACCGATTTTAACTTTTCAAGCTTGCAATTGATGCTAGTAGTTGTGGAGCAGGTGCTGTTTTATTACAAGAAGATTCGAACCAAGTTGAACATCCTGTTACCTATTTCTCAAAGAAGTTTAATCGGCATCAGCAGGTTTATTCTACTGTTGAGAAAGAAGCTCTTGCTCTGGTGTTGGCAGTACAACATTTCAAGATATATCTAGGATTGATCGCTGCTCTAATACTGATCATAACCCTTTAGTTTTTCTTAATCGGATGAGAAATCGAATTCAGAGACTTATGCGATGGAGTTTAATTTTACAGCCTCTGCATTTGGACATTAAACACGTACGAGGAAAAGGTAACGTAATTGCAGACACACTTTCCAGAATATAGTCTTATGATGTCTGTGTACATGTTCTTCTCTTCTTCTTTTGCATTTTTAGGGTCCAGGAGTGTTGAGAGATGGGAGATGTGGGACATGCTCCACAGATGTTTTTAACTATATATTTTTTACTTGTGTCTAATGTTTCTTGTGTTTTTCTCTTTGATTCTTTGCAGAATCTTTTTGCGGAGGGAGGTGTTATGACCCTGCGTTTTTTTTCTTTTTCTGCCTCATGGTGGCAGTACATCTAGGTGTGATATCACTGCCAATTAAAGATGCTTTGGGCGGAGAGTATAAAAGACGAATTATGGGTTGGTTGGCTCTCTTTCCTCTGGTGGAACTTTGTTCTCCAGGGAACTCTTTCATGCCATTTTTATCTGTCAATCTTCTTTACTCCATTGGATGTTTTTTTTTTGCTTTATTTCAATTCGTTGATATTTGGGTTTTGATTATTTTGTAAATAACTTTGTCTTAAATAAATAATTTTGGCAATTTAAATATTCTTTCGTGTGTGTTCCTCTTTATGTTACGGTCGGGAACGAGCTGGCTGTGACAACTGCTACACATAATCAAACAGAAAGTTCATCCAGAGTTACTGTTTGGTCAGCGATGTTACTTCTAGCTGCAGGTAGATATCTTTTAAGGACAATATCCACAAACACATAGGGCAGTCATTGGGTATATTAGCTGGTGCTCCATTTGAGTTACTCCAGAACTGTCCAGGGTTTACCCAAATCAAAAGCCCTGGCTTGTTGTCGATATCAAGCACAAGAGGCCCCAAAATGACCTACAAAATCCATATGAGCTGTAAAGTGCATTCTCTGAAAAACTTGAAAGATTCTACCTGCAAACAAAACAAGCAAGGTGTGACAGGGTATTCCATCTTCCAATAATTACAAGGGAAATGCAAACAGGACTGAAATTCGAGACATAACCTTACCAGACAGCCTCAATGAATTTTGTGCCAGATTTGACAGACTGAATGCAGATACCCTGTTAAAATCTCCCTGCAACCCAGAGGATCTGATGACATATCTCCAAGAGTACTAAAAGCCTGTGCTGAGAAGCAAGCAGGTGTGTACTCAAACATCTTTAACTTGTCTCTCGCACAAGTAGTCATACAACATTTATTTAGGTATGCTATCATCATAGCAGTACCAAAAAACATCAGACACATCCAATATGACTGATTTTAGGTCACTGGAACTTACACCGGTTGGCACGATGTGTCTAGTCAGAATTAAGCAGAAGGAAGTTAATAAGCCTCCAGTCTTTAACACATTCCTTTAAGCTGGTGTCTCTCATCTGGCTTTGCTGAGACATATAACTGTGTGTCGTCATCATCATAACAGTGAAAACTAATACTATGCTTATGAATTAAGTTACCAAGAGAAGGCATATAGAAAGCAAATAGCAGTGCTTCTAAAACAGAACAACACAGAACAACACATTCCACTTTAATGCATATAGAATTGTCACCATTTACAGTACATGTAAAAAATAATAATGATCTGAGCCAGGAGAGGGCTGTTCCCTTAAGTCCTACAACATTTTCTAATTTATCAAGGAGATCTGAATATTTTTAAATGATGGTCAAGTGTTTTTGGTTGTGTTTGTTTGAAGAAACATTTATGTAAAGGATGTAGGAAGTTGTTATTTTTGCTGAGTAAATTAGTGAAATTAAGTCTCTTGAAGGGAAGTAAAATGTTCTAATTGCTGATCTGATTTAGTTAGATTGTCATCATTGTTTATTAACTTGACAGCCGTTAATGTTAAAGTCTGGACTTTATTTCATTGATATTTCAATTGGTGATTTATTTGGTGAAAGTACTCTCTACTACATGTTACTGCATGTTTCTGTGGTGGTCTTATTCCTAGTTAAGTTTCGCTACAGTTTTAAATGGCAAACTAGGATTTGTTTAAATATATTGATCTAGCAGCGCTACTGTAAAAGCTTTTCTGTAGCTCAGCATTCTCTCATTGATTGCTTTTTGTAATGATACCAATTTACAGACTTTAATAATAATAATAACAAAAATAATGCATTTCATTTGTGGGCACCTTTTAAAGCACTCAATGACATTTTACAGCATCATTTAAAAAGAATTGTAAAATCTATATGTATTTAACAGGGCCCTAGTAAAGTTCTTGCAAAACAGGAGTACGGTAGATTGGCTCCTATTAAAGATATGAGCAGCTATAAAAAATTGCTATAAATAGCAAAACCTCCTCCTCTACCAGTTAGACAAGATGATTAGCTTCATTTTAATAAAAAATAGCAAAGCATAATAAATTTCTTTGTAGTATTTATTATAAATATTAAGTAAAGTACAGAAACATATTACTAATCAACACATGCGTGTGTATAATATTCTCTTAGTGTACACAAATCTCTCTTTTCCAAATTACTTTTTTAATTTGATTCAAAATCTCCCTCAGTTTCAGGCCATATATAATTGGATTTAATAGAGGAGGAATAACCAGAATTTCCACTGACATGATCATGCTGAACACATGAGGGACATTTCCTTCCAATCTAGGCTGTATAATAATAAAGCATGATATGATAGAGAAAGTGGTAAAAAT
The DNA here is from genome assembly GCA_013621035.1 of Clarias magur. NCBI lineage: Eukaryota > Metazoa > Chordata > Actinopteri > Siluriformes > Clariidae > Clarias > Clarias magur. The sequence continues at coordinate 396,996 of QNUK01000148.1, read as the reverse complement.
GACAAGATGTAGTAAGCAGGTTTGTAGAGCTTTACTTCTGAAATCTTTTGAATTCATTAAACAGACTGAAAATATTCTGCTATATGAGAAAAACACAAAAATCAATGGAGGAAACACAGCAATGCTTAAAATTAGAAGTCCATATATATAACTTACAAAAAAATCTCCACAGCCTAACTTAATCATTGAACTGTCATCACAGTAAATTCTATTTAAATTGAATTTACACAATTTACGTTGATATGTTATTATTTCACTAATGCCAACTTCACAACAAGGAAGAAACCAACAGCAAAATAAAATTTTTTTAACAGTGGACATTTTCACAATTGTATTATATTGTAATGGTTTACAAATGGACACATATCTGTCATAGGCCATAGCTGATAACAGTCTGAACTCTGAAGCGCCATATGTATAAATGCAAAATGATTGAAATATGCAGAATTCAAAAGAAATAACTTGAATTTCAGACAGTAAATCAGTGATCAGTTTAGGATAAAGAGCAGTTGATCCGAAGAGAGCATTACAAAGCAAAGCAGCAATGAAAATGTACATGGGCTCATGGAGACTTTTGTTTGTAAATATGATAAAAATGACAAGACCATTACAACTAATGATCAACAGGTAGAGTGTAAGAACAATTACAAAATAGACATATCTATATTTCTCTAACTCCACATGGCCTTCCAGGGTTACATACGTACCATCAGAAGAATAATTCATCATTCCATTCATAATTTCTATGCAATAAATTCAGGATCTAGAAACAGACGTTTATAGAGATTGATGTATAATTCAAATACAATATCTTCCAGACATTTGTGGTGGTAATGGAGCATAGTCCCACTGTGGTAAAAGAGTGTTCTTTTATGAGCCTTCTATGTTTATTTATATGTCACTAAACCACCACTTACTATATTTCAAATCCCACATGTCAGTACTCCAGGTGTAGGTTCTCCAATGAATTAAAACCAAACGGAAAGATTAAATAATCTCAATCCCTATTAAAAAATGAAAAGATTGAAACAAGAAGCAAGTCTAGAACAAAACATTAAACAACTTAAAAATGTCTATATAAATCACCAAACAGAAGAAACACAGAACAAATTAACAAAAAATATATACATTTAAAACAAATTAAATAACTAATAAGCATATTCAAATCCAGATACTCAGACTAAGACAAGAAGACTGTCATCACAGCATATGCAAAGCAAATCAAGAAAAACAGTTTAGTTACTAAGGACTTAGCTAACTAAGGAAGGACCCCAGTTTAATAAATTCCTAACCAATTAACGAGATACAAATGAAAAAATGTTAATGTTACAATTGTTACATATTTTACGTTTGAGGATGTTTTTATTTCTTTATATACTTCTATATTTATAATTGAATATACTCTGTTTTAGGTTTGGTTTTGGGGAGTCATTCATTAACTGAATTAAAATATTTACACATCACCTACAGTATTGCTACTTTCATCAGCAATGGACTATCGCATAGGTTCACACTATACTGGGACTTGACTCCAGAAAAAAACTTATTATATAGATGTTATGAATTGAGTTACATTTCAGTGAATAAAATCTGTATTTGCTTCCCTACCAATCAACAATAATTCTGGCTCCCACAGACTGGTTATGTGCTTATGGTGGTACGCAGATTAATTTAAGGAGGTGCTGCTAACAACAACTTGTTATGTGTATAAAATCCACCTGAATCACAGAATCTCTATTTTTCATTCAAACCTCACCACCATGGGCAAGACCAAAGACCTGCCAAAGGACATCAGGGACAAGATTGTAGACCTACAATCTTGTGGATTTATACAACCATCCTTTGTTCTCATTCAGAAGCTCCTTGCTCAGAGGGAAAGGATACTCATTAGTCCAAAAAAAAAGTGGGGGGGAAGCTTGTGAATCATCTCAAGGCAGTTGAGACTATAGTCACCAAACAAACCATTGGTAACACAATACGCTGCCATTGACTGAAATTTGTCATAACCCTTTAAGTTCCCCCTTTTCAAGAAGGCACATGTGCAGACCCTTTGAAAGTTTGCCAATTAACATAGAAGGATTGGGAAAAAAGTGCTGGTGTCAGATAAGGCCAAAATTTTACTCTTTGGCATCAACTCAACTCACCATTTTCAGAGCAAATATTGATTATGAAAAATGCTGATTATGGCCCTAAGCAAACCATATCTAAAGTTAAGTATGCAGGTGGAAACATTATTCGGTGCTGTTTATGGTAGGACTTTGCCAGATAGATGTGTCAGTGGACTGGGCCATGTATTGTAAAGTTTTAGATGAGAACCTCCTGAAGATGGATTTCCAGCATGACAATGACCCAAAACAGGTCTGTAAAGAATAGTTGATCAAAATTCCTCCTGATATGTGGTCAAACCTGAAATTCAACTTCAAGAAATGTCTTACCTCTATTCTGATATTGCTCCATCAGAATTTTACCTGTTTGGTCCCCTGGAAGCAGCCCTATGAGGGCAAAGATTTAATTCTAATATAGAAGTATACTAAGTATATCTGTACCCAGACTATCACAAAGCTCTCATTTTTAATACACCAACAATAGCAACAGTTCTGACAATGTGGTGGAAATTTATTCATACACCCCTCTTGCAACATCCAAATACACCACCATTAACTACTACTCAGATTTCACAAGGAACCACTAATTTCTGAACATGGCCAGAAAAGGGCATCACCCAACTGCAGTAAGTTCATAACTATAATCTGGACTAATTTCCTCAGTTGGTGCAGAAACATAGCATCAGAAGTAAATGTTTTTTAAATACCTACAAGTAAAAATACCTTAAATAATTATTTTGATTGTGTAAAGCTGCTTTGCGACATTGAAAATTGTTAAACGCGCTATATAAATAAAAATGAAATGAATGAATTGAATTAAAATAATCCATCCGATCTAAAATCAACAATCATAGCTTCACTGTAAAAAAATTTACTTACCTCAAAATTTCAAGGCAACTTGCTTCACAGCTTTTTTGAGTTAACTCCACTTTTAACCCAACTTGTTCACTTAACTCAAAAAAGCTGTGCAGCAAGTTGCCTTGACATTTTGAGTTAAATCAACAACTTGGGTTAAAAGTGGAGTTAACTCAAAAAAGCTGTGCAGGAAGTTGCCTTGAAATTTTGAGTTAAGTCAACTTGTTGTTGACTTAACTAAATTTACTGAGTAAGGTCTCCCAACTTATATTCTTTTGTTAAGTTAAAAGTGATTTGATAGTTTCAAAGACTTATTAATTTAATAAATGTGAACTTGTCATATGTATTGGGTTCAAAATATGTGTTTAAATTTACTGAAGCAGGTTTTATTGTAATACAATATAATGAAAAAAGCTGTAACTGAATGCTTGAAAGTTTCTTCCAAATTTTATTTTAAACCAAAAGGAACACACTACAACCACATTCCATGACTTTCAAATAAAAGTACACAAAAAGAAACATGGCAAAATGCCTTTTACAGTCTAAACTTAACAAAACAAGGAAAAGAGTACAAAATAATAATAATAATAATAATAATAATAATAATAATTTGAAGTCTGAAAACAGCTCACAAAAGCAAAGTCATAGCAGAAGTTAAGTTTTAAGGGATTGTACCCTTGCAGAGCAGTGAGTGCCCAATTCCATTGTCACGGTTACTGCTTGCCGGACGAAAGAGAGACATGATAGCAGAGGTCGAAGTGATCAAAGGATTTTAATGATAACAAAAACAGGGAACAAACAGAACAGAACATGAACTTAAACCAGGATAAACTAAACATGGAGCTACACTGAACTAGACATTACAAACAGACTGAAAGACAGACAGGCTAGGAGACAGACAGACAGGCTAGGAGACAGACAGACAGGCTAGGAGACAGACAGACAGACTAGGAGATAGACAAACCAGGAGAACACTGAGAACAAGGAGAACACTGAGAACAAGGAGAACACTGAGAACAAGGAGAACACTGAGAACAAGGAGAACAAGGAGAACACTGAGAACACGGAGAACAAGGAGAACAAGGAGAACACTGAGCTAGAATGAACATACCAGACAAACAGTAACCCTAGACGAACAGATGCAAGACAAGGACAACACAGAACTCAGGAACATTTATAATCACACTAATTAGCAAACTCAGTTCAGGTGAGCGCCACATCACCTGACTGAGGTGCATTCTGGGGATTAGAGTCCACAAAGAAAACAGAAAAAACAAAGGAACTCTGGGCGCTTTGTCGCCCTCTAGGGGTAATCCCTGACATTACCCCCCCCCAAAAGGCGCACCACCGGGGCGCCAAAGGAGGACCCGGACACCCTCCCCAAGGTCCCAGTACCGTCTTCCCTACAGCGAGGCTGCAAGGGATCTCCCCTTGGAGTGGAAAGGAGATTATTCCAAGTTTGGTGCCGAGGTCGGACGGCAGAGCGGTCACGGAATCCTTGAAGAGGGGCGATGGAGTCAAGAGCACGGCGTCCTGGAACCCGTGCGGAGGCAGGAGCACGGCGTCCTGGAACCCGTGCGGAGGCAGGAGCACGGCGTCCTGGAACCCGTGCGGAGGCAGGAGCACGGCGTCCTGGAACCCGTGCGGAGGCAGGAGCACGGCGTCCACGAACCCGTGCGGAGGCAGGAGCACGGCGTCCTGGAACCCGTGCGGAGGCAGGAGCACGGCGTCCTGGAACCCGTGCGGAGGAAGAGGCGGCTCGTCGTCCTCGGCGGCGCATGACGGCGGCGGCGGAGGCGGCTCGTCGTCCTCGGCGGCGCATGACGGCGGAGGCACAGGCGGCTCGTCGTCCTCGGCGGCGCATGACGGCGGCGGCGGAGGCAGAGGCGGCTCGTCGTCCTCGGCGGCGCATGACGGCGGAGGCGGAGGCGGCTCGTCGTCCTCGGCGGCGCATGACGGCGGCGGCGGAGGCGGCTGTCGTCTCGGCGTGCGCATGACGGCGGCGGCGGGGGCGGCTCGTCGTCCTCGCGGCGCATGCGGCGGAGGCACAGGCCGGCTCGTCGCTCGGCGGCGCATGACGCGGCGGCGGAGGCAGGAGCACGGCGTCCTGGAACCCGTGCGGAGGAAGAGGCGGCTCGTCGTCCTCGGCGGCGCATGACGGCGGAGGCGGAGGCGGCTCGTCGTCCTCGGCGGCGCATGACGGCGGCGGCGGAGGCGGCTCGTCGTCCTCGGCGGCGCATGACGGCGGCGGCGGAGGCGGCTCGTCGTCCTCGGCGGCGCATGACGGCGGCGGCGGAGGCAGAGGCGGCCCGTCGTCCTCGGCGGCGCATGCCGGCGGCGCGGAGGCGGCTGTCGTCCTCGCGGCGATGAACGGCGGCGCGGAGGCGCGTCGTCTCGCGGCGCATGGACGGCGGCGGCGAAGGGGCTTCGTCCGTCCTCGGCGGCGCATACGGGCGCGGGAGCGCTCGTCGTCCTCGGCGGCGCATGACGGCGGCGGCGGAGGCGGCTCGTCGTCCTCGGCGGCGCATGACGGCGGCGGCGGAGGCAGAGGCGGCTCGTCGTCCTCGGCGGCGCATGACGGCGGCGGAGGAAGCTCGCTATCCACCTCGATACAGGACGGCAGCAGCGGAGGCAGCTCGCGGTCCATCTCGGGGAACCCCGGAGGGTCAGGGCCTCCACTGAGGCTGGCTGGAGGGTCAGGGCCTCCACTGAGGCTGGCTGGAGGGTCAGGGCCTCCACTGAGGCTGGCTGGAGGGTCAGGGCCTCCACTGAGGCTGGCTGGAGGGTCAGGGCCTCCCGGAGGCTGGCTGGGGGGTCAGGGCTCCACTGAGGCTGGCTGGAGGGTCAGGGCCTCCACTGAGGCTGGCTGGAGGGTCAGGGCCTCCACTGAGGCTGGCTGGAGGGTCAGGGCCTCACTGAGGCTGGCTGGAGGGTCAGGGCCTCCACTGAGGCTGGCTGGAGGGTCAGGGCCTCCACTGAGGCTGGCTGGAGACTGGGTGCTGGCCTTGACGTCAGCTGCCTCTTGGTTGGCCTCGGCCAGCTGTTCCTGCACCACTGCCCCCAGCTCCAGCAGGGTTTGCATTTGCCCCCGATCTCCCGTCGAGCGACAAATGTTTAACTGCTGGATGAGCAACCCGGCTAGTTGGTGGAGCCCCAGCCTCCGCTGTTGAAGCTCTACGTGATCTGCCCTTTGAACGCCAGCAGACACATGTTCGCCCTCTCCAGCTTCTTGCTGAGTTGCTCCACCGGCAGTCGCTCTGGCGCGCCCCCAGTTGTTCCGCCGGAGGGCAAGCCGACTCCCCTCGAATGTCGCTTGCCCTGGCGTCACTGTCATAGCCCCCGCCCAAAAATTTCCCAAGGGAGGCTCCTCTGCTATATTACTTTTTAGGTCTTGCATTCTGTCACGGTTACTGCTTGCCGGACGAAAGAGAGACATGATAGCAGAGGTGGAAGTGATCAAAGGATTTTAATGATAACAAAAACAGGGAACAAACAGAACAGAACATGAACTTAAACCAGGATAAACTAAACATGGAGCTACACTGAACTAGACATTACAAACAGACTGAAAGACAGACAGGCTAGGAGACAGACAGACAGACTAGGAGATAGACAAACCAGGAGAACACAGAGCCTAGGAGAACACGGAGCTAGGAACACAGAGCCAGGAACATAGAACCAGGAAGAACACAGAACCAGGAAGAACACAGAACCAAGGAGAACACTGAGAACAAGGAGAACACTGAGAACACAGAGCTAGAATGAACATACCAGACAAACAGTAACCCTAGACGAACAGATGCAAGACAAGGACAACACAGAACTCAGGAACATTTATAATCACACTAATTAGCAAACTCAGTTCAGGTGAGCGCCACATCACCTGACTGAGGTGCATTCTGGGGATTAGAGTCCACAAAGAAAACAGAAAAAACAAAGGAACTCTGGGCGCTTTGTCGCCCTCTAGGGGTAATCCCTGACATCCATGAACACCTTCTCAATCACCTCAAAAGTGTATTTCCGATTTTTTGCTACTAAAATCCAAGGCAAACAGGTCAAAGGCCAAACTGTTCTGGAGCATCTTGCAAGACAATCCCTTCCTCCAACACAAGAGTAAAGTTTATGACACTGGTCAAAGTCGTAGGGGAGTCATCATCTTCAATCACAATAGGAACTCCCACTTTCATCCCTCTGGTCTGTCCGCCATCAGGAGTACTGCCCTAATGTAATAAAGAGTACAAAAAAAAATCACTTTTGACATCCATCTTTTCTATGTTTTTATATTTCTTTTTGTTCCATGAACGTTTTGGATCCTACCAGATTAATGTAGACAAAATGTACAGAAAGAAACACCTCATAAATCTTTAAAATCAGTTGAGATGATCAGATAAAATAAAATAAGAGCCGGAGTTCAAATGAATAAGAATTTAAATATCTTAATAATGTCGACACAAATATTAACTGCCGTATTTTTGTCAAAGTGCCTGCAGAGAATCAATGCAACATACTCACCAGGCATGTTCTGAATAGTGCAGATGATCCATCACAGATAAACACATCGAGATCAGTTTTCATTCAGTGAGCCACAATATTTGAAGTCTGAAAAAAGGGCGCTAATGTTATGCATTGTCACCTTTGATAAACTTTCAGGTATTCATAACATTTAACATTAGGGAGACTCTAATTATGAGAGAAAGATTTAGAAATATGCAATACTGTTTGCATAGAAAAAAAAAGATGTTCAGGTTTGTGCTCAAGTGTCTCAGCATCAAATTTTTCTGTGTCCTGTTCTCTCAATTCTACAGTCGTGGCCAAAAGTTTTGAGAATGACACAAATATTAGTTTTCACAAAGTTTCCTGCTAAACTGCTTTTAGAGCTTTGTTTCAGTTGTTTCTGTGATGTACTGAAATATAATTACAAGCACTTCATATGTTTCAAAGGCTTTTATCGACAATTACATGACATTTATGCAAAGAGGCAGTATTTGCAGTGTTGGCCCTTCTTTTTCAGGACCTCTGCAATTCGACTGGGCTGCTCTCAATCAACTTCTGAGCCAAATCCTGACTGATAGCAACCCATTCTTTCATAATCACTTCTTGGAGTTTGTCAGAATTAGTGGGTTTTTGTTTGTCCACCCGCCTCTAGACCACAAGTTCTCAATGGGATTAAGATCTGGGGAGTTTCCAGGCCACGGACCCAAAATTTCAAAGTCCATCGTGCTGGAAAATGCATTGTTCTTCACCAAACTGTTGTTGGATTGTTGGAAGAAGTTGCTGTTGGAGGGTGTTGTACCATTCTTTATTCATGGCTGTGTTTTGGGGCAAAATTGTGAGTGAGCCCACTCCCTTGGATGAGAAGCAACCCCACACATGAATGGTCTCAGGATGCTTTACTGTTGGCATGACACAGGACTGATGGTAGCGTTCACCTTTTCTTCTCCGGACAAGGCTTTTTCTAGATGCCCCAAACAATCGGAAAGAGGCTTCATCCGAGAATATGACTTTGCCCCAGTCCTCAGCAGTCCATTTGCCATACTTTTTGCAGAAGATCAATCTGTCCCTGATGGGTTTTTTTTGGAAAGAAGTGGCTTCTTTGCTGCCCTTCTTGACACCAGGCCATCTTCCAAAAGTCTTGGCCTCACTGTGCCTGCAGATGCGCTCACACCTGCCTGCTGCCATTCCTGAGCAAGCTCTGCACTAGTGGCACTCCAATCCCGCAGCTGAATCCTCTTTAGGAGACGATCCTGGCGCTTGCTGGACTTTCTTGGACGCCCTGAATCCTTCTTAACAAGAATTGAACCTCTTTCCTTGAAGTTCTTGATGATCCTATAAATTGTTGATTTAGGTGCAATCTTAGTAGCCACAATATCCTTGCCTGTGAAGCCATTTTTATGCAATGCAATGATGGCTGCATGCACTCGTTTCTTTGCAGGTCACCATGGTTAACAATGAAAGAACAATGATTTCAAGCATCACCCTCCTTTTAACATGTCAAGTCTGCCATTCTAACCCTATCAGTCTGACATAATGATCTCCAGCCTTGTGCTTGTCAACATTCTCAACCGAGTTAACAAGACGATTACTGAAATGATCTCAGCAGGTCCTTTAATGACAGCAATGAAATGCAGTGGAAATTTTTTTCGGGATTAAGTTAATTTTCATGGCAAAGAAGGACTATGCAATTCATCACTCTTCATAACATTCTGGAGTATATGCAAATTGCTATTATAAAAACTTTAGCAGCAACTATTCCAATTTCCAATATTTATGTAATTCTCAAAACTTTTGGCCACGACTGTACTGTACATGTGCACAAGGTAAAGTCCCAGCTTCAGGTTCACTGTTCAGCTCAGGTTCTGTTTCTTTCAAGATTTTCTCTGATTCCTTATGCATAAATCTGAAATCTTTGATGGCTGCTAAAGCTTGAATCTAAATTTCTGTAAGGGGCAAAATACGATCTCTCTATTTCTTATATGTTTTCCAAGAGAACTGTGCTTCAGAGCAGATCTAACTGAACTCGCACAAGTTTTCATGAAGGTTACATTTATTTGATCAGAAATACAGTAAAACAGGAATAATGTGAAATATAGCAGTTTTTTTCCATTGGAATGTATTTAAATTGTTTTATTTATTGCTGTGATGTAAAGCTGTATTTTCTGCATCATTACTCCAGTCTTCAGTGTCACATGATCTGCAGAAATCACTATTTCTTTAATTCATTCATAATGATCAAGAAACATTTATTGAGTTTTGTGGAAACAATACTTTAACAGTAACTTTTGAACGTTAGTGCAGAGCTAATCTGACCAATTATATTAACCAAAATATTCAATAGTCTTTTTACTTCTTTTTAGTAAAAAAGAAAGTGACTCAGAGGGCTAAGGCACTGAGTCACTGATCGGAAGATTGGTGGTTTGATTCCCAGCTCAGCCAGGTTGCCATTGTTGGGCCCTTGAGCAAGGCCCTTAACCCTAAGTGCTCCAGGGGTGCTGTACCATGGCTGACCCTGCGCTCTGACCCCAGTTATGCTGGGATATGCGAAGAAGGAATTTCACTGTGCTGTAGTGTATATGTGACAAAATAAAGGCTTTACTTTACTTTAATGAAATGGGGTATGAATAGTCTTACATAAAAAAGTAAACTAGTAAGGTATAACAAAAATTATTTTTTGCCCCAACTTCATAGTTCGTTCTTAAAATCATAAAAAATACTGCATTGTAAATGTTTACTTACATGAAATGGCAAAGTTTGAGGTCTTGTGATGAAGTCTGGAAATGTGTTTATACAGGAGGATATTGAGAGAATGTGTTCTGAAACGTTAAATCCATAGATTACAAACACATTCGTGGTGCAAATACTGCAGAGTTTAAATACCAAGTGTAGAAGAGTTATTATGAATTTAACCAGACTTTCTAGACTTGTCTTATTATTCTCCAGTCTCTTTGGCTGTGGGTAATAAACGGGAACAGTAAAGTTTGCGACAACTTATTTTATTGAGCCAAACGGCAAGACAAACTGCTCTCCGCATGTGCTTTTCTCACACCGTGTCACACTCTCACCTGTCCCATGGGAAATCCCAGGCAGGTAACTTGTTAGTTCCTCTTAACATAAGCAACATAACCAATAAATCAAACATCACACATGCAGGGATATAGAGAAAATAGTCATGTGCTGTGAATAATAATGAAATAATATTCAATTCTAAATGTAATATTTCTAATACAATTAAATATACGTCATAATACGCAACACTTGTAATAAATAACATAAATGTAGTAAACTCAAAATAATACAAAATATATTGATTGTAGTAATTCAGGTTACAGGATGACTTGCAGCTTTCTCACTGTCTCACGTTAAATAAACAACTGCACCAAGCTCTATGTACTTCACAAAGAACGCCATATAATAATGCTCATTTATGTTAAGACAATTTCTACAAAGGACTTCGATATAAATATATGCACTTACCAAAGTTTAAAAGAAGTTGTCCGTTGTGAGGTGGAGAAACGGGATACTAATCCAGATGATATTCAAAATACCCATTGCACCCAACACGCATGTGCCAACTTTAGAAACGTAACAGCGCGCATGCGCCAGCTTCCGAACCAACTTCTGCGCGTGTTAACTTGCATTAGAACGTCTGTTCAGTAATTAAATCTTAGTTGACCCAGCGAGTTTTTAATGAACTTGTTTTCACTACTTCAGTCAGTTTTTTCATGTCTTATTGTCCCGATTACTAATAAATACTCATTATGCCAACATTTTGCTAGTTGGATTTTTTACAGTGTTTAGTCTGAACCTTTGCCTTTCAAACTTGAAGCTAATTAATAGCTCTTCTTCAAAAACTACTCTACAAAATATACAGTATAATTTTATAATACATTAAGGTATAAAGGTGTAACTTGAACCATAGCACCTTTCACTCATGTTCCATTCTTGGAATACTATTACTGCTTCATTTATTCTGGAGGCAGAGTAAATATTTTCACACCCAACCTGCTCTCCTACTGCTTGCAGCACCCCCTCCATCTGTGCTCTGTTCTCTGACACAAACCATGCCGGAGAGACAGTGTCTCCCTGCCAGCCTCAGAAGCCATGATGTCCACCTCACCCTCTTTCAATCTCTACTACTATCAACCACTAAAAAGTTTTCAGTATTAGAAAATGGTTATGGGAACTTATTCTTATTCTTATTCTTATTTATTTTTTTGCTTTTGCCTTTTTGACTTGTGTGTAAATAATTTAATTGCACCCAGGGCCGTCATAGAGTGGAAGATTAGGATTGACTGCTCAGGGGTTGCCCTACATTGACTGCTGGAGAGCATGTAGGCTGTTTGGCTAGTGGGTAAGGTCGGCCGTATTTGTATTTATTTATTTATTTTTTTTGGTAAATATTTTAAATGTCAGTTGTAGTAACTGGAATAAATGCAGTCACATGCATCTGTTGTTTAACTTCAACACTGCAACACTAGAATACGCAGAAGCTGTGCAGGGTAAGGAGTATGGTTAGTGTTAGACCAAATGGCATGGGGCATTGTGTGCTTGTATGCTTGTATCTCCCTCCAAACTTTTCTGAAAAGTTAGAAGCTATAATAATCATAATAATCATAATAATCATAATAAGAGCAGTAGATCCTTAATATTCAACAGCTTGCAGTGGCAGTGAATAAAACTCTGGATATAGGCTTCTGTCAAATGCCATAACAGAAGTGCACAGTATGCACATAAGTGCCCAGTAGGCCATGCAGTAAAATAATTTTGTCACGAAGGTTGGAAATTGACACAGAATACATGTGCAGACTGATCTTTAATTAAGTCAAGCTTAAACATTATAAACAAAACAAACAGAGGATAAAACCTGGAACATGAAAAATATGACCAGGATTAGGCTAGAAACTACAGATAGGGCTAATAATAACCAGCAGGCCTAATAAGCTAAACATATCAGGAAACCAAACAAAGACAACAGCAACAGTTACAACAGACACAACACTACAACACTACTACAGCAGGGAGAGCAACATGCATTACAACAGTAAAAATATCAGGATAACAGCAGTAGAACAGAACAAGAGAGAGAAGACCAATACAAAAGTAAAAAACAAATTATAATTAGACAGATGAATATCACAAAAAAGGTGGAGTTGAAATATAATTTAAATAGTGTGACTAGAAGAGTACATCAGAGAAAACACCAGTTTAAGGCAAAGTCTAGAAATCGTTGTTTGTTCACAATGCCCTTATTGTCAAATATGTTACACCTCATTTATTCAAATCCATAAATGACTAAAGTGCCGCTTCTGATATCACATGCTATTTCTTAAATATATGATGGGTATAGAGGTTTTTCATTAAAAAATTATGAGAATGGTAAGCATGTCATATATTTCTGGTTTCCCCCCCAAAAAATCTAAATTGATGTTAAAAAACATAATTTCAGTGTCTTGAACATTTAAAAAAAATCATTTTAGACTTTCCAATTAGGAATTAGGTTACACTAAATGAATTAACTAATTTGAACTGATTGTTGTTTGAGCTGATTATTTTGATTGAGAAAGAAAATGTGGTTGTATTGATCTGAAATGCACCACAAATTATAGACTTACTCAAAGTACTATAAATTCCAAGTACACCACAGAGCACAAAACATTACATACTTATTCATTTTTATGTTATATAGATTTTAATAAAAATGAGAAACGTGTGTGTGTATATAGAAACATATTACTAATGAATACATGCAGGTTTGTGTTTAACAACCTCATGACACTCAGATATCTTTCTTTTCCAAATTATTTTCTTAATTCTATTCAAAATCTCCTTCATTTTCAGGCCATATAAAATTGGGTTTAATAGAGGAGGAATAACCAGAATTTCTACTGACATGATCATACTGAACACATGAGGCATGTTATCTTCCAATCTAGGATGTATAATGATAAAGCATGCTGTGATGGAGAGAGTGGTGAAAATAACAATATGTGGTAAGCAGGTCTGTAGAGCTTTTCTTCTGAAATCTTTTGTATTCATTAAACAGACTGAAAGTATTCTGCTATATGAGAAAAACACAAAGATCAATGGAGGAAACACAACAATACTTAAAATAACAAGTCCAAATATATAACTAACAGAAAAATCTCCACAGGCCAACTTAATCATTGAGCTGTCATCACAGTAAATTCTATTTAATTTGAATTTACACAGTTTACGTTGATATGTTAATATTGAACCAATGCCTACTTCACAACAAGGAAGAAACCAACAGCAAAATAAAAGTATTTTAACAGTGGACATTTTTATAATCGTATTATATTGTAATGGTTTACAGATGGATACATATCTGTCATAGGCCATAGCTGATAACAGTGTGAACTCTGAAGCACCATATGTATAAATGCAAAATGATTGAAATATGCAGGATTCAAAAGAAATTACCTGAATTTCAGACAGTAAATCAGTGAGCAGTTTAGGATAAAGAGCAGTTGATCCAAAGAGAGCATTACAAAGCAAAGCTGCAATGAAAATGTACATGGGCTCATGAAGACTTTTGTTTGTAAATATGATATAAATGACAAGACCATTACAACTTAAAATCATTAGGTAGAGTGTTACAACAATTACAAAGTAGACATATCGGTATTTCTCTAATTCCACATGGCCTTCCAGTGATAAGTACATAATATCAGAAGAATAATTCATTAATTCATTCATAATGTTCAAGCATTAAATTCATAGGTGGCTAAGAACATAAAGTAATAGAGATCTCAATAACAGAGTCATGAGTAATTCAAACAAAACATCTAACAGACATGGATGTTGGTGATAAAGCATATTTGAACAGTTTCACTGTGGTGAAAGGAGTCATATGTTTAGTTATACCCACCATAACCACTATGTACAATTTTAAATGCCACATGTGTCATTACCCCCAGGGACATTCATATCCAATGAATTAAAACCAAGCTTAAATAATCTCATTCACCACTAAAAAAGGAAAGTATGAAAACCTCTATTAGGAAATATATTTATATTAAGATATATAAATGTGAATGGATTAAAAAAACTAATAAGAATGCTCAAATCATAATACATAGACTAAGACAAGACAAAAATTCTTGGCAAATCAAATCTAATGAGATAAACAAAAATAGTCCGTAAAAGTTATTAAGGATCCATCATGAAATCAAACTAACACCACAGAAAAAATAAACTAGATCTTGTGTTGTTGTTTTTACATTATCACAACATGCAAATTTACTAATGTTGTTTATTTTTTTGTTTAGTTTTACTTTTCATATACTTACATGTTTGTCAGGTTTCGTGAAGTACAATGAGGTACAATCCAGTTGGAATGCAGTACAATGTACAGTGCAGTTGAATTGAAATGTGATTCTGTATCTTTGTAGCTATTGGACATTTCATTGCTAAAATACCCTTAATTATTAATTAACTGCAGTTTTCCTGCACTGAAGTCCTACAGGCATGTACTGTACTGCAGTATCTGTTATCCTTATTCAATTATTATTAACTATAAATATAAAAGTTATTATAATATTAATTTATGATGACTATTATCATTGTTTGTTCCTGACAAATACAATAAACATCCTGTGCTAAGGATGCTGTCAAGATCAGATGGTATTATGGGCTGATGTTGCCGTGGGCTGAAAAAGTGCAGGAATAGGCATATAGGGTTTTATAAACATAGAGTCTTTTTATTAAATGAAACCAATAATAAAGAAAGATAGTAATAATAAACAAACAAAGAACTCAAACTCTAAACACAGGAATAGAGCGAAACACCCACTCTTTAGCGAAATATCCTTAGAGCCTTACACCGCAACCATGGAGACAAGCCTAAACCAGAGACAGGAGAGTCTAGAGTCTAATGATTGAACGGGTTAGTAGTTAGTCGGGTGAGTATCTAAACTGGTTATTGTAGACATGGATGATGACCTAACCGGATTTAGTAAATAGGAGGGTTAGTATCTATACGGGTTAGTAACTGACCTTAAATGAAAAACGAACACACAAGCAGCTTAACACACACAAGAAGCTAATCCATACCAGAGGCTAAGCCTACTAGAGACTAAAGCCACTAGCGGGCAATCCAACTAGAGGCTAAACCTACTGGAGGCTAATCCTACTAGCGGCTAAATCTACTAGCAACTAATATGTGAATGGGTATCATGTTTATTGTTTGGTTTAAGAGATATCCAGTAGGATCTTACTAAGAAGCCTAATTTCATTAAAATGATGTGATGAGTGGCTCAGGTTTAGTTTGTGATTCAGAATCCTTGGTTTATTAAAGAAAGCCAGTGTCAGCTTTAACTTTCTAGGCACAGGCAAACAGAAACAGATGGAAGCAGGTAAAAGCAAACCGTGTGCAAGGAAAACCCCTTTCTATTGTTAAATTCTGCATCCTGCTTATCCTGCAGTAACTGCAGTTATCATGCACTGAAGTCCTGCAGTAAGTCCTGTACTGCAATAGCTGTTATTGTATTATTATTATTTTAAATTGTAAATAAATTATTTACAGTTTCACCTTAAATGTATATTTTCTGATGTTATTGTAATATTCATGGATGGCAGACTATTATTATTGTTTGTTTAATCTGTTTATTGTCTTGGACAAAAGTGCCTAAAAAACACCATAAACATCCTGTGCCACGGATGCATAATATGATGATTAATTAGTACAAGTTACTGCAGACAAGAAAAATTTGGTCAGGAGACCATGTATAGCTTTTAAACATGTATGTTTTCATTGTACCATTACAACATGCGGATACGCATCATGTTTCATGTTTGATTCAAGTGATATCAGATACTACTAAATGCCTAATTGTAAGACATTTTGTCATGAAAAGCTCAACTGTAGTATTTATTTCGAAGTTGTTGGTTCATTAAAGAATTTTGCAGCTTTACTTTATTCATGCACAGGCAAACAGACCAGGAGAACAGATTAGGAGGTAAAATTAAATAGCATTTGAGCAAGAAAAACACAACAATAAATTCTGGGCAAATTTCTTTATGTACAGTTATGGGCAAAAGTGTTGGCACCCATGATTTTTTTTTCCAGTAAAAGAAGTATTTCTCACAGAAAAGGACTGCATTAACATATATTTTGCTATACACATGGTAATTCCCTTCGTGTGTATTGGAACAAAACAAAAAAAGGGAGGAAAAAAAGTTAATTTGACATGATAAGCAAAACACCATAATGACACAAAACTCCAAAATTACACTGGACAAAATTATTGACACCCTTACTTTAATATTTGGCTGCACACTCTTTGAAAAAAAAAAAACTGAAATCAGTCGCTTCCTATAACCATCAATAAGCTTCTTACACCTCTCACCCAGAATTTTGGATCACTCTTCCTTTGCAAACGGCTCCAGGTGTCTCATATTGCACCAAACAACTCAGGTACGTTATAATGGACAATATTCAGCTTGTGCAATGTGTGGAGTGCAGGATGTTTAGTCATTAGCGGTAACTTTATTTGTGATAGGTGTGTGTTAGTTAGCAATTTGACGGAGAAAAAATTAGCATTAGAGGAACACATCCAGACTTTAGAGAGGGTTAGAGAGCACGAGAGCAGTGTTATAGCGGAAAGTGGAAAGTCTGGGTGCCGAAGGTGGAGATAACCAGCCCCTGACTTCGGCATTAGAGCCCTCACAGCGGGCGAGTGGGTGACGATTTGGCGGCATACTCGTTCAGCCAAAGCTAACGCTAAGGCTATCCCACAAGAGCACACCTCTTCGGCACTTCACGTATCCAACAGGTTTGCTTTCCTCAGTGATCCACCCGCTGAGAAACCTGAAAGAGCTCTGGTTGTAGGAGACTCTATACTGAGGCATGTGAAATTAGCTAGGCCTTTACGGGTGCCAGCGGCAGTGGTTAGATGTATCCCGGGAGCCAGAGCACCAGACATAGCAGGTAATCTTAGGGCTCTAGGACAGGATAGGTGGTACATGCTGGAGCTAATAATATATGCCTTCAACAGTCAGAGGTGTTTAAATTAGCAAAGGCGATGTCCAATGAAGTAGTTTGCTCTGGCCCTATCCCAATGAGACGTGGCGACATAGCTTCCCCGACTCCCCGACCCCAATTGTTGGCCGAGCTAAACATAAACATAAGAACACTCAGAAAATCTGTTTTAGTAATTTAATTAACATAGATACCACAACCTCCGATCACACTGAATGCGCAGCCGGCACCTCTGATCTGAAGCTAGGCATGTTACATATTAGATCCCTTGCATCTAAAGCAGTTATTGTTAATGAAATTATCACAGATCAGGAGTTTGATATTATAAAGCCCTATGGGCAGCGGTGTACTGACACAGGCACGGACACAGTGGTTGCGGTGTACCAAGTGGAACAGCTTTATTATTTGTTCCCCTTTTTTTCACTAGGTGTCATGAATGTGGTGTGATGAAGGAGTGCAGAGTCGGTGCAGGAGGCAGGTGAATCGGGGCGAACCCGATTATAGTGAGGGGGTCTCGCCGTACTCCCACGCCGGGCAGTAGCTGGGCACCGGTGGTGAGGCGGCGAGCGAAGAGTCCAAGTCACGCCGGTTAACCCTCCTACGCGGTTTCGCTCGGGGTTCAGCAGGAATTAAATCTGCAGGAATAAAATCCAAGAACGCAAGTCAACATTAACAGTTCTCGCTCTACGTTTTATACCCACTGCCGAACTATAGCTGGTGGAGTACTCCAGGACTGTGAATGAAAATGGGAAGCCGGCCATGAATGGTTACGGCGCCGCGCCCCTTTTCCGCTGTCCTTGGTGCTGACGTGCTGGTATGTGCGCGGAGTTGAACAGAGAGCTGAGCAGGTATACGGTTCTCCGTCACAATATACTCTGTTTAACAGAAACCTGGATTAAACAGGATGAGTATGTAGCTTTAAATGAAGCTAGTCCTCTTGGATACAGCTACATACACCAGCCTCGGCTAACTGCTCGGAAGTCTGCTCAGTCGATCCCGCTAATTATCATTTACAGACGCCCAGGTCCGTACTCGGAATTTCTCTGTGAATTTGCAGATATCCTATCAAATCTCTTCATTTCTGTAGAGAAAGCATTAATTGCTGGGGATTTTAATATTCATTTTGAGATTCCAGAAGACCCTCTAAGAACAGTATTTATGTCCATACTAGACTCGGTAGGAGTAAATCAATGTGTAGTAGGACCCACTCATAAAGCAGGTCACACGCTAGATTTAATATTATTCTTCAGATTAAGTATAAGAAATTTATTCACAATTCCACTGTCTGAAGTTATCTCAGATCACTATCTTGTCTCAATTAATGTTTATCATAGTAATAATGTACGCACAGCGCCACGTATTAAACGTACATTCTCAGCAAATACCACACAGAGCTTTATCAGTAATCTCCCAGAGTTATCAACTTTGATTGGATCGCCATCTGACTCCACAGAACTGGATCAGGCGACTGAACATTTAGAGTCAACATTTCGTTATACCTTAGATAATGTAGCTCCAATTAAAAGGAAAATGATTAGAGATAACAAACTCGCTCCCTGGTATAACAATCACACGCACAGTTTAAAACAGACCACTCGGAAATTAGAACGTAAATGGCATCAAACCAAATTATTAGTATGTCAAATAGCATGGAAGGAGAGCATCCTGAACTATAGAAAAGCTCTTAGTGTAGCTAGAGCAACGTATCTCTCCACTCCTATAGAAAATAACAAAAATAATCCTATATTTTTATTTAATACCGTAGCCAAATTAATCAGAAATAAGGCCATTGCAGAAATCTCCACAACAACAACATACAGTAGTGAGGACTTCAAGAACTTCTTTAATAATAAAATTGTAAACATTAGGCATAAAATTGAGGCTTTGAAACCGGACTATGTAATTGATGCAGATGTTAAACTAACCATGTCAGATCGGAACCTAGAATACTTTACTCCCCTTGAAGAGAATGAATTAGTTTCACTCATCTCTTCTGCAAATTCATCAACCTGTATATTAGATCCCATACCGACACATTTTCTCAAACAGATAGTGCCAGAAATAACAGAAACCCTGTTGAAAATAATTAATTCTTCAATCAACATTGGGTATGTTCCAAAATCTTTTAAATTAGCAGTTATTAAACGGATAATTAAGAAGTCTGACCTTGACCTCAGTCAGCTGTCTAATTACAGGCCGATATAAAACCTCCCCTTTATCTATAAGATTCTGGAAAAGATAGTTGCGGAGCAGCTATGCTCATATCTACACAGAAATAACATACATGAACTGTATCAGTCAGGATTTAGGCCTCATCACAGCACAGAGAGAGCACTCGTTAAAGTAGTAAATTACCTCCTATTGGCCTCTGATCAGGGTTGCATAACTATGCTTGTGTTACTCGACCCCAGTGCAGCTTTTGACACAACTGATCATAGCATTCTCCTTCACAGATTAGAAAATGTTGTAGGAATTAAGGGAACAGCCCTCTCCTGGCTCAGATCCTATTTGACTGATCGTTATCAGTATGTAGATTTAAATGGTGATTATTCTGCATGTTCACTAGTGGAGTTTGGTGTCCCACAGGGTTCGGTTTTAGGCCCACTGCTTTTTTCCCTTTACATGCTTCCTTTGGGCAACATAATCAGTAAGCATGATATTAATTTTCACTGTTATGCTGACAACACACAGTTATACGTCTCAGCAAATCCAGATGAGAGAAACCAGCTTGCTAAAATTGAGCAATGTGTAAAGGATATAAGAGACTGGATGCTAACTAACTTCCTTCTGCTTAATCCTGATAAGACAGAGGTTCTAGGCATAGGACCATATGTAGCTAGAAGCAAGATTTTAAACAACACTGTAATTTTAGATGGCCTTTCTGTTCTATCTATCGGTGTGATCATAGATTGTAGTCTTTCATTTGAAGCTCATGTAGACAATATCACCAGGATAGCATTCTTTCACCTCAGAAATATTGCCAAGTTAAGGAATATATTGTCACTAAATGATGCAGAAAAACTTGTTCATGCTTTTATCACCTCAAGGTTGGACTATTGCAACGCTTTACTGTCTGGTTGTTCAACTAGGTGCATAAACAAGCTTCAATTAAATCAGAATGCAGCAGCGAGAGTCCTCACTAGAACCAGAAGATATGAGCACATTACCCCTATCTTATCTTCACTTCATTGGTTCCCTGTGAAATTTCGCATTAATTTTAAAATACTAGTTTTGACATATAAAGCATTAAATGGTCTTGCGCTGCAGTATCTACATCTAGGCATTTGGCAGACGCCCTTATCCAGAGCGACTTACATTTTTTTTATCTCATTATACATCTGAGCAGTTGGGGTTAAGGGCCTTGCTCAAGGGCCCAACAGTGGTAACTTGGTGGTGGTGGAGCTTGAACCTGGGACCTTCCGAACTGTAGTCCAATGCCTTAACCACTGAGCTACCCCTGACCTCAGGATATAAGAGACTGGATGCTAACTAACTTCCTTCTTCTTAATCCTGATAAGACAGGAGTTGTAGTCATAGGACCGCATGAAGCTAGAAGCAAGATTTTAGACCACACTGTAATTTTAGATGGCCTCTCTGTTCTAGCTACTGTTCTAACAGTAAAAGACCTTGGTGAGATCATAGATTCCCATCTTTCATTTGAAGCTCATTTGAAGCTCTATCTTCACTATCTGAGTGAACTGCTAGTGTCTTATGATCCGCCACGCCTACTTCGATCAAACGATGCAGGCTGCTTGTCAGTACTGTGTATTATAAAAACTACAGCAGGGAGCACAGCTTTTTCTTACAAAGCCCCAAAGTTATGGAATAGCCTTCCAAATAGTGTTCGGGACTCTAACACAGTCTCAGTGTTTACGTCTAGGCTAAAAACCTATTTATTTAACCAAGTAAGTATTTTGTAAGTAGATTTGCCTTTGGTAAAGGAGCAGATCTGGGGGACTCATGGACGTAGAGTATCATGGTGAACTGGTATGTTTCTGGTAGGAAAAACAGGAAGGAAGTGGAGAGCACAAGAGGGACTGGAGTTGGCAGAGTCCCGGCTGAGACACAAGGCACTTGTGGGAATAGTGGCAACAGGGCGAGCAGGGCTGGGAGCAATCCTAAAGCCACAGTACAACAAGGCTCAGGGTAATTCGAGACGCAAGTTGGTCCTAGAGGAGGTCCGAGCAGGTGTCGAGGAGGTGAGGGCCAGCAGGGCGATAAGCATGCGGCAGCTCAAGTACCAGGAGCTCATAGAGGACTGCCGGAGGAGGGGCTGGAAGGCTTGCTGTGAGCCCATAGAAGTAGGGTGCAGAGGGTTTGCCGTTAGTTCCCTGTGCAAGATCTTTGCCAGGCTTGGAATCACAGGAGCTGCAAAGAGGAGAGCCATCAAGTCAATCACAGAGGTCGCTGAAAGAGCCTCGAGATGGATTTGGATCAAGAGGTCCGCAAAGTGGGCCAGTGCTGCTGGGACACAAGTTGGGGCATGATCAACCCCGGCTGGGTCACCTGAGAGAGAGTGTCTGATGTTGTGAGACCCGAAATACTCGATGATCTCAGGAAACATCACTGATGATGTGTCCCAGTGCATCCAGAGATGTATCTAAGTACAGGTACGATAGAGATACTCTTATTTCTATTGGCACACAACATACAGTCGTGGCCAAAAGGTTTGAGAATTACATAAATATTGGAAATTGGAAAAGTTGCTGCTTAAGTTTTTATAATAGCAATTTAGCATATACTCCAGAATGTTATGAAGAGTGATCAGATGAATTGCATAGTCCTTCTTTGCCATGAAAATTAACTTAATCCTGAAAAAAAAAAAAAAAAACTTTCCACTGCATTTAATTGCTGTCATTAAAGGACCTGCTGAGATCATTTCAGTAATCGTCTTGTTAACTCAGGTCAGAATGTTGAAGAGCACAAGGCTGGAGATCATTATGTCAGGCAGATTGGGTTAGAATGGCAGACTTGACATGTTAAAAAGAGGGTGATGCTTGAAATCATTGTTCTTTCATTGTTAACCATGGTGCCCTGCAAAGAAACGAGTGCATGCAGCCATCATTGCGTTGCATAAAAATGGCTTCACAGGCAAGGATATTGTGGCTACTAAGATTGCACCTAAATCAACAATTTATAGGATCATCAAGAACTTCAAGTCAAGAGGTTCAATTCTTGTTAAGAAGGCTTCAGGGCATCCAAGAAAGTCCAGCAAGCGCCAGGATTGTCTCCTAAAGAGGATTCAGCTGCGGGATCGGAGTGCCACCAGTGCAGAGCTTGCTTAGGAATGGCAGCAAGCAGGTGTGAGCGCATCTGCATGCACAGTGAGACGAAGACTTTTGGAAGATGGCCTGGTGTCAAGAAGAGCAACAAAGAAGCCACTTCTCTCCAAAAAAAAAAACATCAGGGACAGATTAATATTTTGCAAAAAGTATGGCGAATGGACTGCTGAGGACTGGGGCAAAGTCATATTCTCGGATGAAGCCTCTTTCCGATTGTTTGGGGTATCTAGAAAAAGGCTTGTCCGGAGAAGAAAAGGTGAGTGCTACCATCAGTCCTGTGTCATGCCAACAGTAAAGCATCCTGAGACCATTCATGTGTGGGGTTGCTTCTCATCCAAGGGTGTGGGCTCACTCACAATTTTGCCCAAAAACACAGCCATGAATAAAGAATGGTACAACACCCTCCAACAGCAACTTCTTCCAACAATCCAACAACAGTTTGGTGAAGAACAATGCATTTTCCAGCACAATGGAGCACCGTGCAATAAAGCAAAAGTGATAACTAAGTGGCTCGGGGACCAAAACTTCGAAATTTTGGGTCCATGGCCTGGAAACTCCCCAGATCTTAATCCCATTGAGAACTTGTGGTCAATCCTGAAGAGCAGGGTGGACAAACGAAAACCCACTAATTCTGACAAACTAAAAGAAGTGATTATGAAAGAATGGGTTGCTATCAGTCAGGATTTGGCCCAGACGTTGATTGAGATCGTGCCCAGTCGATTTACAGAGGTCCTGAAAAAGAAGCGCCAACACTGCAAATACTGCCTCTTTGCATAAATGTCTTGTAATTGTCGATAAAAGCCTTTGAAACATATGAAGTGCTTGTAATTATATTTCAGTACAACTGAAACAACTGAAACAAAAATCTAAAAGCAGTTTAGCAGGAAACTTTGTGAAAACTAATATTTGTGTGATTCTCAAAACGTTTGGCCATGACTGTACTTTCACTTCAATGTTTTTGACTTAGTGACTTAGTAAGAACCTGATGAAGAGCAAAGGACGGGACTTGAAGTAGCAGCTCCAGGGGAAACAAGCTGGTGTCAAGAACAAGCTGAAAGCCCAAGCACACTGCATGTCTCTGCGTAGCATCCTGCCCAACAACATCCAGTTGCTGGAAAACAAGTTTGATGACCTTAGGGCCAGGGGAAATTTTTAGAGAGACATGCAACCTTCTCTGCTTCACCAAGACATGGCTGAACCCAGCGGTGCAGGACCATGCCATCAAGCTAACTGAGTACAGTGAAACCTTCGACTGTAAGTACCTAGATGAGCAATTTTTTAAAATACATTTTAACTTAATAAACAAGCGAGGTCTTAACATACAAGAAGTACACATGTATTTGTGCTTTGTCTGCCGAGCGGCACGACATCACAACTGAGCCAATAGGGTTAGGGTTAGGGATACTAAGGGATTGTGAATAATCATTGCTCAGTCTCAGTGTCAACATTGTCAACATCCATTCGCGCATGTACTATTTATTATGACATTGTGAAAGGTGTGCATGCATACAGTAAAAACAAGTTTCCAGAGTCGGTCAGAGAGCAGTGATTCTGCTGATACACTTACTTCCGACTTCGCTATCGTTCAGACGTTTCTGCTTACTACTCTGCGTTTGCTCCCTATTTCTGTACATTTTTCTGATTTCTCTAAGATTTTTTTTTAAAACTTCAACAGATCAGCACAGTGCTCATGCAACAACATTTTGGCACAAAAACTAAAATTAAAACCTTTTTGGGATTGGATGAAAAGGGAACTTTTCCTCCTGCTGCCAGCAGCTTAAATTCCAGAGATGGGAAAACACAGCTGCCTACATTAAAACAGATGAGAGAGAAGATGCCTCCTGTGCTTGCTGCATGACCTGGCATACACTTCTACAAAGGATTGCGGTTCTTAAAACATAGTTACTTGCTGAACGTCCAAAGCAAGTCTCAACATTGTACACCAAGTGAAGATGAACATGCCGAAACTGACCACCAGATTAATCGATGGCACAAACAGGGAGCGAGACCCAAAGGTACCCGAGTCATCAGACTGTCACGAGTATCTCATATTGCTGCGATAGCATCCTCTTCCCCAGATATGGCTATGACAAGACTTGCAAACACCACTATTTTGCCACCCCCTATTCATCTTGAGAACACATTTAAAGTGTTAATGAATGTGGGTGAGGAAAATGTGACTGAATATGGATTGGATCAGCCAACAGCTAACATTGCTACCAATAGGCGCTCAAAGTCGAGCAGACAGTGGCATTCAGCTCAGAACAAAACCAAGGTCAGGACACTGATAATCGGGGACTCCACTATCAGAAACATCAGTTGGAGGACAACAACTTCATGCTGCTTTCCTTAAGCAACCATCTCTGATGTGAACAGGGAACTTCAGAACATTCTGAAGAAGCACAAGACTGCAAATCGAATAATTATCTATGCGGGGAAGAATGACATTCAGAAAGAGCAGTCGGAACTTCTTAAGATGGATTTCAGTTAACTCTTTGAAACACTTCAAGACTTGAAGTTCAGTCGTTCGTCAGTGGACCACTCCCAGCAAGGGGAACTAACATGTTGTCACAGTTGTTTTGGCTGAATACATGGCTACAAAGAACCTGCAGTTCAAAAGGAATTACAACTTTAATCTTTTCGGGTGCCCTAGGCAACTGTTCAAACTGGATGGTCTAGACCAATACAAACTTGGTGCAAGAGTTCTAAAGGAAAATATATATTTCTCCCACCATCATACTTCAGCAGAGTGTGCCAGTCCTCTCAACCTGAATGGCACATGCATACATGGACAAAGTATGACTGACCACATACAGCTTTCAATTCATCATATTTTTAAAGAATCCCATATCGAATAATTATCGAATAAAAAAGACACCACGCAGTCAAAACAAGCACTGTTCATGGACATCCTGGCTCAATCCTGCCCACAGAGCTCATCACAGAAAGACTGTGACATACTACTTCAAGACAACTTTCTGGAAAAAAAGCCTGGGAATTCAGGACAATATACTACAGCCACCGGAAACACCAGAGCCAGAGCCCATCTCACCAGACATATTATCCCTCTCTCCAGCATCTCCACTTCTATGCTTCTCACAGAAAATGGAGCAACTGGTGTATACTGGGACCAAACTCTCCCACTCTTTTGCTGCAAGACGCCAGATGCCAACTAAAACACAGCGAGCTCCACTACCACCAAGGCCTGTGGACCCAGCTTGCCCTACTCCTCCAATGAGAGCTCTCCGACCGCTGCCACAACGCAAGGGCTCAAACCCCCCCTCCTCCATCTGGTCTAGGTTAAATAAAACATACAGATCTCAGTGATGTGTGTCGGGTCCCCGCTATGATAGCAGTAACATTCACAAATGTTTACAGAACAAGCGAGAACCCGTTGTGCCTGTAGTTTTCTCTATCTCTGTTTTATCACATGATAGAAAGCCTAAGGCCTTCTTAGGCCATACAGTTGACCTATTTAATCTCTGATTTATTATGCATCAAACTAAGATTACTATGGGAACAAAAAGCAATGCCATCAAGTTGGAATTTTTAAATATTCGCTTGCTAAAAAATAATTATTGGATATTAATTAATATTAACTGGATTTTATGTTTGTAAATGAAACTTGGTTAGAAAATAGGTGCAGTGCAACAGTCCTAAATGAAACAGCCCCTCCTAACTTTACTTTCATGAATGTCTACAGAACTGTTAGGAAAGGTGGTGTAGCTGCTCTATTTAAAGATGTACATCAATGCAAGAAAGTGTCATTTGGTCAGTACTTGTCTTTTGAATATCTAGGTATTTTGCCGAAAGGTGCTCCACGCATTCTGTTTATCATTATTTACAGACCTCCAAAATATTCTACAGACGTTTTGAAGCGTTCACAGAACATCTCATCCATTGTTATTAAGGACATAGCATTATCTGATCACTTCTGTATTTTCTTTGATATATTGATTTCTGTTACCACTGAATCTAGATCTGTCTCCGTCAGAAAAAGATGCATTAATGAAAACACAGGTGCACTATTTATGGCTATATCTTTAACACCAAGCATTTCTGCAGACTCTGTTGATCTTCTCCTTGATTTCTTTAACTCAAAAGTTAAGAATTTTATTGATGATTGTTCTGGAAAAGGTTTGAAAGATGGACAGACAGAAATCACCATGGAGAAAATCAACTTCAGTTCAGAGTATGAAAAGGCAATGCCAAAATGCTGAGCGGATGTGACGGAAGACAAAACTTGAAATTCACTATAGCATCTACAGTAGGAGTCACACGAAATAGCCGCGGCCATGTGAATGCCGTGCGGATCCCGTGCGGCTTCCCTTTGGACCCTGTGGTCCCGCCCTCCCTCTCCTGCCAGGAAGGTGTGTCAAGATTTAGCAGTAAATTAAACGTTATTAAAAATAAAAACGTCCATTCAAGCTCTATTTATTCATTTACCTGGTGCCATCACTAGATGGCGCTTTGTTCTCAAGAACACGTCAACACAAGCCAACAATTTAGCTGCACTGAGTTGCAATCACGTGATTTTAAGAAAAATTAACACGTGCTTCGGTCTTTTTATAAAATTAATAATCATGTTTTTTTGTTGTTTGTGTCCAGCATTGAATAATAATTTCATCCATTATTTGACCACGGCTGGAAATAATAGCTGGAATGTGATTGTGAATTTATGACAGAAATAAAGCTGTTCATCGGCGTGCGTGAAACCCGTGGCTCGTACTTTCACAGACATACTCCCCCAGAAAGTCATCGCCTCTTGCAATAATGCAGATCAAACATACTACACCTGTCCATAAATAAAAATGAATATTTAAGCATATACGCAAAATGTATTTCACTTAAACATTACAGATTAAAACAAGGAAAGTAGACATGCTGAGCGTCAGTTCACTGTGATGCGGACAAATGGTCCAGGAAGGAAATGGGTTTCGTTATTTTACAAAATCTGCATATATTCAGTAAATTTAGTTAATTACACTCAAAGTATCAACTCCAACTTATTTGTTTCTATTTATGTTTATGTTTTGCTGGCGAAATACATTTTAAGCAGAGATGTCTGCTCGGTCTTGTTAATTTATTTTAAACCCCTCAATTCTGCCAATTCCTCCATCAGTGAAACCGGTTTAATAAGTACACACTTATCATGAATGAAAGGTGAGAAGAGGGATTACAGTAACTGGGGGTTCTGTGGATGTTCCCCTCACAGCGTGCTGTCGCGTCGTATTCAACGAATAGACTAAAACAAAATCAAAATCATGTTTGCTTCAGCATTGGAAACAATATTGTTTTAAGCTAACTTTATTAAAGATTATAGACGTTCGGATTCAGATTTGAGGGGTTTCATACGAATTAATAAGACCGAGCAGACGTCTCTGCCTAAAATGTATTTCACCAGGAAAAAAAAGAATAAATATAAATAAAATGTTTAATGGTACCAATTAAATCAGACTTCATAGTTGGAGTTGATACTTTCAGTGTAATTCACAAATTTACCGAATATATTCAGATTTTGTACAATAACGACAACCGTTTCCTACCTAGACTTTTGTCCGCATGACAATGAACTGAAAGTCTTCTTTCCTTGTTTTAATCTGTAATATTTAAGTGAAATAAATTTAGCGTATATGTCTAACTATTCCTTTTTATTTATGGACATGTGTATTACGAAATGAAGACCTGTGTTCAGTTGTTCCCCGAACGGTGTTTCTGCACGGAGAGTTTGTGTGTGCTTGTGCGCGTCTGATAGTGTTAACTAACTACCTGATTCGTGAATATGTCAACATATCTTTGTTAAACGTAAAAATGTGTCGACATTGAGCACCATCAAAAGACATGAATGATCAAAGTCTTCTATTCAAAAGAAATCTATTTTTTTTGTAAATGTTCTTATATGCACATTATATGAAGTGCTTCGGGCTTTTGATAATAATCATGTTTTTGTTGCTATTTGTGTTCAGCATTAAATAATTATTTCATCCATTATTTGACCACGGCTGGAAATAATAGCTGGAATGTGATTGTGAATTGTGATTGTGAATGACTGAAATAAAGCTGTTCATCGGAGTGCATGAAACCCCGTTTTGTCCGTGAACTTTCACTTTACAAAAAGGCAGCGTTTTGATCAAAAGGCTGATAAACGCGTGCGATTTATCGATAAAAATCCCAGAAAGTCAGATAAAAAATGCAGAAAATGCAGATCAAACATAATACACGTCCATAAATAAAAAGGAATATTTAAGCATATACGCAAAATACATTTCACTTGTTATTTCACAATATTACAGATTAAAACAAGGAAAGAAGACATTGTGAATGAAAGGTGAGAAGAGGGATTACAGTAAGGGACCGTGGGTGTTCACCTCGGAGCGCACTGTCACATTGCCAGCGAGTAGACTACAAAATCATGTTTATACTTCATGTAGAGTCTGAGAATTTATTTACCATAAGCTTTGTTGTATTGTTTTTAATCACTCTATACACAACCTATGATTTCACCCATGCTATTTTACAAATGGAATATTTTTTATGTTACACTCTAAAAACTGCTGGGTTAAATGTTAAAGTGCTGGGTTAACCACTAACCCAGTGGTTTAACCACTGCAGAGATACTGTAGTTAATCAGCGGTAGTTTTCACTACTACTACTAATGATAATTATACTGAATGGAGAAAGCACAGTCAAAGAAGTATCATCAATGCAGGAGAGAAGAAAATGAAGAATAACTACATATCAGTATTTAAATACGTTTATGAGCTCAGTCGCTTCTGTCAATGGCATAAGAGAGAGAACACATTTTCGGCTTCAGTTTAAATTTTCACAACTTCCTGTGAGCTGCCATGGAAGCGCGCGAGATCCCTTTTCTCGATATGTGCGTTCTTACTGGCCAGATCTGTAAGGTGAGAAACCTCCATGGAGAATGTACTGACTCCCCCCACTACTGACTGTTAGTGCTAAATGCTGTGTTTGAAGGTTTGTTTTTTCAACCTGCGCAAATGTGTTTGTGTTAAAAGCCAGCTCAGGCAAACCTGACGAATGCAGGATCACACACCTGTGACTTTGAGATGTTTACAGTAAATTTGCCAATTTGCAAATGTTATATTTGAAAATATATATGTATAATTTGTAAAATGTATATATGAAAAGGTATAATTTGTTGTGTCATCTGTTTACAGCGTTGGCTTAATTTGTGATTGAGACAAATAGGTTTAATTGAAATCATTTTTATTAGTACTATAAGCCAGGCTTTAGCAACCTTGGACAAATCACTATACTTTAAGCTCTCTCATGAGCTCTCTCTCTCGCACACACACACATACACGCAGACACAAATAGCACCTGAAATGATTATTGATGATGATGATTGAGACCCATGGGTTTAATTTGCATAACAAAAATTATTATTATTAATAGTAGTGGTAGTAGTAGTAATCCAAGCACAAACACACAGCACATGAAAATGCATAAAACCAAATGAAACAACGGCAAAAATATAAGCAGTAAAAATACAGTAGTTTACTCTAGGTAAACTATCCATGTCCTGCGATGTGTTTGTGTTAAAGTCAGCTCAGGCGAACCTGACGAATGCAGGAGCACTTTAACTGTTAGTGCATCTTGTAAATAGCTGATTAAACCTATGAACACAACTGTTTTCTCTTTCTCTCTCTCTCTCTCTCTCTCTCTCACACACACACACACACAAATAGCACATAAAATCGCGTAAAACCAAATGAAACTAGGGCAAAAAATATAAGCTGTGAAAAACACAGTAGTATACTGTAGGTCATCCCTGTCCTGCGATAACAGGTGCTAAACCTCTGTAACCTTTTAGTTGTTTTAGTATTCTTCTCAAGTGTGAATGTTTATGGCCATTTAATCTGTCTCTGCTGCCGCATCTATTCACAGTTGTGATAAGTGATTAATGCCCCATCAGATCTTTGCTGGTGGAACGTTATTCAGGGATAAATGACATAAGAACAACTGATCTGTTGTAACGATGCGGGTCGCGCGAGATGCAGATCCACGCATTAACTGTTCAGAACGCGCAGATCCGCAGGCTGCTACCACAGCAAAAATAAATAAATACATAACTCTCTCTCATGAGTCCTCGGTAAGGGCATAAGCCCAGAGAGAATCAAAAGTTTTATTTTTGATTCCAAAGCATGTCCGTTCTCCGTAGACGTCGCAGCTTTGTTTATTTTGTGTTATCCGTTTTCTTTTGTTTCCTTTCAAGTTTCCTAATTAATAATCCCATGCCATCTCCAAACGGGAAAGGTCTTCCCGTGCATATCATAAGCACTCTCACACACTCTCATTTTGTTAAACCCTTCTCAGGCCCCGTGTAAAAGCTCTTATCATTAAAAACATCTTGTGGTGCGGCTCTCCATACCAACATCCGTATGGGCAGATATTTGTTCCAAATATTATGTGTCATTAATCAATTTGTTATGCCAATTTTTGACTATCAGCAAAAAAAAAAAAAAAACATCAAAAATATAAGGAAAACAAACCCAACTCTCAAAATTTCAAGGCAACTTCCTGCACAGCTTTTGAGTTAACTCCACTTTTAACCCAACTTGTTCACTTAACTCAAAAAAGCTGTGCAGAAAGTTGCCTTGTAATTTGTTGACTTAACTAAATTTACTGAGTAAGGTCTCCCAACTTATATTCTTGTGTTAAGTTAAAAGTGTTTTGATAGTTTCAAAGACTTATTAATTTAATAAATGTGAACTTGTCACACGTTTTGGGTTTAAAATATGTGTTTAAATTTACTGAAGCAGGTTTTTTTGTAATACAATATAATGAAAAAAGCTGTAACTGAATGCTTGAAAGTTTCTTCCAAATTTTATTTTAAACCAAAAGGAACACACTACAACCACATTCCATGACTTTCAAATAAAAGTACACAAAAAGAAACATGGCAAAATGCCTTTTACAGTCTAAACTTCACAAAACAAGGAAAAGAGTACAATAATAATAATAATAATAATTTGAAGTCTGAAAACAGCTCACAAAAGCAAAGTCATAGGAGAAGTTAAGTCTTAAGGGATTGTACCCTTGCAGAGCAGTGAGTGCCCAATTCCATGAACACCTTCTCAATCACCTCAAAAGTGTACTTCCGATTTTTTGGTACTGAAATCCGCCTTCAGGAGTACTGTCCTAATGTAATAAAGAGAACAAAAAAAAAATAACTTTTGACATCCACCTTTTCTATGTTGTTATATTTCTTTTTGTTCCATGAAAGTTTTGGATCCTACTAGATTAATGTAGACAAAATGTACAGAAAGAAACACCTCATAAATCCTTAAAATCAGTTGAGATGATCAGATAAAGTAAAAT
Organism: Clarias magur; assembly: GCA_013621035.1. Lineage (NCBI taxonomy): Eukaryota > Metazoa > Chordata > Actinopteri > Siluriformes > Clariidae > Clarias > Clarias magur. Next base: position 364,912 of record QNUK01000148.1, on the reverse strand, counting down.
AAGAGCAGGAGTACAAATGAATAAGAATTTAAATATCTTAATAATGGTCAACACAAACATTAACAGCCGTATTTTTGACAAAGTGCCTGCAGAGAATCAATGCAACATACTCACCAGATATGTTCTGAATAGTGCAGATGATCCATCACGGATAAACACATCGAGATCTTCCAGGACAGTTTTCATTCAGTGTGCCACAATCTTTGAAGTCTGAAAAAAGGGCACTAATTTTATGCATAGTCACTTTTGATAAACATTCAGGTATTCATAACATTTAACATTAGGGAGACTCTAATTATGAGAGAAAGATTTAGAAATACGCAATATTTCTGTTTGCATAGAAAAAAAAGAAGTTCAGGTTTGTGCTCAAGTGTCTCAGCATCAAATTTTTCTGTGTCCTGTTCTCTCAATTCTACAGTTGTGGCCAAAAGTTTTGAGAATGACACAAATATTAGTTTTCACAAAGTTTCCTGCTAAACTGCTTTTAGATGTTTGTTTCAGTTGTTTCTGTGATGTACTGAAATATAATTACAAGCACTTGATACGTTTCAAAGGCTTTTATCGACAATTACATGACATTTATGCAAAGAGGCAGTATTTGCAGTGTTGGTCCTTCTTTTTCAGGACCTCTGCAATTCGACTGGGCTGCTCTCAATCAACTTCTGAGCCAAATCCTGACTGATAGCAACCCATTCATCACTTCTTGGAGTTTGTCAGAATTAGTGGGTTTTTGTTTGTCCACCCGCCTCTAGACCACAAGATCTCAATGGGATTAAGATCTGGGGAGTTTCCAGGCCATGGACCCAAAATTTCAACATTTTGGTCCCCGAGCTACTTAGTTATCACTTTTGCCTTATGGCACGGTGCTCCATCGTGCTGGAAAACGCGTTGTTCTTCACCAAACTGTTGTTGGATTGTTGGAAGAAGTTGCTGTTGGTGGGTGTTTTGGTACCATTCTTTATTCTTGGCTGTGTTTTTGAGCAAAATTGTGAGTGAGCCCACTCCCTTGGATGAGAAGCAACCCCACACATGAATGGTCTCAGGATGCTTTACTGTTGGCATGACACAGGACTGATGGCAGCGCTCACCTTTGCTTCTCCGGACAAGCCTTTTTCCAGATACCCCAAGCAATCACAAAGAGGCTTCATCCGAGAATATGACTTTGCCCCAGGCCTCAGCAGTCCATTCGCCATACTTTTTGCAGAAGATCAATCTGTCCCTGATGTTTTTTTTTCTGGAGAGAAGTGGCTTCTTTTCCAAAAGTCTTCACCTCCCAGTGTGTGCAGATGCGCTCACACCTGCCTGCTGCCATTCCTGAGCAAGCTCTGCACTGGTGGCACTCCGATCCCGCAGCTGAATCCTCCTTAGGAGACAATCCTGGCGCTTGCTGGACTTTCTTGGACGCCCTGAAGCCTTCTTAAAAATTGAACCTCTTTCCTTGAAGTTCTTGATAATCCTATACATTGTTGAGTTAGGTGCAATCTTTAGACAATATCCTTGAGTTTCTTTGCACCAGGTCACCATGGTTAACAATGAAAGAACAATGATTTCAAGCATCACCCTCCTTTTAACATGTCAAGTTTGCCATTCTAACCCAATCAGTCTGACATAATGATCTCCAGCCTTGTGTTTGTCAACATTCTGACCCTAGTTAACAAGACGATTACTGAAATGATCTCAGCAGGTCCTTTAATGACAGCAATGAAATGCAGTGGAAATTTTTTCGGGATTAAGTTAATTTTCATGGCATAGGAAGGACTATGCAATTCATCACTCTTCATAACATTCTGGAGTATATGCAAATTGCTATTACAAAAACTTAAGCAGCAACTTTTCCAATATCCAATATTTATGTAACTCTCAAAACTTTTGGCCACGACCGTACTGTACATGTGCACAAGGTAAAGTCCCAGCTTCAGGTTCACTGTTCAGCTCAGGTTCTGTTTCATTCAAGATTTTCTCTGATTACTTATGCATTATTCTGAAATCTTTGATGGTGTTATTTTTATGTTTTCTTGTTCTATGGCTGCTAAAGCTTGAATCTACATTTCTGTAAGGGGCAAAATATGATCTCTCTATTTCTTATATGTTTTCCAAGAGAAGAACTGTGCTTCAGAGCAGAACTGAACTCGCACAAGTTTTCATGAAGGTTACATTTATTTGATCAGAAATACAGTGAAACAGGAATACTGTGAAATAGTATACTAGAATACTGTCTCTGCAGTGGTTCACAGTAGAATACTGTGAAACAGCTTTTTTCCAATGGAATGTATTTAAATTATTTTATTTATTGCTGTGATGTAAAGCTGTATTTTCTGCATCATTACTACATTCGTCAGTGTCACATGATTAATTCATAATGATCAAGAAACATTAATTGAGTTTCGTGGAAACAATATAATTTTTTGCCCTAACTTCATACTTCGTTCTTAAAATCATTAAAATCATTTTGGTGTTCCACAGGGCTCAGTTTTAGGCCCACTGCTTTTTTCCCTTTACATGCTTCCTCTGGGCAACATAATTCGTAAACATGGTATTAGTTTTCATTGTTATGCTGATGACACACAATTATATGTCTCAGCAAAACCAGATGAGAAAAACCAGTTTGCTAAAATTGAGCAGTGTGTGCAGGACATACGAGATTGGATGTTAATTAATTTTCTTCTGCTTAATCCTGATAAGACAGAAGTTCTAGTCATAGGACCACAAGTAGCTAGAAGTAAGCTTTCTGATCAGACTGTAACTTTAGATGGCCTTTCTGTTCCATCAAGTGCAACAGTTAAAGACCTCGGTGTGATTATAGATTCCAGCCTTTCGTTTGAAGCTCATGTAGATAATATCACCAGGATAGCTTTCTTTCACCTTAGAAATATTGCCAAGATAAGAAACATATTGTCACTAAATGATGCATTTTTTAAAATACATTTTAACTTAATAAACAAGCGAGGTCTTAACATACAAGAAGTACACATGTATTTGTGCTTTGTCTGCCGAGCGGCACGACATCACAACTGAGCCAATAGGGTTAGGGTTAGGGATACTAAGGGATTGTGAATAATCATTGCTCAGTCTCAGTGTCAACATTGTCAACATCCATTCGCGCATGTACTATTTATTATGACATTGTGAAAGGTGTGCATGCATACAGTAAAAACAAGTTTCCAGAGTCGGTCAGAGAGCAGTGATTCTGCTGATACACTTACTTCCGACTTCGCTATCGTTCAGACGTTTCTGCTTACTACTCTGCGTTTGCTCCCTATTTCTGTACATTTTTCTGATTTCTCTAAGATTTTTTTTTAAAACTTCAACAGATCAGCACAGTGCTCATGCAACAACATTTTGGCACAAAAACTAAAATTAAAACCTTTTTGGGATTGGATGAAAAGGGAACTTTTCCTCCTGCTGCCAGCAGCTTAAATTCCAGAGATGGGAAAACACAGCTGCCTACATTAAAACAGATGAGAGAGAAGATGCCTCCTGTGCTTGCTGCATGACCTGGCATACACTTCTACAAAGGATTGCGGTTCTTAAAACATAGTTACTTGCTGAACGTCCAAAGCAAGTCTCAACATTGTACACCAAGTGAAGATGAACATGCCGAAACTGACCACCAGATTAATCGATGGCACAAACAGGGAGCGAGACCCAAAGGTACCCGAGTCATCAGACTGTCACGAGTATCTCATATTGCTGCGATAGCATCCTCTTCCCCAGATATGGCTATGACAAGACTTGCAAACACCACTATTTTGCCACCCCCTATTCATCTTGAGAACACATTTAAAGTGTTAATGAATGTGGGTGAGGAAAATGTGACTGAATATGGATTGGATCAGCCAACAGCTAACATTGCTACCAATAGGCGCTCAAAGTCGAGCAGACAGTGGCATTCAGCTCAGAACAAAACCAAGGTCAGGACACTGATAATCGGGGACTCCACTATCAGAAACATCAGTTGGAGGACAACAACTTCATGCTGCTTTCCTTAAGCAACCATCTCTGATGTGAACAGGGAACTTCAGAACATTCTGAAGAAGCACAAGACTGCAAATCGAATAATTATCTATGCGGGGAAGAATGACATTCAGAAAGAGCAGTCGGAACTTCTTAAGATGGATTTCAGTTAACTCTTTGAAACACTTCAAGACTTGAAGTTCAGTCGTTCGTCAGTGGACCACTCCCAGCAAGGGGAACTAACATGTTGTCACAGTTGTTTTGGCTGAATACATGGCTACAAAGAACCTGCAGTTCAAAAGGAATTACAACTTTAATCTTTTCGGGTGCCCTAGGCAACTGTTCAAACTGGATGGTCTAGACCAATACAAACTTGGTGCAAGAGTTCTAAAGGAAAATATATATTTCTCCCACCATCATACTTCAGCAGAGTGTGCCAGTCCTCTCAACCTGAATGGCACATGCATACATGGACAAAGTATGACTGACCACATACAGCTTTCAATTCATCATATTTTTAAAGAATCCCATATCGAATAATTATCGAATAAAAAAGACACCACGCAGTCAAAACAAGCACTGTTCATGGACATCCTGGCTCAATCCTGCCCACAGAGCTCATCACAGAAAGACTGTGACATACTACTTCAAGACAACTTTCTGGAAAAAAAGCCTGGGAATTCAGGACAATATACTACAGCCACCGGAAACACCAGAGCCAGAGCCCATCTCACCAGACATATTATCCCTCTCTCCAGCATCTCCACTTCTATGCTTCTCACAGAAAATGGAGCAACTGGTGTATACTGGGACCAAACTCTCCCACTCTTTTGCTGCAAGACGCCAGATGCCAACTAAAACACAGCGAGCTCCACTACCACCAAGGCCTGTGGACCCAGCTTGCCCTACTCCTCCAATGAGAGCTCTCCGACCGCTGCCACAACGCAAGGGCTCAAACCCCCCCTCCTCCATCTGGTCTAGGTTAAATAAAACATACAGATCTCAGTGATGTGTGTCGGGTCCCCGCTATGATAGCAGTAACATTCACAAATGTTTACAGAACAAGCGAGAACCCGTTGTGCCTGTAGTTTTCTCTATCTCTGTTTTATCACATGATAGAAAGCCTAAGGCCTTCTTAGGCCATACAGTTGACCTATTTAATCTCTGATTTATTATGCATCAAACTAAGATTACTATGGGAACAAAAAGCAATGCCATCAAGTTGGAATTTTTAAATATTCGCTTGCTAAAAAATAATTATTGGATATTAATTAATATTAACTGGATTTTATGTTTGTAAATGAAACTTGGTTAGAAAATAGGTGCAGTGCAACAGTCCTAAATGAAACAGCCCCTCCTAACTTTACTTTCATGAATGTCTACAGAACTGTTAGGAAAGGTGGTGTAGCTGCTCTATTTAAAGATGTACATCAATGCAAGAAAGTGTCATTTGGTCAGTACTTGTCTTTTGAATATCTAGGTATTTTGCCGAAAGGTGCTCCACGCATTCTGTTTATCATTATTTACAGACCTCCAAAATATTCTACAGACGTTTTGAAGCGTTCACAGAACATCTCATCCATTGTTATTAAGGACATAGCATTATCTGATCACTTCTGTATTTTCTTTGATATATTGATTTCTGTTACCACTGAATCTAGATCTGTCTCCGTCAGAAAAAGATGCATTAATGAAAACACAGGTGCACTATTTATGGCTATATCTTTAACACCAAGCATTTCTGCAGACTCTGTTGATCTTCTCCTTGATTTCTTTAACTCAAAAGTTAAGAATTTTATTGATGATTGTTCTGGAAAAGGTTTGAAAGATGGACAGACAGAAATCACCATGGAGAAAATCAACTTCAGTTCAGAGTATGAAAAGGCAATGCCAAAATGCTGAGCGGATGTGACGGAAGACAAAACTTGAAATTCACTATAGCATCTACAGTAGGAGTCACACGAAATAGCCGCGGCCATGTGAATGCCGTGCGGATCCCGTGCGGCTTCCCTTTGGACCCTGTGGTCCCGCCCTCCCTCTCCTGCCAGGAAGGTGTGTCAAGATTTAGCAGTAAATTAAACGTTATTAAAAATAAAAACGTCCATTCAAGCTCTATTTATTCATTTACCTGGTGCCATCACTAGATGGCGCTTTGTTCTCAAGAACACGTCAACACAAGCCAACAATTTAGCTGCACTGAGTTGCAATCACGTGATTTTAAGAAAAATTAACACGTGCTTCGGTCTTTTTATAAAATTAATAATCATGTTTTTTTGTTGTTTGTGTCCAGCATTGAATAATAATTTCATCCATTATTTGACCACGGCTGGAAATAATAGCTGGAATGTGATTGTGAATTTATGACAGAAATAAAGCTGTTCATCGGCGTGCGTGAAACCCGTGGCTCGTACTTTCACAGACATACTCCCCCAGAAAGTCATCGCCTCTTGCAATAATGCAGATCAAACATACTACACCTGTCCATAAATAAAAATGAATATTTAAGCATATACGCAAAATGTATTTCACTTAAACATTACAGATTAAAACAAGGAAAGTAGACATGCTGAGCGTCAGTTCACTGTGATGCGGACAAATGGTCCAGGAAGGAAATGGGTTTCGTTATTTTACAAAATCTGCATATATTCAGTAAATTTAGTTAATTACACTCAAAGTATCAACTCCAACTTATTTGTTTCTATTTATGTTTATGTTTTGCTGGCGAAATACATTTTAAGCAGAGATGTCTGCTCGGTCTTGTTAATTTATTTTAAACCCCTCAATTCTGCCAATTCCTCCATCAGTGAAACCGGTTTAATAAGTACACACTTATCATGAATGAAAGGTGAGAAGAGGGATTACAGTAACTGGGGGTTCTGTGGATGTTCCCCTCACAGCGTGCTGTCGCGTCGTATTCAACGAATAGACTAAAACAAAATCAAAATCATGTTTGCTTCAGCATTGGAAACAATATTGTTTTAAGCTAACTTTATTAAAGATTATAGACGTTCGGATTCAGATTTGAGGGGTTTCATACGAATTAATAAGACCGAGCAGACGTCTCTGCCTAAAATGTATTTCACCAGGAAAAAAAAGAATAAATATAAATAAAATGTTTAATGGTACCAATTAAATCAGACTTCATAGTTGGAGTTGATACTTTCAGTGTAATTCACAAATTTACCGAATATATTCAGATTTTGTACAATAACGACAACCGTTTCCTACCTAGACTTTTGTCCGCATGACAATGAACTGAAAGTCTTCTTTCCTTGTTTTAATCTGTAATATTTAAGTGAAATAAATTTAGCGTATATGTCTAACTATTCCTTTTTATTTATGGACATGTGTATTACGAAATGAAGACCTGTGTTCAGTTGTTCCCCGAACGGTGTTTCTGCACGGAGAGTTTGTGTGTGCTTGTGCGCGTCTGATAGTGTTAACTAACTACCTGATTCGTGAATATGTCAACATATCTTTGTTAAACGTAAAAATGTGTCGACATTGAGCACCATCAAAAGACATGAATGATCAAAGTCTTCTATTCAAAAGAAATCTATTTTTTTTGTAAATGTTCTTATATGCACATTATATGAAGTGCTTCGGGCTTTTGATAATAATCATGTTTTTGTTGCTATTTGTGTTCAGCATTAAATAATTATTTCATCCATTATTTGACCACGGCTGGAAATAATAGCTGGAATGTGATTGTGAATTGTGATTGTGAATGACTGAAATAAAGCTGTTCATCGGAGTGCATGAAACCCCGTTTTGTCCGTGAACTTTCACTTTACAAAAAGGCAGCGTTTTGATCAAAAGGCTGATAAACGCGTGCGATTTATCGATAAAAATCCCAGAAAGTCAGATAAAAAATGCAGAAAATGCAGATCAAACATAATACACGTCCATAAATAAAAAGGAATATTTAAGCATATACGCAAAATACATTTCACTTGTTATTTCACAATATTACAGATTAAAACAAGGAAAGAAGACATTGTGAATGAAAGGTGAGAAGAGGGATTACAGTAAGGGACCGTGGGTGTTCACCTCGGAGCGCACTGTCACATTGCCAGCGAGTAGACTACAAAATCATGTTTATACTTCATGTAGAGTCTGAGAATTTATTTACCATAAGCTTTGTTGTATTGTTTTTAATCACTCTATACACAACCTATGATTTCACCCATGCTATTTTACAAATGGAATATTTTTTATGTTACACTCTAAAAACTGCTGGGTTAAATGTTAAAGTGCTGGGTTAACCACTAACCCAGTGGTTTAACCACTGCAGAGATACTGTAGTTAATCAGCGGTAGTTTTCACTACTACTACTAATGATAATTATACTGAATGGAGAAAGCACAGTCAAAGAAGTATCATCAATGCAGGAGAGAAGAAAATGAAGAATAACTACATATCAGTATTTAAATACGTTTATGAGCTCAGTCGCTTCTGTCAATGGCATAAGAGAGAGAACACATTTTCGGCTTCAGTTTAAATTTTCACAACTTCCTGTGAGCTGCCATGGAAGCGCGCGAGATCCCTTTTCTCGATATGTGCGTTCTTACTGGCCAGATCTGTAAGGTGAGAAACCTCCATGGAGAATGTACTGACTCCCCCCACTACTGACTGTTAGTGCTAAATGCTGTGTTTGAAGGTTTGTTTTTTCAACCTGCGCAAATGTGTTTGTGTTAAAAGCCAGCTCAGGCAAACCTGACGAATGCAGGATCACACACCTGTGACTTTGAGATGTTTACAGTAAATTTGCCAATTTGCAAATGTTATATTTGAAAATATATATGTATAATTTGTAAAATGTATATATGAAAAGGTATAATTTGTTGTGTCATCTGTTTACAGCGTTGGCTTAATTTGTGATTGAGACAAATAGGTTTAATTGAAATCATTTTTATTAGTACTATAAGCCAGGCTTTAGCAACCTTGGACAAATCACTATACTTTAAGCTCTCTCATGAGCTCTCTCTCTCGCACACACACACATACACGCAGACACAAATAGCACCTGAAATGATTATTGATGATGATGATTGAGACCCATGGGTTTAATTTGCATAACAAAAATTATTATTATTAATAGTAGTGGTAGTAGTAGTAATCCAAGCACAAACACACAGCACATGAAAATGCATAAAACCAAATGAAACAACGGCAAAAATATAAGCAGTAAAAATACAGTAGTTTACTCTAGGTAAACTATCCATGTCCTGCGATGTGTTTGTGTTAAAGTCAGCTCAGGCGAACCTGACGAATGCAGGAGCACTTTAACTGTTAGTGCATCTTGTAAATAGCTGATTAAACCTATGAACACAACTGTTTTCTCTTTCTCTCTCTCTCTCTCTCTCTCTCTCACACACACACACACACAAATAGCACATAAAATCGCGTAAAACCAAATGAAACTAGGGCAAAAAATATAAGCTGTGAAAAACACAGTAGTATACTGTAGGTCATCCCTGTCCTGCGATAACAGGTGCTAAACCTCTGTAACCTTTTAGTTGTTTTAGTATTCTTCTCAAGTGTGAATGTTTATGGCCATTTAATCTGTCTCTGCTGCCGCATCTATTCACAGTTGTGATAAGTGATTAATGCCCCATCAGATCTTTGCTGGTGGAACGTTATTCAGGGATAAATGACATAAGAACAACTGATCTGTTGTAACGATGCGGGTCGCGCGAGATGCAGATCCACGCATTAACTGTTCAGAACGCGCAGATCCGCAGGCTGCTACCACAGCAAAAATAAATAAATACATAACTCTCTCTCATGAGTCCTCGGTAAGGGCATAAGCCCAGAGAGAATCAAAAGTTTTATTTTTGATTCCAAAGCATGTCCGTTCTCCGTAGACGTCGCAGCTTTGTTTATTTTGTGTTATCCGTTTTCTTTTGTTTCCTTTCAAGTTTCCTAATTAATAATCCCATGCCATCTCCAAACGGGAAAGGTCTTCCCGTGCATATCATAAGCACTCTCACACACTCTCATTTTGTTAAACCCTTCTCAGGCCCCGTGTAAAAGCTCTTATCATTAAAAACATCTTGTGGTGCGGCTCTCCATACCAACATCCGTATGGGCAGATATTTGTTCCAAATATTATGTGTCATTAATCAATTTGTTATGCCAATTTTTGACTATCAGCAAAAAAAAAAAAAAAACATCAAAAATATAAGGAAAACAAACCCAACTCTCAAAATTTCAAGGCAACTTCCTGCACAGCTTTTGAGTTAACTCCACTTTTAACCCAACTTGTTCACTTAACTCAAAAAAGCTGTGCAGAAAGTTGCCTTGTAATTTGTTGACTTAACTAAATTTACTGAGTAAGGTCTCCCAACTTATATTCTTGTGTTAAGTTAAAAGTGTTTTGATAGTTTCAAAGACTTATTAATTTAATAAATGTGAACTTGTCACACGTTTTGGGTTTAAAATATGTGTTTAAATTTACTGAAGCAGGTTTTTTTGTAATACAATATAATGAAAAAAGCTGTAACTGAATGCTTGAAAGTTTCTTCCAAATTTTATTTTAAACCAAAAGGAACACACTACAACCACATTCCATGACTTTCAAATAAAGGTACACAAAAAGAAACATGGCAAGATGCCTTTTACAGTCTAAACTTCACAAAACAAGGAAAAGAGTACAAAATAATAATAATAATAATTTGAAGTCTGAAAACAGCTCACAACTTCTTCTACAAGAGTAAAGTTTATGACACTGGTCAAAGTCGTAGGGGAGTCATCATCTTCAATCACAATAGGAACTGATTTGCATCCCTCTGGTCTGTCCGCCTTCAGGAGTACTGTCCTAATGTAATAAAGAGAACAAAAAAAAAATAACTTTTGACATCCATCTTTTCTATGTTTTTATATTTCTTTTTGTTCCATGAATGTTTTGGATCCTACTAGATTAATGTAGACAAAATGTACAGAAAGAAACACCTCATAAATCCTTAAAATCAGTTGAGATGATCAGATGAAGTAAAATAAGAGCAGGAGTACAAATGAATAAGAATTTAAATATCTTAATAATGGTCAACACAAACATTAACAGCCGTATTTTTGACAAAGTGCCTGCAGAGAATCAATGCAACATACTCACCAGATATGTTCTGAATAGTGCAGATGATCCATCACGGATAAACACATCGAGATCTTCCAGGACAGTTTTCATTCAGTGTGCCACAATCTTTGAAGTCTGAAAAAAGGGCACTAATTTTATGCATAGTCACTTTTGATAAACATTCAGGTATTCATAACATTTAACATTAGGGAGACTCTAATTATGAGAGAAAGATTTAGAAATACGCAATATTTCTGTTTGCATAGAAAAAAAAGAAGTTCAGGTTTGTGCTCAAGTGTCTCAGCATCAAATTTTTCTGTGTCCTGTTCTCTCAATTCTACAGTTGTGGCCAAAAGTTTTGAGAATGACACAAATATTAGTTTTCACAAAGTTTCCTGCTAAACTGCTTTTAGATGTTTGTTTCAGTTGTTTCTGTGATGTACTGAAATATAATTACAAGCACTTGATACGTTTCAAAGGCTTTTATCGACAATTACATGACATTTATGCAAAGAGGCAGTATTTGCAGTGTTGGTCCTTCTTTTTCAGGACCTCTGCAATTCGACTGGGCTGCTCTCAATCAACTTCTGAGCCAAATCCTGACTGATAGCAACCCATTCATCACTTCTTGGAGTTTGTCAGAATTAGTGGGTTTTTGTTTGTCCACCCGCCTCTAGACCACAAGATCTCAATGGGATTAAGATCTGGGGAGTTTCCAGGCCATGGACCCAAAATTTCAACATTTTGGTCCCCGAGCTACTTAGTTATCACTTTTGCCTTATGGCACGGTGCTCCATCGTGCTGGAAAACGCGTTGTTCTTCACCAAACTGTTGTTGGATTGTTGGAAGAAGTTGCTGTTGGTGGGTGTTTTGGTACCATTCTTTATTCTTGGCTGTGTTTTTGAGCAAAATTGTGAGTGAGCCCACTCCCTTGGATGAGAAGCAACCCCACACATGAATGGTCTCAGGATGCTTTACTGTTGGCATGACACAGGACTGATGGCAGCGCTCACCTTTGCTTCTCCGGACAAGCCTTTTTCCAGATACCCCAAGCAATCACAAAGAGGCTTCATCCGAGAATATGACTTTGCCCCAGGCCTCAGCAGTCCATTCGCCATACTTTTTGCAGAAGATCAATCTGTCCCTGATGTTTTTTTTTCTGGAGAGAAGTGGCTTCTTTTCCAAAAGTCTTCACCTCCCAGTGTGTGCAGATGCGCTCACACCTGCCTGCTGCCATTCCTGAGCAAGCTCTGCACTGGTGGCACTCCGATCCCGCAGCTGAATCCTCCTTAGGAGACAATCCTGGCGCTTGCTGGACTTTCTTGGACGCCCTGAAGCCTTCTTAAAAATTGAACCTCTTTCCTTGAAGTTCTTGATAATCCTATACATTGTTGAGTTAGGTGCAATCTTTAGACAATATCCTTGAGTTTCTTTGCACCAGGTCACCATGGTTAACAATGAAAGAACAATGATTTCAAGCATCACCCTCCTTTTAACATGTCAAGTTTGCCATTCTAACCCAATCAGTCTGACATAATGATCTCCAGCCTTGTGTTTGTCAACATTCTGACCCTAGTTAACAAGACGATTACTGAAATGATCTCAGCAGGTCCTTTAATGACAGCAATGAAATGCAGTGGAAATTTTTTCGGGATTAAGTTAATTTTCATGGCATAGGAAGGACTATGCAATTCATCACTCTTCATAACATTCTGGAGTATATGCAAATTGCTATTACAAAAACTTAAGCAGCAACTTTTCCAATATCCAATATTTATGTAACTCTCAAAACTTTTGGCCACGACCGTACTGTACATGTGCACAAGGTAAAGTCCCAGCTTCAGGTTCACTGTTCAGCTCAGGTTCTGTTTCATTCAAGATTTTCTCTGATTACTTATGCATTATTCTGAAATCTTTGATGGTGTTATTTTTATGTTTTCTTGTTCTATGGCTGCTAAAGCTTGAATCTACATTTCTGTAAGGGGCAAAATATGATCTCTCTATTTCTTATATGTTTTCCAAGAGAAGAACTGTGCTTCAGAGCAGAACTGAACTCGCACAAGTTTTCATGAAGGTTACATTTATTTGATCAGAAATACAGTGAAACAGGAATACTGTGAAATAGTATACTAGAATACTGTCTCTGCAGTGGTTCACAGTAGAATACTGTGAAACAGCTTTTTTCCAATGGAATGTATTTAAATTATTTTATTTATTGCTGTGATGTAAAGCTGTATTTTCTGCATCATTACTACATTCGTCAGTGTCACATGATTAATTCATAATGATCAAGAAACATTAATTGAGTTTCGTGGAAACAATATAATTTTTTGCCCTAACTTCATACTTCGTTCTTAAAATCATTAAAATCATTTTGGTGTTCCACAGGGCTCAGTTTTAGGCCCACTGCTTTTTTCCCTTTACATGCTTCCTCTGGGCAACATAATTCGTAAACATGGTATTAGTTTTCATTGTTATGCTGATGACACACAATTATATGTCTCAGCAAAACCAGATGAGAAAAACCAGTTTGCTAAAATTGAGCAGTGTGTGCAGGACATAAGACATTGGATGTTAATTAATTTTCTTCTGCTTAATCCTGATAAGACAGAAGTTCTAGTCATAGGACCACAAGTAGCTAGAAGTAAGCTTTCTGATCAGACTGTAACTTTAGATGGCCTTTCTGTTCCATCAAGTGCAACAGTTAAAGACCTCGGTGTGATTATAGATTCCAGCCTTTCGTTTGAAGCTCATGTGATAATATCACCAGGATAGCTTTCTTTCACCTTAGAAATATTGCCAAGATAAGAAACATATTGTCACTAAATGATGCAGAAAAACTAGTTCATGCTTTTATCACCTCTAGGTTGGACTATTGTAACGCCTTACTGTCTGGTTGTTCAACTAGGTGTGTAAACAAGCTTCAGTTAGTTCAGAATGCAGCAGCGAGAGTCCTCACTAGAACCAGAAGATACGAGCACATCACCCCTATCTTATCTACACTGCATTGGCTCCCTGTGAAATTTCGCATCGATTTCAAGATACTACTTTTGACATTTAAAGCACTAAATGGTCTCGCGCCACAGTATTTGAGTGAACTGTTAGTGTCTTACGATCCGCCACGCCTACTTCGATCAAAGGATGCAGGCTGCCTGTCAGTACCACGTATTATTAAAACTACAGCAGGGGGCAGAGCTTTTTCTTACAAAGCCCCAAAGTTATGGAATAGTCTTCCTGTTAATGTTCGGGACTCAGACACAGTCTCAGTGTTTAAGTCTAGGCTAAAAACTTATTTATTTAGCCAAGCATTTTTGTAAATAGATTAACCTTAGGTAAAGGAGCAGATCTGGGGGACTCATGGACGTAGAGTATTCTGGTGAACTGGTATGTTTAGATGCTGTCCTCCCCACTCTCATTGTTCACTCAGGTTTGTTGACGGTGAGGTGATTGGTTGCTTTACATCTCAGGGAGCCCTCATGTTTGTGTTTCCTTCTGGCTCTCCCTTTTAGTTATGCTGTTATAGTTAGTCCTGCCGGAGTCCCTGCTTGCACTTTGCACTAATATACATTCACCTTATACATGTTGACTGTGACCATACCTAACTGCCATCTCTCCTTATTTTCTGTTCTCTCCTTTTCTGCTCTCTCTCTCTCTCTCTCCTTTCCCTCTCTCTGTCTCTCTGTCGAGCTATACATGTTCGCTCCTGAGTTGCCAGTGATCCAGACCCCTCTGCCCTCTGAAGCCGTCTAACCCGTCCTGGAGTCCTGCTTCTGGTTGGAGATCCCGTCGCATGGATGCCCCGTGTGGTCTGCCTGGATGCGTTGGTGGCTGGGGATGGTTTCCATGAAGACTGTCCTATCATCGATTGATGCTCTGGGGACCTGTGACTTCAGTTGTTCGATAGCTCAGGACTGGAATCTCCTACAGTCTACCTGAGCCTCCGGGAACAAACTGGACTCCTTTTAATTTAAATTTTAACACATCTCCTGTTACACTGAACTTCCAGTACACATTATTATGCTGATCATTCTCTGCTATCCGTTATCACCCAGATGAGGATGGGTTCCCTGTTGAGTCTGGTTCCTCTCAAGGTTTCTTCCTATTACCATCTCAGGGAGTTTTTCCTTGCCACCGTCGCCCTCGGCTTGCTCATCAGGGACAATCAGGGACAATCTTATCATTTTGATTCATACACATTGCATAAAAACTTACTTCTTTTTATTGTGTAAAGCTGCTTTGCGACAATGTCAATTGCTAAAAGCGCTATATAAATAAAATTGAATTGAATTGAATTGAATTAAAAATACTGCATTGTAAATGTTTACTTACATGAAATGGCATAGTTTGTGATGAAGTCTGGAAATGTGTTCATCCAGGAGGATATTGAGAGAATGTGTTCTGAAACGTTAAATCCATAGATTACAAACACATTCGTGGTGCAAATACTGCAGATTTTAAATACCAAGTGTAGAAGAGTTATTATGAATTTAACCAGACTTTCTAGACTTGTCTTATTATTCTCCAGTCTCTTTGGCTGTGGGTAATAAACGGGTACAGTTAAGTTTGCGACATTTAACTTTATTGAGCCAAACGGCAAGACAAACTGCTCTCCTCATGTGCTTTTCTCACACCGTGTCACACTCTCATCTGTCCCATGGGAAACCCCAGGCAGGTAACTTGTTAGTTCCTCTTAACATAAGCAACATAACCAATAAATCAAACATCACACATGCAGGGATATAGAGAAAATAATAATGTGCTGTAAACAAATTTTGGGAAGAAATAGTACAACACAAATCATCGATCTGCAACCTTGACACACTTCCAACTTCTTTTTTCAAAAGTGTGCTTGTCACGACCCGCCAAGCCACAGCTCTGTCTTAATCACTTAAGCACTCCTGCTCCATGTTCCCTACCACCCCTTATGTCTCACCGCTTCATCCTCCGCTCTCCACACACCTGTGTTCCATCACTAATCATCTCCCTCACCTATTTAAACCACACGCTGACACCACCTTGTCGCCAGATTATTGAGTGCCTTCCATAGCCCGATTTTCCAGCGTTTTCCTAGACCTTGCTTCCCTGTTACCAACCACGCTTTGTTTTTCCCGACCACGCTCTCGCTTCTCGTTTTGGATTTCCACGCTCACGGACTTTTTGTATTATCGACCAACGGACCTGTTTTGACGACTACGAACTTGGATCACGGATTTTCTCATTGTCTCTCTGGTTTTGAACCCTGCTCGCCCATCGACCACGATTAAGCTCTGCAAAACAGCCACCAACCTGCACGACTTCTCCGCGCGCTCGTCGCCGTCATCGCGAAGATCGCGCTCTCGCCGGCTCCTCGCGCTTCCGCATTCCTGCACGAAGCGTGCTAACACACAAGGCTCTCTCGCCGGATCACGGTGCTTCCGCATTCCTGCACGAAGCGTGCTACACACAAGACTCTCTCGCCGGATCACGGTGCTTCCGCATTCCTGCTCGAAGCGCGCTACACACAAGGCTGTCTCACCGGCTCGCGGTGCTTCCGCATTCCTCCCAGGCTCGCGCTGCGCACAGAGCTCTCACGCCGACTCACTCAGCACACGCAGCTTCCCGACATTGAGCAGCAATTCCTACAGCAACAAGCACGTTTATAAAAACACCCCTGCCAAACTCTCTTCCAACTCCACATCAACTATTACACAATATAACCAATCCCAAGGAGTTCCTCCCCTGCACTTGGATCCATCACGACCTCTGATTCTTAACAGTATAATCTGGCCTTAGAAATGGATCCAGCAGAGGCAGCTCGTCTGAGGGGGGCCCTAGAGAGCCAGGGAGCCCTCCTAGGTACTCATCAACAAGAGATCATGCAGATCACCTCAACACTCCAAAGTATCACGGAAACATTAACATCACTTACTACCCAGCTACAGCAGACACGACTGCCCCCGGCACCGATTGCACAGCCTCCTCTCCCATTACAGGCCACCGGTCATGAACCACGCCTCCCTGCCCCACCCACTTATGATGGTGATCCGTCTACCTGTCGATCATTCTTATCACAGTGTTCCCTCGTTCTTGAACTGCAGGCGGCGTCATTTCCCACTGAACGATCCAAGGTGGCTTACATAATCACGCTACTCTCAGGAAAAGCCAGGGAGTGGGGAACAGCGCTATGGGATGCCCAGGTCCCTTGCTGCTTCACATACAGGACATTCACTGATGAGATGAGGAGGGTTTTCGACCGCTCATTCACAGGACACCAGGCGGCAGGACAACTACTTCAGCTACGCCAGGGATCTAGTTCCGTCTCCGATTATGCCATCGACTTTCGAACACTGGCGCCCTCCTGTGACTGGGACGAAAGGGCTCTTTTTGACTGCTTCTACAATGGACTCTCGGATTCTATCAAGGATGAACTCGCGGCCCGAGAGCTTCCATCAGACCTACAGGGTCTCATTGATCTAGCTACACGTATTGATGCCCGTAAACGTTCCCGCCATGAGGCGCGCCGACCCCTTGGTAACGTTCATACCCCAGCTCCCTCATTTACCACTCCCGAATCACTACCTGAACCCATGCAGATTGGCCGGGCACATATTTCGCCAAGGGAGCGTCAACGCCGGAGGGATGATGGGGCCTGCTTTTACTGCGGCCAGTCGGGCCATGTTGTGCGCTCCTGTCCACTAAAAGGCCGGGCCTCCCAGTAGTTCTGGGGGTACAGGGGGGCCCCAATTCTACTCTTTCCCCAGACCAGCGCTCATGTTTTCCTGTTACCCTGACCCTTGACAACCGTTCTTACATCACCCACGCTTTAGTAGATTCCGGGGCCGACCAAAATCTAATTTCCACCTCTTCTGCTTCTCTATTCAAAATCCCACTCACTCCCTTATCCCAACCACTCATAGTTCAGGCTCTTGATGGCAGTAGACTCGCCCCTATCACGCATCGCACCTCTCCCGTTACCTTACAGTTCTCAGGCAACCACATTGAGACCATCACTTTTCTCACTGTCCAGAACGCTCACGCACCCATTGTGTTGGGCCTCCCCTGGCTAAGGTTGCATAACCCCCACATAGATTGGCTGAAACAAAGCATCCTGGGTTGGAGCCCCACCTGCCTCTCGTCATGCCTACGTGCTGCCACCACTGGGCGAACCTTGCCCTCCTTCCAGGAGGAGATCCCTAATCTGGCAGAGGTGCCTACCGATTACCATGATCTTCGACAGGTTTTTAGCAAAGCACGGGCCGTCTCGCTACCACCTCATCGTCCCTATGATTGCGCTATTGATCTTCTCCCTGGCACCTCCCCTCCCAAGGGTCGACTATACTCTCTCTCCCGCCCTGAGAGAGAGGCTATGGAACAATATATTAACGAGTCACTTGCAGCAGGGATAATTCGCCCATCCTCCTCACCTGCAGGGGCAGGATTCTTTTTTGTGGAGAAAAAAGACAAGTCCCTCAGACCCTGCATTGACTACAGGGGAGTAAACGAGATCACGGTCAAAAATCGCTACCCACTTCCACTGATGTCATCTGCTTTTGAAATGCTCCAGGATGCCCGTATGTTCACCAAACTTGACCTAAGAAACGCCTACCATCTGGTCAGAATAAGGGAGGGTGACGAGTGGAAGACCGCCTTCAATACCCCCACTGGTCATTATGAGTACTTGGTTGTTCCATTCGGTTTAACTAATGCCCCAGCAGTTTTCCAGGCACTCATCAACGATGTCCTCAGAGACTTTCTCAACGTATTCGTGTTTGCATACCTAGACGACATCTTGATCTTCTCACGCTCTGAAAAGGAACATAAGCTCCACGTTCGCCAAGTCCTGCAACGCCTGCTGGAGAACAAGTTGTATGTCAAGGCTGAAAAATGTGAATTTCACTGCTCTTCCACCTCCTTCCTAGGCTACGTCATCTCACCGTCCGGCATCCAAATGGACCCCACTAAGGTGAAGGCGGTCACTGACTGGCCACAACCATCATCCAGGCGTGAACTACAACGCTTCCTGGGATTTGCCAACTTCTATCGCCGATTCATTAAGAATTACAGTATGGTGGCTACCCCACTCACATCACTCACCTTGACCAAGACCCCGTTCCGTTGGAGCCCCCTGGCAAACAGCGCCTTCGAGGACCTCAAGCGTCGATTTACCACAGCACCCATTCTCACTTTCCCCGACCCCTCCCTTCAGTTTGTCGTAGAAGTGGATGCTTCAGAGACGGGTGTAGGGGCCGTTCTTTCGCAAAGATCGCCCCAGGACAACAAGCTTCATCCTTGCTCCTTCTTTTCCCGCCAGCTCACTCCCCCTGAACGAAATTATGACATTGGGGACCGAGAACTATTGGCAGTCAAACTGGCACTCGAGGAGTGGAGACACTGGCTGGAGGGAGCAGAACAGTCTTTTCTGGTATGGACGGATCACAAGAATCTCGAGTACTTAAGGACGGCTAAAAGACTTAATTCTCGCCAGGCGCGGTGGTCACTCTTCTTCGCACGCTTTCACTTCACATTAGCATATCGGCCAGGATCTAAGAATGTCAAACCTGACGCCCTTTCCAGGCAATTCTCCACCTCCAAACGCACCCCCACGATGGAAACCATCCTCCCCCCTCCATGCCTTGTGGCTATTACACGGTTAGATGTGGAAAATCTGGTCCAACAGTCTCTCAAACAGGAACCAGGCCCAAGTAATGTTCCCCCGAGCATGCTCTTCGTTCCTGCGTCAGTAAGACCCCAAGTGCTGGACTGGGCCCACAGCTCTAGATTGGCTTGTCACCCTGGGAGGACACGCACACTTTCACTCCTGCAGCAATGGTTCTGGTGGTCCACGATGAAGGAAGATGTTAAGGAGTTTGTAGCTGCTTGCGATGTCTGTTCAAGGAACAAGACAACTAGCCGCCCCCCAGAGGGTCTCCTAAGGCCCCTCCCCATTCCCCACCGCCCATGGTCTCACATTTCCATAGATTTTGTCACTGGACTACCACCATCGAACAATAACACCTGCATCTTAACCGTTGTAGACCGTTTCTCCAAATCTGCCCATTTTATTCCGCTACCCAAACTTCCATCTGCCAAAGAAACTGCAGAGTTGCTCATCAACCATGTTTTCCGTTTCCATGGACTTTCGTTGGACATTGTCTCTGACAGAGGACCGCAATTCTCAGCACAGTTCTGGAAGGCCTTTTGCGGTCTTATTGGTGCCACTCCTAGCCTCTCATCTGGTTTTCACCCCCAGACTAATGGACAAACAGAACGCATGAATCAGGAACTGGAAAAAGCATTAAGGTGCATGGCCTCTCGGGATGCTGCCTCCTGGAGCCGCTTCTTACCCTGGGTAGAATATGCCCACAACTCGCTCCCCACCTCTGCCACGGGGATGTCTCCGTTCCACTGCTGCCTTGGGTATCAGCCACCATTATTTTCCCCCCAGGAAGAGGAAGCTTCAGTCCCCTCTGCCCAAGCCTTCGTCCGCCGCTGCAGAAGAACGTGGCAGCGGGCTCGTATCCAATTGCAGCGCACCGTCAGTTCCTTCCAGCGTCAGGCTAACCGCCACCGCTTACCAGCTCCCAGATATCACATCGGCCAAAGGGTTATGTTATCAACTCGTGACCTTCCTCTCAAGACCACCTCTAGGAAACTCTCACCAAGGTTCATCGGTCCATTCACGATCACTCGTGTTATCAACCCATGTTCTGTCCAGTTGGCCTTACCTTTATCCATGCGCCGAATCAACCCCACATTTCATGTCTCACAGATTCGCAGATTGGTCTCCTGTCCACTATCCCCACCCACCCAACCCCCCCCTCCTCCTCGATTCATAGATGGGGGTGAAGCCTTCACAGTCCGCAGACTCCTTAAGTCTCGCCGCCGTGGACGTGGTCTCCAGTACCTGGTGGACTGGGAGGGCTATGGCCCTGAGGAGAGAAGTTGGTTGCCAGCCAGGTTCATCCTAGATCGCTCCCTTATTACTGACTTTCACAGACTCCACCCTGAGGCACCTGCTAGAACGCCAGGTGGCGTTCATAGGGGAGGGGGTACTGTCACGACCCGCCAAGCCACAGCTCTGTCTTAATCACTTAAGCACTCCTGCTCCATGTTCCCTACCACCCCTTATGTCTCACCGCCTCATCCTCCGCTCTCCACACACCTGTGTTCCATCACTAATCATCTCCCTCACCTATTTAAACCACACGCTGACACCACCTTGTCGCCAGATTATTGAGTGCCTTCCATTGCCCGATTTTCCAGCGTTTTCCTAGACCTTGCTTCCCTGTTACCGACCACGCTTTGTTTTTCCCGACCACGCTCTCGCTTCTCGTTTTGGATTTCCACGCTCACGGACTTTTTGTATTATCGACCAACGGACCTGTTTTGACGACTACGAACTTGGATCACGGATTTTCTCATTGTCTCTCTGGTTTTGAACCCTGCTCGCCCATCGACCACGATTAAGCTCTGCAAAACAGCCACCAACCTGCACGACTTCTCCGCGCGCTCGTCGCCGTCATCGCGAAGATCGCGCTCTCGCCGGCTCCTCGCGCTTCCGCATTCCTGCACGAAGCGTGCTAACACACAAGGCTCTCTCGCCGGATCACGGTGCTTCCGCATTCCTGCACTAAGCGTGCTACACACAAGACTCTCTCGCCGGATCACGGTGCTTCCGCATTTCTGCTCGAAGCGCGCTACACACAAGGCTGTCTCACCGGCTCGCGGTGCTTCCGCATTCCTCCCAGGCTCGCGCTGCGCACAGAGCTCTCACGCCGACTCACTCAGCACACGCAGCTTCCCGACATTGAGCAGCAATTCCTACAGCAACAAGCACGTTTATAGAAACACCCCTGCCAAACTCTCTTCCAACTCCACATCAACTATTACACAATATAACCAATCCCAAGGAGTTCCTCCCCTGCACTTGGATCCATCACGACCTCTGATTCTTAACAGTGCTGACTGTTGAAACAGATCTTTTAGAAGTGGTGAACACCTCAGTTCTTTCTGGGACTTTTCTAAACACTCTGAAAACTGCAGTTGTTAAGGCACTTCTTGATATTTTTTTTATATCTTGATAATTCCATATTAAATAACTACAGACCAATATAAAATCTTATATGCAAGGTTATTGAAAAGTTTTTTTTAATCAGCTGAACAACCACTTAAAATCAAATGGATACGTGGACAGTTTTCAACCTGGTTTCCGTGCACATTACAGTACAGAGACAGCGTTCATAAAGATAATAAATTATATTTGTTTAAATTCTGATTCTAGCAAAATATCAGTGTTGACACTGTTGATCATAACATACTAATAGGAAGACTGGAAAAGTGAGTCAGGCTTTCTGGGATGGTACTCAAATGGTTCAGGTCAAACATAGAAGGGAAAGGTTATTATGTGAGTATAGGAGAGCATAAGTCTAAGTGGATGTCCATGAGTCCCACAAGGCTCAATTCTTGCACCTCTCCTGTTTAGCCTGTAAATGCTCCTACTAAGTCAAACAATGAGAGAACCAAATTGCCTATCACAGCTATGCTTATGATACCCAGATTTACCTTGCCTTTTCTCCAAATGATTATTGCCCCCATAGACTCCCTCTGCCAATGCATTGATGAATTTAACAGCTGGATGTGCCAAAAAATTTCTTCAGTTAAACAAGGAGAAAATTTAAGTAACTGCATTTGGAAACAAAGGTGAAGCTCTGAATGTGAATACCTTTACTCTAAGGGTCAAATAACTATATATCAAGTCAAGAATCTTGGGGTGATTCTGAAGACAGATCATAGTTTCAGTAGTCATGTCAAAACTAAATCAGCATACTATCATCTCAAAAACATTGCAAGAATTAGATGTTTTGAATACAATGAAGACCTGGAGAAACTTCTCCATGCCTTTATAACCAGCAGGGTGGATTATTGTAATGTCTCCTCACCGGCCTTCCCAAGAAGACCAGTAGACAGCTGCAGCTCACTCAGAACACTGCTACCAGAATTCTGACTAGAACCAGAAAATCTGAGCACATCACACCAATCCTCAGGTCCTTACACTGGCTTCCTGTAACATTTAGGATCGGTTTAAAGTACTTTTACTCATTTATAAATCACTCAATGGCCTACGACCTAAATACATTGCTTACTGAATATAAACCTATACAAATACAGACCACTCAGATCATTAGGATCAAGTCAGTTAGAAATACCAAGGTTTCACACAAAACAAGGGGAGTCCACTTTTAGCTATTATGCTGCCCGCAGTTGGTACCAGTTTCCAGATGAGATCAGATGTGCTAAAACATTAGTCACATTTAAATCTAGACTTAAAACTCACCTGTTTAGCTGTGCATTAATTGAATGAGCGCTGTGCTACGTCTGAACCGACTGTATTAATTTATGTTTATCTTATATTTTTAACTGTTTTATTTAGATTTTAAATCAAATTTTAAATAGATTTAAAAGTTTCACTGTTATCTGTTTTTACTTTTATTTTAAATAAAATGTTTATTTCATTTTATGATTTTTTTTCTCTTTTATGTAAAGCACTTTAAATTATCACTGTGTATGAAATGTGCTATACAAATGAACTTGCCTTTCCTTGTCTTGTTAGTGTGTCTGTGCGTGTCGTTAGAGAGGTTCCTTGTTAAGGAGGTTTTCCCGACAGAGCAATGTTTCCATTAGTGCGTGTAAAGTGTTTTATTCATACTTTAAATTTTTTCTTTTTTTATTAATTATGTTTAAATTAATATTTTTGGGTTGTGAAATGAACTAGTAGAGTTTCCATTATTTCTTATGGGGAAATTCACTTCGATAAATGAGTGCTTTGATACGAGCATGCTTCCGGAATAAATTATGTTTGCAATCCTAGGTTTAACTATACTTCTCGGTTCACTGCATGAACAAAACACTGGAATCAGGGAAGTCAAGGGGTAAACTTGAAAAGTTTAATGGTAAACAACAGTTGCTCTCACATACACACTCCTGTACAACCAACCTTGAAATATTGACCATCAAAGTTGTCCCTTTTACTTTTCTCAGGAGTTTAAATTGGTCATAATCAGTGCCGTTTATATTTCACCTCAAATACGGACAGTCCATTATGCTAGCTACTAATACTAGTACTTGCCACCAATCACCAAGCTTGAGCACCTGGGACTCAGCTCATCTCTGTATCAGTGGATCTCCAATTTTCTAAGTATCAGATCACAGGCAGTAAGGATGGGCAGAGATAGTGGACTTCAGAACAAAGCAGGAGAGGACATGGTCCTGTCATGGCCCTGTCATATTAACACCATGATGAAAAAGGCCCGGGCGTCTCCACCACCTGTAACAAGTTTAACCCTTTTGTGCATGGATGGCACCACAGACACACAGACACGAGGCAAGGTCTCAAGGGGAAAGGGTAAAATTAAATTGAAGGAAAGGGTTAAAAGAAGGGAGGAAGGATAAAAGGAAAGAAAAGAAATGAAGGTGTGCACATGCAGGTACGAATACCCAGCTGGCAGGCTGCAACTGGCTGCCTTCCATCACCTGGGTGGTTTTCCTAGGTGGGATCAAGAGCCCTAACGCAGTCCTATCTGTGGCCTTTTCTTTTTTAGCCGGGATCTGAAAGTGGGCTCTGAGCAGGACTGAAGGTGCCACGGGAGCTCGAGCAGTTCTTTCTCGCGCTGTCCTTCTTACAGAGATCAAAGGGAGGCATACCAGTCTCGCCTTAAAAGTCTCTGGGGCACGTAACAGCACCCAGCTCACGTGCCAGTCTCATAAGTCCACCACACAACTCTTAGCTGTGCTTCCGGACCCCGGACTAAACTCTGCATTTTATAATGAGCAAAAAGCACGAGGTCCTTTAACATTGATTATTGCCGATAACAGATTTAGGAGCATGCCCATCACAGACCACACCTCAGATGCTTGAGGGACTTTAGACTGCCTACTCCTGCACCATAGAGAGCATCATCATAACCTAGTTTGGGAACATGCAGGGCAGATGATCTCTACAGAGGGTTGTGCGATAAGCTGAGTGCATAATCAGTACCAAGCTCCCTGACCTGGCCAGACATAGAGTAAAGTATTGATCCCAACAATGGACTATTCTATTTGCTGCAGTCAGACATACAGATATCTTTTTTCCAAACTATTTTCTTAATTCTATTCTCCTTTAGTTCCAATCAACACATAAATGAATTTAATAGAGGAGAAATAAACATTTCATATCATACTGTTTATACTTGTGTATGTGAATAAAAAAATTCATTTAAAGTATAGTGTATGAGATCATTATGTCCCTATCTCCTCAATCCTGTATATTTTATCTGCACAATGTGAGAAAGTAAGTTATGCATAAGGTATAAGAGTGAGCTTTTATAAACCATACCACCATTTCTTTATTTTCCACTGGTCCTGATTGCACCATGTTACCCTGAATGTCTTTATTTGCACAGTGTTATATCGTGCATTGTTCCTGAGATTCTCACAAGTGAATCCTTTATTATTTTGCCTGAATTATTGTTCTAAATAAAGGGCAAACAAATAAATATCAATTTAATTAAATTATTTTCTTGTATTGCTTAACTCAGTCACATAAAAGGCTCATTATGCTGGTCTTTGTCCTCTCTGTCCTGTACTGTATATAATATACAGGAGTTGGACAATGAAACTGAACCACTGGCTAATTTAGTGTTGAAGGTTTAGTGACTAAATTTGACCAGCCTGGTGGCCAATCTTCATTGATTGCACATTCCACCCGTAAGAGCATAGTGTGAAGGTTTAATGAGCAGGTTAATTAGCAGTTTAAATTGTTGGTGTGCGTCTCGCTGGCAAATCGGTGACCAAGTCTTTGTGCTCTTTGTCAAGAGCCACGGTATCCAGGGTAATGTCAGCATACCACCCAGAAGGACAAACCCCATCCAGGAGTAACTGTGGATGCAAGATAAAACTGTCTGAAAGGGATGTCCAGGTGCTAACCCAGATTGTATAAAAAAAATATAAAACCACAGCTGGCCAACTCACTGCAGAATTAAATGTGCACCTCAACTCTCCTGTTTCCACCAAAACTGTTCATCAGGAGCTCAACAGGGTCAATGTACTGCTGGGCACAATGTACAATGGACAATATATGGCCGGGCTGCTATAGCCAAACCTTTGGTCATTTGTGCCAATGCCAAACGTCGGTTTTAATAGTGCCAGCAGTGAAAATCTTGGGCTGTGGACAATCTGAAATATGTTTTGTTCTCTGATGCCACCACCTTCACTGTCTTCCCATACCTGGACATAACAGACTAGCTGCTGACTCTAGACCCCAAGGGCAGAGGATAAGTAAAAGTATGTAAAATGAAAAAGCATGAGGAGAATAGTGAGGAGAACGTTTATTGAGACATACTGTAATGGTGATGACCTATGAAAAGCCTTAAATGCAAGCAGCAGAATTGTACAGTAAAATCACTATGTATTTAACAGGGCTATAGCAAAGCTGCTGAAAAATAGGAGTCTTGTAGATGAACTCCTACTAAAGATATGAGCATCTTTATTTATTATTGCAAATAAGTGCAATATGTTTACCAGTTAGACAAGGCGGATGTATAACATCATTACACTGCATTTCAGTATCAAGTTGAAGTGTATTTAACTTCAAGTGTATTTATTTTACAGCTGCATTTCTAGAGAAATCGTTTCACTTTTCTGTTAACCACATTATACTGTACAAAACTCTGACGATATGAAGTAATGGTCTAATATTTATCAGAACATTACTTTATGTTTTTACATAGCAAACTTTGTCAGCTTGAAAAGGTCTGTTCCATTGCTGGTTATAAAGAGCTGTTGGTGTTTACTGATAAAAACATGAAATCATTTTTTTTTAAAGTTTAAAATAAAATACAAAAGCATATTAAATTATAATTTATTTGTAATATTAAGAATAAATATTAAGTACAGAAACATATTACTAATTAATACATGCAAGATTGTGTTTAGTAATCTCATGACATACAAATATCTTTCTTTTCAAAATTATTTTTTTAATTCTATTCAAAATCTCCTTCATTTTCAGGCCATATATAATTGGGTTTAATAGAGGAGGAATAACCAGAATTTCTACTGACATTATCATACTGAACACATGAGGCATGTTATCTTCCAATCTAGGATGTATAATTATAAAGCATGCTGTGATGGAGAGAGTGGTGAAAATAACAATATGTGGTAAACAGGTTTGTAGAGCTTTTCTTCTGAAATCTTTTGAATTCATTAAACAGACTGAAAGTATTCTGCTATATGAAAAAAACACAAAAAACAATGGAGGAAACACAACAATACTTAAAACAACAAGTCCATATATATTACTTACAAAAAAATCCCCACAGGCCAATTTAATCATTGAGCTGTCATCACAGTAAATTCTATTTAATTTAGATTTACACAGTTTTCGTTGATAAGTTAATAGTACACCAATGCCTACTTCACAACAAGGAAGAAACCAACAGCAAAATAAAAGTATTTTAACTGTAGACATTTTTACAATCATATTATATTGTAATGGTTTACAGATAGACACATATCTGTCATAGGCCATAGCTGATAACAGTGTAAACTCTGAAGCTCCATATGTATAAATGCAAAATGATTGAAATATGCAGGATTCAAAAGAAATTACCTGAATTTCAGACAGTAAATCAGTGAGCAGTTTAGGATAAAGAGCAGTTGCTCCAAAGAGAGCATTACAAAGCAAAGCTGCAATGAAAACGTACATGGGTTCGTGGAGACTTTTGTTTGTTAATATTATATAAATGACTAGACCATTACAACTAATGATTAACAGGTAAAGTGTGAGAACAATTACAAAATAAACATATCTGTATTTCTCTAACTCCACATGACCCTCCAAAGATAAATACATAACAGAAGAATAATTAATTAATTCATTCATAATTTATTTGTAGTAAATGCAATAATGTCTAAGAACAGAAGCTGATGGAGAGCTTAATAGCAGCGTTGCATATAATTCAAGCACAACATCTAGCAGACATGAATGGTGGTGATGATGCGTAGTTGATGAGTCTCACTGTGATGAAGGATGTCCTGTTTATTTATACCTTCCTAAATCTCTCATTAACATATTCAAATCACACATATATCATAACTCTAAGCAGAGATAAAATGTTGAATTAGTGAATGACTCCACCTGGTGATGTATCCACCTGTCTTAGATTTCAGAGTGTACAATAATATGGGTGAAACAACCAAGTTTTGTATTTAAATAAGAATGTAAAACATTTTGTTTGGTTATTGTGGTTGCCCTGATGATATCTCTCTACCAGATGTCTCAGCTTTGCATGTAGTCCATTTCTGTAGCTCATGTTAATGTGGGAGAAAAAAACTGCTATGACACCAATCAGTGTTGTCTGGCATCAGGATGTTGGCAGCAGATCCTTCGTGTGCTGTGGGTTGCTGAATTGGACCTCCATGGTATAGATTTGTTTTCCAGTGTATCCCTTGGGGCTTGATTGAATTGGAATCTGGGGAGTTTGAAGGTCGGGTTTGCAGCCTTGGATTCTTTGCCTGGTGGTTCCCGTGAATAGTGAGCTGTGGTGCACTCTGACTCTGATATTAAATTGTTATATATATATATATATATATATATATATATATATATATATATATATATATATATATTTCTGGTACAATGGCACTTCTATGGACCGGATCAGACCGGATGGGCTGGCCTTTGGTCCTGACAAGCATAAATGACCCTTGGGTCCCCATGGTTGTGTCACCAGTTTACAGGTACATATTCGATTATCAATGTTATTCACCTAGTGGTGGTATTGATGTTGAGGCAGATTATTAATTGCAGGTTGAGGAAATTGAGTTGGGCAGAACTGGAGTTGTTTAAAACTTTTACTTCTTTGTTGGATCATTTAAATAATTGACTAAATCAGTGTTCAATCAAAACGTCCATAACTGTGTATTGACCATAACAGAGGTTTGAACACTGACCCCACTGTTCACCAGGCAGTTTCTGTGATTGACACGAGCGCGCTGAAGCTCAAGATTCTGTCCTCATTGAGTTACGAAATTGCAAATATTTTTTAAGGCAGAACTATGTGCTGCATTGGGGGACGACTTGTAGGACTCGTAGCGCTTGCAAAGCCTATAGACTAAAAAACAATCAAAAAAGTGATCTTGAAATGGAGAGCGACCTTGAATCTTCAGACAGTAAGAGAATGGCAATTTTTTTTTTTTTTAATCGGCTGGCTGGTTGGAAAGGAAAATACTATTTTGCTACTATTATGCTAATATACTATTTTGCTAATACTATATTATTACAATTATACCAGCATATGTTGTGTTTTGGTGCTGGTATGCTGGTGCTGGTATGCTGGTCACTTTACTGATGCTGGTCCACAGCATACCAGCATACATTTTGCTGGTATGCTGGTGACCAGCATTATAGTGCCATGATACTATCCTGTTCACCACCCCATCTAATGTTGGTATGGCATAAAAGACAGAATACATGGAAGATTATCATCCAACATGTAAAATATAAAACAGAATCAGTATAAAGCTTTATTGGTCAACACAAACAATAGCAATAGCAAATAAGTTTTGATAAAAAAAAATAATAACAAAAACAAAACATGAGATCAACCTCTCAGGGACACTTTCACACAGTTACTTTCACACCACAGAAGTGTAAATGAGTGAGCTTGGCCCTCACTCTTTATTTAGGGGTCTGCGGCGCCTTGCACCGCCAGGGTGCGGGTTCAATCCCCGGCCAGGCTCGATTCCCGTCTCTGTGTGCATGGAGTTTGCATGTTCTCCCCGTGCTTGGTGGGTTTCCTCCGGGTACTCCGGTTTCCTCCCACAGTCCAAAGACATGTAGGTTAGGCTAATTGGCGTTCCCAAATTACCCATAGTGTGTGAATGAGTGAGTGTATGTGTGTGTGTGCCCTGCGATGGATTGGCACCCTGTCCAGGGTGTACCCTGCCATGTGCCCTAAGTCTCCTAGGATAGGCTCCAGGCCCCCCACGACCCTGAATACAGGATTAAGAGGTATAGAAGATGAGTGAGTGAACCTTACTTATAAACATATAAATGTCATCTTTTTCACCTAAGGCAAAGTAAATGTCCAGGATTGAGGGAAGAGGGACACAGATGATCTTATACCCAGAAGGCACATTTCTGGCATACTGTAAATATGGCCGTGCAAACAAACATTCAGGGTAAAACAGTGGGAACAGGAACAGTGCACTATGAAGAAAGGGTGTTAGGTTTGTAAAAGCCCACTTTTACATCCTATACACAGTCATACATCTTTGTGCCTCTCTCGAAAAGCAGTTCTTGTTTAACTCAAGACACAAGTGAACATCGCATAACTGGCATTTCCATGGTGTTTATGGCTGTTTACCATAAACTGATTTGCAATTCACACAGACCCTGTGACTAGCAGTGGTAACATTCCTGGCATCTGAGGTCAGTCCATGTGCTGGTTGTATGAAGTCACAGGTAAAGCCTTATTGTGTGTTCAACCGCTTAAAAAAAAAATACAAGAGATCCGTCCCGAATCCAGACCTCAGTCGTGGTCGAGGTTCCCATGACATAGTGATGGTCCGTCTGTATCTTGCCTGTTTGTTTGCATTTGGTCTGTATAAAACAGGTGGCTGATTATTTTCATGGTCACAACAGTTTATAAAAAAGGAAAAAGAAACATTAGCATGATGATAATAAAATTACTGTGAATAATCATAAATAGCTATTGACCATGTATAAAGACAACACAAACTTTTACAATGTTATACAACAATTGATACTTTTTGCATTTTGATTTACATTTACACCTTAATATCACAAACATATGTAAGCTACATAAGGCAGTATTTTATGCAACATGAGCTAAAGTGTTTGTACTAAATAACATTATAGATAGCAGTGTCATAAGCTAACCAAAAACTGAACCAAATAGCTACCATAACATGAAGCTATCCAAAACGGGGTGAAATATATTATAAACATTTACACCACAGCTTATACTGACCACCATCTGTCATCTACATACTGTAAGGCATTAGCTTAGCCACCTGTGAGCTAACCTGTTTGTGCTAAGCTACATAAGGCAGTATGTTAGCATGATTTAGCAGTGTTATCTACATGCTAACCAAACCATGTAAGTGACATTAAATGACAATGTTTCACATAAACTGGCAAAAGCTTGTGAGAAAATGAGGAAAAATTTTACCCATGGTAACAGTTTGCTGAATTCCCCTGCTTCATTCTCTGTTGGAGTCTCAGTCTTGTTCAGAGGTAAATCTAAACTCCTCCCACTGTCCAGAACATTCTGTAGAGCTTCAGAAACCTGTACAGCGCCTAACATCTTCCACATGCGCAGCAAAATTATTGGATCTACTGTGTGTGTGTGTGTGTGTGTGTGTGTGTTTGAGGGGCGTGCCCTAATGTAGATTACCCTAACTGTTTCCCTGTGAACAGCGTGTGGGCGTGTCCTGTCTCAGGTCATTATCAGTGAATGACGTGTGGCAGAAAGACTGTATCTCTCCTTAGATTCATATGAATTACATAAACTGAGAACATTTATTTTTGATTAAGCTTGCTACATTTAAAAGTAGACACTTTAATATGTATAGATATATAGATATATGGAGATGTGTGTGTTCATTTTAGTTCATATTAGTGACGCGTTTCAAAAAGATTTTCGGGGAGACTGTGACAGCAGAAAGCGCACCCTGTATATATATTTTTTATTTTACAAAGACACAAAACGATGCAATACACGTATGTGTATGGTTAAAAATTATGAAACATTTTAAGTTATTATGACGGTTACCATAAAAAATGCAAGTGGTCTCACCGCCAAAACAGCTGATACTGGTGCTGGTATGCTGGTAACCCTGCTGGTATACAGTAATTGCTGGTCAACCTGGTGACCAGTTATGATGGTCTATGCTGTTTTTTCATTTCAGTTTTAAGTTATTTCCATTGATTACTTTTTTTCTTTTTTTTAACTGTATTCATATAAAATGTTTGTGTTGTGTTTTTAGACAACCCACAGATA
Source organism: Clarias magur (assembly GCA_013621035.1). NCBI lineage: Eukaryota > Metazoa > Chordata > Actinopteri > Siluriformes > Clariidae > Clarias > Clarias magur. The sequence continues at coordinate 332,836 of QNUK01000148.1, read as the reverse complement.
TTTAATAAATGTAAAATAATCTATTTACCTGTTTTTGGTGAATGGATTATTTTTGTCTCTTTACCCATTAATTTTATTACTAGCTATTAAAAAACAACATAATGAGCTAAAATGGTAACCAATTTTAAACTACCAAAACCTTGCTGGTGGCACAGCATATAAATCATCTAAACATCCATGGTGTAAGAGATAGCAAAAAGGGAGCTGTACTTTTTCGAAATGTAAAAAAAAAAAAAAAATAGATGTACTTCTACTACAAGACACACACAGTGACAACAAAAATGTAACAGATTGGTGATATGAGTGGAATGGAACACCTGTCACAGGGCAGTTCTGTTCCCTAAAGGTTTTTCCCCAATATCGTATACAGTAGAGGAAATGATAAAAGGTAGATTATTAAAAGTTAGAGCACAGTTCGAAAAGTACACATTCATTTTTATGTGTGCATATGCGCCAACTTTACCTGTCGAGAGACTGACTTTTTTAGACAAGCTGTACAAGATTTTAAAAGCCTGTAACTCGGATTTTTTTCATTGGTGGGTGAAGATTTTAACTCCACCACTGCAGACATAGACCGTAACCACAAAGAATCTCTTATGCTCTCTTGTAGACGAGAAAGAAATATTAGAAAAACATTCTATGAGATTTTTCCATGAGTCAAATACACTTGGACTAATGCTAGTAATAACACCATCTCCCTCACATGTTTAGACAGGTTATATGGTTTTAAACACCAACTAAGCATATTTAAGAGTAACTCTTGAGGGGCAGAGCTGCGCGTAAATTGTTCAGAATGGGCAGATCCGCAGGCTGCTACCACGCAGAGTTCTGAACAGGCAAAGGTGCGGCCATTTATACATGCGGTTGCCAAGCAAACGTTTCTATTTAAGGGTGCTGATACCGGCGCACTTTGTGCGATCACTTAGGTAGTACCGGTAAGTTATCAGGGCCAAAGACAAAGCCAAAGGAAAGAAAGGAAAGAAAAGGAAAGTGAAAAAGCAATAGAGTGGGAGAGAGAGCAAGAAAGTGAGGGAGAGCGACCCGCATCAGTTTAGCACACGCTCTTAGGTTTAAGTGCATAAAGCACAAACTCTACTTTCTCTCTAAATCCTCAGTAAGGGCGAACGCCCCGAGAGGATATTAGTTTTTGAATCAGTTTACAGAGCGCCGACTGTTCTCGCATAGACAGCGGAGCTCTTTTTATTTTGTGTTTTCAGTTTTCTTTATTTCCTTTAAGTTACTTAACCTTTCTCTTATGTTAGATTCCTGTTACTATCTCTTATGTTAACGAGTTGGTTTTGACCCGTGTCTGTAATCAGTCTTTAATTACCCCTCAAAATAATTATTCATCATCCAATTCTTTTCCTTAAACAAGTAAATCTAAAAATGTGGATTTGCAAGGTCAATCAAACAATGAACAATCAAGCAAATCAAACCAATAGAAATGAGGCACTAGTTCCAAAAAACGTCTTTGTGTGCAAGAACATGCATGTGTATTTAGATGCATGTGTGGCAAAAAGTGACACTTTGTGTGTTCTTTGCAAATATATTTTTTGCAGTAGAAGCAGAGTATGTTTGTCTTTCTGTCTTTATTGCTAGGGCAGACCTGACACCACACCTGTGGTGGTGTCTGTAAAAGCAAATTTTGAAGAAAGTGGAGCCCTAGCCTTCACCTGCAAAATTTCAGCAGGCAGCTCAGGTTATTTTTTTTACTCTGCCCACCATGGTAAGTTTCCACCTGAGAAGTTCTTGTCCAAGGTCATAGCTGGTAAAGAAATTGTCACATGTGATATTATGACCCCGCAGTTCAGTCGTCATATCAAGGATTAAACGTTTTCCTTGATTTTTCTCAGTAATGCCACTTGCATGTTTGCCGGTGTAAATCTGCAGATTCCATGCATAGCTTTTTTTTGCATCACAGGATGCCCAAATTTTGATGCCGTGTTTCCCTGGCTTACTAGGCATGTACTGCCGGAAAGGGCATTTTCCACGGAAAGAGACAAAATGTTCATCTACTCATACATACTGTGGCCCTGGGTTGAACATCAGTGGAAGAAGCTGCAACCACCTTTCCCAGACATCCCTGATAGGAGCAAGCTTGTCAGATTTTTCTCTAGTTTCTTTGTTGTCAAATCTAAGGACTCTAGATATCATTCGAAATGACTGAAGTGACTTTTTTTTTTCTGTCTGTCGACGCACCCCAGGGACTATCAGTGGCCTCATTGCGGTATTTGTAGACATCAGAAAGTAGAAGAACACCAATATAAGCATCCATGTATTCCTCATCAATGTCATTCATCAACCTTTTTTCCTTCAAGGTTTGTCATAGCAATCATGACTTTCTTTAGTGACAATGGCATAAACAGATCAAAACATGTCTTGGTGTCATTTACTCTCGTCACAGCAAACCTTGTGATTCCAGGGGTCATTTTGATGACATTTGCAGCAGCTGCCCTGCCATGTAAGTCAGGAGGTACTGAGCTCCAACAGATGTTACCACTTTTAAATTTGAACGATTCAGCATCAATGACCTCTGGTAGATACTCTACAAAGTCCTCCTCCTTGGAAACTTGCTCATCTGTATCACTATGCTGTTCTCTGTCCTCTGCCTCATTTTCAGAAAAGATATGATCCAGAGCTTGGCTTACTGTAAATCTTCTCCTCATTTTTGACTGCTGCAAACAAGGCGCACTCTGCAAGTCATCAACACTAAACTAAATTTGTCTTATGCAAGCCTTACATGTCTGAACATGTCTGTCTTTGTTTGTTATGTTTGTTCAGGTAAGGAGACACACAGGAGAGAAGAAAGAGAGAAGCCCCTCAAAGTGTGTTTATGATTTTTGTTTTGACCCTAACTATTGTTTTTTAACCTTAAATCATAACTGGGTCAAAACTGACCCTACCAACACAAAGGTAATACTTTTCTCCAGAGCATTTGATAATTTTGTACAATTGTTTTTTATTTTTATTTTAATTAAATACAGATTCCTGACAAAGACAAAATGCCATGATGCAATAAACATAATTAGGTAGTAGTTTTATTCATTTAAAAATAATAATTCCCAATAATCCCACGCCATCTCCAAAAGGCACAAGCACTCTCACATACTCCTACTGTATTTCACTGACCCCCTCTAAAGCCTTGCATCAGGGCTCTTATCATTAAAAAACATTGCGTGGTGCGGCTCTCCTTACCGCACCATGTAACAGAATGATCGCACCAACAGAAGAGCCTGCGGGCTTGGAGCAGGTGCAAGAAATAGTTGAGGGTCAAGCAAGAGTGCTTGATAAGCATGAGGAAGCCCTAACCGTTTTAATTTTGGAGATGCGTGGGATTTTTTGGCATTTTTGGGCAGCTCGAGATGTGCCACTTCTGGGTTTCCAACAGTTGGAAACCCAGGAGTGGCGCACGCCTCAAGCTGCCCAAAAACTTGCTTGAGGCGCTTATTAATGTTACATAAGAAAGGAAATCTAAGTGACATCAAGAATTGTAGATGTGTGTCGTTGCCATGTGGTGACATCAAGCTACTATCAAAAGTCCTTGCGGCCTCTAAGAAACGTTTTAGAGGAACGTACACACCGACCAAACGTACTGCATTCTTTGCAGATCCATATGCAATAACATCTCCCTAATCTGAAATGTTTATTATCTTACTAAACTATATGGACTGAATAAAGGTCTAATTTCCCTAGATCAGAAAAAAGCATTTGATCGAGTAGAATGCAGATATTTATGGAAATCTCTTGATTTTATCAAGAAAATAAACATTTTATACAATGACATTGAGAGTGTGCTGAAACTTAATGGTGGCGTGAGACCATTAAAAAGTGGGGTCAGACAAGGATGCTCATTGTCGAGAATGCTGTATGCTATAGCAATAGAACCCTCACTACACAAGCTATGAAATGGAATCAGGATTCCAGACAGCAAATAAACTCTTTGATGCTGATGACAATATTGCTAATTATGCTAAACATGCAAAATGTCATAGATGTAACAAACAAGGTGCTAAAGGATTTTGAAAAAAAAAGTGAAAAGTGAAAGCACAATTAATCCGAACTTGGTCTGAAAATGCACCCACACTGCCAGAAAGACTTTTATGGACGAGAGGGGGAATCAAATACCTAGGAGTCTACCTAGGTGAAGACTCTGATATTTAAAATTTCTGAACTATCTGATATTTTCAATTTCTCATTGGTAAGGTAATCACTACAACATGTTATTAGTGTGAATGTTTTCATGCTGGTCTTATGTAAACATTCAATAATATCGACAGATATGTTAATCTTGCAACAATAATCATTTTTACAGCTCAACACATTCGCCATCCATGTTATTTGAAAGTCTACTCATTTAATTTGAGAGAAAAAGAAGAATGTGTTGAAGGACACTTGACCAGATCATTTTAAAAAGGTGCAATCGATAAACACCATTAATACAATACAATAATAAGTAATAAAATAAAATAAGTTGAAATAATCATTTTAAAAAGTATGTCTTGAGACAGGATTTGAAAATGGTGAGAGAGGCAATAATATAAATGTTCTGAGGCAGAGACTTCCAGAGGCAGGAAAAAGAATATCCACAGATTCTAGACCCTAAGGGCATTTGGCGTTATGCACTATATCGAAGAAGAGCAAAGTCTGTAAAATGTAAAGTATGAGACAGTAAGGAGGTCATGTTTAGTAAGATTTGATGGTGATGAGCTATGAAAAGCCTTACATGGAATCAGCAGAATTGTAAAATCAATATTTATGTAACAAGGCCCCAGTAAAGTTGCTGTAAAACAGTACTGTGGATAGACTTCTGCTAAAAATATGAGCAGCTATAATAATCATTGTAAATAATTTCAACACCCTCTTCTCTACCAGTTAGACAGTATATTGTAATAAACTCTTAACATACAGTATTAATTGATGGTCTAACAGTCCTACTGATGATATTTAACAGTCCTAGCTTGCAAAAAGTTTCTTCCATTGCTGGTTATAAAGAGGTATTGGTGCTTGTGGAAAAAAAAAAAAAAAAAACCATGAAATCAATTTTAAATAAAATGGCAAAGCATATTAAATTCTAATTGACGTGTAGTATTTAGCATGGATATTAAGTATAAAAATATATTACTAATTATTACATACAGGGTTGTGTTTAAAGATCTCCTGAAATACAGATACATTTCTTTTACAAACAATTTTCTTAATTCTATTAAAAATCTCCTTGAGTTTCAGGCCATATATGATTGGATTTAATAGAGGAGGAATAACCAGAATTTCCACTGACATGATCATGCTAAACAAATGAGGCATGTTTCCTTCTAATCTAGGATGTATAATTATAAAGCATGTTGTGATGGAGAGAGTGGTGAAAATTACAAGATGTGGTAAACAGGTTTGCAGAGCTTTTCTTCTGAAATCTTTTGAATTTACTAAACAAACTGAAAGTATTCTGCTATATGAGAAAAACACAAAAATCAGTGGAGGAAACACAGCAATACTTAAAATAACAAGTCCATATATATTACTTACATAAAAATCTCCACAAGCCAACTTAATCATTGAGCTGTCATCACAGTATATTCTATTTAATTTGAATTTACACAGTTTACGTTGATATGTTAAAAGTACGCCAACACCTACTTCACAACAAGGAAGAAACCAACAGCAAAATAAAAGTATTTTAACAGTGGACATTTTTACTATTGTATTATATTGTAATGGTTTACAGATGGACACATATCTGTCATAGGCCATAGCTGATAACAGTGTAAACTCTGAAGCACAATATGTATAAATGCAAAATGATTGAAATATGCATGATTCAAAAGAAATTACCTGAATTTCAGAAAGTAAATCAGCGAGCAGTTTAGGATAAAGAGCTGTTGATCCGAAGAGAGCATTACAAAGCAAAGCTGCAATGAAAATGTACATGGGCTCATGGAGACGTTTGTTAGTATATATGATATAAATGACCAGACCGTTACAACTAATGATCAGCAGGTAGAGTGTTACAACAATTGCAAAATAAACATATCTGTATTTCTCTAACTCCACATGGCCTTCCAGGGATAAATACGTAATATCAGAAGAATAATTCATTAATTCATTCATAATTTTCATGCATTAAATTCATCACCTAAGAACATAAGGTGATAGAGATCATAATAACAGAGTCATGTATAATTCAAATACAACATCTACCAGTCATGGATCGTGGTGATAGTGCACAGTTGAACAGTTTCACTGTGGGGAAAGCAGTCCTATGTTTATTTATACCCTCCATAACCACTATGTACAATTATATACAATATTTCAAATCCCACATATGTCATTACTCCAGAGACATTTGGATTCTCTAATGAATTAAAACCAAGTTGAAATAATTTCATCCCCCATGTAAAAAAAAAAAAAGAAAGTAAAGGGACAAAAAGCAGAACCATTTTAAAGACTAGAGATTTTGTAACTTTGTGGCTGTGTCTACTTTACCAAAAAGTGGGAACCCAGACAAAATGACCCGATAAGCACAAAAAAGACTCAACAATGAAGTATAGGAAAAACCGAAAGATTTGAAGGCATCATTGAAATGGGAACAAAGGGAACGCTTATGTCTGCATGTGCCACAGTGCTTCTGGTCACAAAGAGTAGTTATATTCTTTGCTTATTTATTACTGTTATTATTCTTATTTTCACAGCTTTTGTTCAGTTCTCTCTTCTCTATATATCTCCACTCATCTGCTTTCTTTCTCTTTTACTTTTTGCTTTTCCTCTTTCCACTTCTCTCCTTTCTTTCTCTTTTCACTTTTTTTGTTATACAAGAGCCACGCTCTTGTACCTGTTGCTATCTAATGTTCGCACATAGTGCGCTGTTTTCTAGGAACTTAAATGCACCTGTTCGCCGATCTGCCTGACTATAAATACCTGTGGTAGTCACTCGCGGCTTTGCCCGTCGCATGTGCGGCCATGTTACATATTCTTGCTATGGGAAGTTTCAAACCTATTTGTCTTATATGTTCTGAAACCGTAGCACTAATAAAAAGCTGTAATGTGGAACACCACTATGAAAAAAAACATGGGTCCTTATAACAAACATATACACAGCAGAGCGAGGTGTGGGAATGACCGAACTGATAGCACATTGTTATGTGCAAAAATCAAAAAGTTCAGTAAAACCCATCTTATGAACAGTTATGTGCCAAATTTAATAATCTAGTTTGAAATAAGTTACTAATAACTACCTGCTCAATGTAAACAAACACCTGCACCAATAGATATTAATTAGAAAAAATAAACTGACTTAATATTTTCACTACTGAACACTACTAACCAGCACTGAAGTGGTATAAATTAATTTTAACGCCCTTGTGAGGGTTCACCACTAGAGGCCACTGTTTTGTAGTTTTTGTTTGTAGACTCAGTTTTCCAGAAGGCACCTCGGTCAGGTGATGAGGTCTCACCTGAACCGACGTAGCTAATTAGACATTCTATAAATAGCTGTTTGTTCTAGGAAACTGGGTCAAGCATTTGTTATGTTAAGTAGGCTTTTGTTTGGTTATGTTATGTTCTGGTTTAGTTAAGTTGGCACATGTTTTGTGGAGCTGTCTTTGTTAAATGTATTAGTTTGTATTTTAGTCTGTTTGGTTTTCCCTGTGTAAGTACCATTGTTGAATGTTTAGTTCTTAGTCTGTTTTATTACTAACATGGTGATACTAACCTGCCTAGTTCATAGTCTGTTTAGTCTCCTAGTTTGTCTAGTCTCCACATCTGCTTAGATCTTAGTCTGTTTAGGTACTAACCTGCTTAGCCACTAACCTGCGAGTCCTTAGTCTGTCCCCTACCTAGTCTGCTGTGTACCCAGTCTGTTTGCCCTTAGACCTCCGGCTACTAGTCTGATTAGCTAGCATTCAGCTTAGCAGCTAGTGTGCGTAACAGCTAGTAGGCTAGGTCTCCATGTGTTGTCAGTCCTCTTGTCTGTGTTTTATATTGGTCTGTCTATGTAATTCGGTTCATGTTGTTGGCATGCTCCCATCAGTAAGCCAACATCCTTTTGTTTGAAGTTTTTGTTCAAATAAAAGGACACTATATGTTTCATACCACTCCTCTGCATCTATGCCTGTCTCACTTCAGCCCATGGCTATCACCACGAGCCATTACCAGCAGTTTGTGACAGCCCTAAAGTTAAGTTAAGATAAAATCTATCTTTATCTGATCAGTTTTAATATAATCTGTGACATTATTTCAGGTAAAAGCTCATGTACATGTCTGTCTGTCTTTCGGTATGGCAGATCTCTGTCTTACTTATTAATATAAAGAATTACAATTTTGTAAGGTTGGGTATCTTACACCTTGTCTACACTAATTTGTGCTTCTTTCATCATTAGTCAAATACACTCTTTTTTTTTCGGTAATCAGAAAATGAATCAGAGGAATTTATATTCCTGGAGAAATCAAAAAAGTAGATCAGATAAAGATTAGATTTTGTCTTAAATTGACTCAAGGCCATTAATAAGTTATACAAAGAGTTCAGTCGTACCAAAAGACAGGCAGACATGTGCATTGGCGTCTACCTGAAATAATATGTCTGACTAAATTTAAGATGATCAGCTTACTTTCACTTTAACCTTTTAAATGACTACAAACTTGTTTCCACTAGTATACTGTATAGATAAATGGATGGATGGAAAATAAACATTATTTATTAAAAACACTGAAGGAGCCAGGTGTCATAATTAATTTGTATAGTTCTTGAATGTTGATTATTTCCTGTTGATGGTGTCTTGTGTATTAACAAAATTTACATTATGTTTGTCTGTACTTTTGAGAGTTACGAACAGCTTGAATCTAATTGCATGTAAATGTGTCAGTATATATGATCTATGTGATTTGTGTGTGTGTTACTTGTATATACAGAATCCTCCAAAATATGTATACACACTAATACATGTCTGGAAGCTAATGGCCACCACTTTGAGCACCTCTTGTTATTGTAGAGGTCAAAGGGCCAAAAATAACTTGTAATATTCTCATATACAGTACATATATATGAGGAATTAGTGCAAGAAGAAAATAAGAAATGAAGAACAAAGTAAAAGTATGCAAGTCTGGGCACATGATGGCACAAAGCTGGTTGGAGTTGCCATGGCAGACTGAGACAGCGAGCATCAGTCACTAGCTCATTTATAGCATGTCCACACTGAGTGCCAAGGGCCTGATCAACATTCATTGACAGCGGTTGAAAGTTGAAAGCAAGGTGAGGGCCAATATGGCTGCATTTTGTTATGATAGCAATTCTAAGCAGTGGAGGCGACATATCCAGCTACTTGAAGCAACGTAGCTGATATGGCTGTTGCACTCCTGTGGCTATGGTGGCTGGCCAATATTTAAAGTATTGCGATCGAGGCAATGGCAAAGTCGCAAGGCAGGCTCGCATTTAAAAAGGCATAGTGGTTGAATGTCTGAAACAATGAAATAGATGTGGCTGTCATTTCTGATACCTTGACAACTAATACCTTTATGTAGACTGTGAAGCAATAACTGGCCATTGGAAAGAAAAACTCCTAAACATTAAAGCCTGAAAGAGCATACACCATGGAGCTCAGATAATGGCATTTCTAGCCCAGCACACTGATTTTATCTAAACACTGGACTGATCTACTTGCCTCCTTTTATTGAAAAGAGAATGTCTAAGGTCTTCAGGCATGTTTAGCAGCATTCCTGCTGATGTGGAGGCCACGTTGCAAAAAGAGCCCATTAGTTTTAGTTCTTTAGAGAGAGCGTCAAGCAAAGTTTAAGCACATGTCCATCACCGGTGGATGCACGGTAGGTAGGTAGGTTGGTGGGTGGGTGGGCGGGTGGGTGGGCATTGTGTTTTGCATTATTTTCTGGATTAAATAGTTAATCTTAGAATGGATGCATTTCTCTGGGAATTAAAAAATGGAAGCTGAAAGCTTTAAATGAAAAGCTGAAATTTGGATGTATTGTATTATTGTTGTATTATTGTATTGTATTAGAAATATTTCATAACTGCAAAATTAATTTGCTACAGAAAAACATTCAATAAAGTACAAAGATGTACATGCAATGTGGCAGGTTTGGTGTTTATTAGTTTATTAGTTTATTACTTTTCCAAATTATTTTCTTAATACTTTTCAAAATCTCATTCATTTTCAGCCCATATATAATGGGATTTAATAGAGGAGGAATAACTAGATTTTCCACTGACATGATCATGCTGAACATGTGAGGAATGTTTCCTTCTAATCTAGTGTTTATGATTTCAAAACATGTTGTTAGAGAGAAGTTGATGAAAATTACAAGATGTGGTAAACAGGTTTGTAGAGCTTTTCTTCTGAAATCTTTTGAATTCTTTAAACAGATTGAAATGATCCTGATATATGAGAAAAATACATAAATTAATGGAGGAAACACAGAAATGCTTAAAATAAAAAGTCCATATATATTACTTACAGAAGAGTCTCCACAGGCCAACTTAATCAATGAACTGTTATTACAATATATTCTGTTTAGTTTGAATCTACACAGCTTACGTTGATATGTTAATATTGCAGTAATGCCTATTTCACAACAAGGAACAAACCAACAGGTACATAAGAGCTTTTTAACAGTAGACATTTTTACAGTAGCAGCATATTGCAGTGGGTTACAGATGGACACATATCTGTCATATGCCATAGCTGATAACAGTGTGAACTCTGAAGCACCATATGTATAAATGCAAAATGATTGAAATATGCATGATTCAAAAGAAATGACCTGCATTTCAGACAGTAAATCAGTGAGCAGTTTAGGATAAAGAGCTGTTGATCCGAAGAGAGCATTACAAAGCAAAGCTGCAATGAAAATGTACATGGGCTCATGGAGACGTTTGTTAGTATATATGATATAAATGACCAGACCGTTACAACTAATGATCAGCAGGTAGAGTGTTACAACAATTGCAAAATAAACATATCTGTATTTCTCTAACTCCACATGGCCTTCCAGGGATAAATACGTAATATCAGAAGAATAATTCATTAATTCATTCATAATTTTCATGCATTAAATGCATCAGTGTCTAAGAACATAAGGTGATCGAGATAATAACAGAGTCATGTATAGTTCAAATACAACATCTACCAGTCGTGGATGGTGGTGATAGTTCACAATTGAACAGTTTCACTGTGGGTAAAGCAGTCCTATGTTTATTTATACCCTCAAAACCCACATATGTCATTACTCCCGAGACGTGGATTCTCTAATGAATTAAAATCAAGTAAATAATCTCATTACCCATGTAAAAAGAAAAAGAAAGTAAAGGAACAAAATGTAGACCAAAACAAAAAAGTAAATACCTTGAAAACAATAGAGTACCATTTTGAATTTTTTTTTGGTTCTCTGCATTAATTCATCATAAAAAGTGACCTGGGCCCATATTCACACAGCTTCTTAAGCCTAAAAGTTGCTCCTAGTGACGAACTTCTAAGAAAAATCTTAGAATTATGGCATTTTCTTAGAATTTCCCCTTAAATTTAGGATTAAATCTTAGTAAAGATAAAAATGATTCATAAAACATCTTAGCCCTAAAAACAGTTCCTAAGGAAAAATGTGTTAAGAATAGAGAGGAGGACTTTTAAGAGGCTTAAGAGTTTCAATAGCAGAGGACAAATGGCAGACAGAAGAAATGTCCTGATCACTGAATGATCGTGAGTTACAGATTGGATCATGATGGAATAATGTTTGTGGTCAAACTTCTCCCACTCAACTGAGTAATGCCATAACGCCAGAAATGAAAGTGATTACACTTGTGTCTGCCACAACCTACCATCAGAGTGATCACACAAAAAGCGCTTTCACAGTCTCATATAGTGACACAGTTCATTTCATTTCCACTGGACGTTCACACTCTGCAGGCACACAAAAGGGCATTCATGGGAAATCAGAAAAAGGTTCCACAGCATCAATACACAACTTGTCTTCTGTGCAGATTACAAGATTTTAGACATTGTTGCAAAGTGGCTAGGCTGAACACATGCTGCCAGGATACTGTCCGAGAGTGGCCTGAAACAGCTTTTTGAAGGACATTATGTGCCAGTTAACTGTCATTTGTTAGGGGACAGTGGCTATCCACACTGTAAACCCTAATGCTCAAAGTAATTAAACACATTGAGTACCGTTAACTTAAATAACTTCAATTAGGTAAAATATTTTTTTTTTAGTATTCAGAACTTTTGGGTATTTATGAGTTTGTACAAATTGTAGACACTTTTCAAGTTAGCTGAATAAATATTGATATTGATATTTTAAGTAATCATAAGTACTTAAGTAACAGTAACTGTCACCTTAAAGTCCCCAACTGAATCTATAGAGCACTGGTAGCAATTTAATTGGGTTTACAGTTCATGCAAACCATGGCTCCTCACACATTACCTCCAACCAGACCCAGGAACACAGCTAAACTAAAGCAGGACAGTAGACTAACAGTGAATCATTGTATTTGAAAATAAAATGTAGTTACAAATCTGCTCTGATAGAATTACAAGAAACTGTGAATACAGACCCTGATCTTTAACCAAGCTGAATATTGACAAATATAATGTGCCTAAACTGGTAAGACAAAAAAGGCTTTAAAAAACAACAACATAAAAACCACATAGTGCTAGAGATAAAAAAAAAAAATGTGTAAACCTTTGAGTTACTGATCTCAAAAAAGCTAATTGGAGTCGTATGTTAGCATGCCTGGGCCCATATTCACGAAGCTTCTTAGAATTCTCTCACAGAGCTCCTATCTTAGCCTAAAAGTTCCTAGCTGGGATTCTAGACTAAAAGTGATTTAGAAAACCTCTTATAGCAACTCTAAGATAGAAGAAGAAGGTTTTTGTACTTTCCTTACTCAGTGAGGAGGTGTGGTTGACCCCGTTGCTAGGGATGATGCAGCAATTCAAGGACTGTGATTGGTTGATAAAAAATAACCTCTGACCTCTGCAAAGGTCTTGAAATGCTCTCTTTGAGAAAATAGAATACATGATAATAGAATAAACAGTGAAATCATAATGTTTATATATAATGATATTGTATAACCACGACTACAGGCTACTTTATGCAAAGTGTCTGTTATAGGTTAAATATCTTTGAGCTAAAACTGCCAAATGTTGAAAATGTGTCTAATTTTGAAGCAACCAATTTCCACACAGTAGTTACTATATTTAAGTTCTTACATTTATTTATCATACTGATTTTATTACTTGTAATCCATTTCAGATTGATGGGAGCAAAATTGCTGACCTTTTACCAATTTACATGATTGCAGGACAGTCTATTTTAATTGAACTATTGGATGGTATGTAGTCAACAATCCAAAAGAGGTGTAAGGAAGTAAAACAATAAAGAGCCCTGTTTACTTTTAGCTTTATGTTTAGTATTTGGAGAATAATCCGCCAATTTGACCTCTGCTATTGAAACTCTTAAGCCTCTTAAAAGTCCTCCTCTCCATTCTTAACCATTTTTTACCTCAAGAGCTGTTTTGGGGGCTAAGATGTTTCATGAATGATTTTTATCTTAACTAAGATATAATTCTAAATTTAAGGGGAAATTTAAGAAAATGTCATAATTCTAAGAATTTTCTTAGAATTTCATCACTAGGACCAACTCTTAGGGTTAAAAAGCTTTGTGACCTGGGCCCGTATTCACAAAGCGTCTTAGAATTCTCTCAGAGAGCTCCTAGCTTAAAAAGTCCTACCTGGGAGTCCTAGACTAAAAGTGATTTAGGAAACGTCTCAGAGCAACTCTTAGTGAGAGGGTTGACCTTATTGCTAGCGTGATGCAGCAATTCAAGGAATGTGATTGGTTGATAAAAAAAAATCTCTGACCTCTGCAAAGGTCTTAAAAAGCACTGTTTGTGAAAATATAATATGATAATAGAATATACAGTGAAATCATAATGTTTGTATATGAAAAAAATATATAATTATGACTCCAGGCTAAGTTTCTGTTATACGCTAACTGTTTAATTATTAAAGATAAACAGCTAAATGTATACTATATTTACGTTCTTACATTTATTTATCATAATGATTTTATTACTTTTACATGATTGTCTGTTTAAGTTGCTCTTTTGGATGGTATGTAGCCAACAATCCAAGAGAGGTGGAAGGAAGTAAAAATAAGAAAACCAAATTACATAGAAGAGTACAGTTTACTTTTAGCTTTACGTTCAATGTTTGGAGAATATTTCTTTGAATGTTCACAAAGCTTCTTAGAATTCGCTCAGAGAGCTCCTATATTAGCATAAAAAGTCCTAGCTGGGAGTCTTAGACTAAAAGTGATTTAGAAAATGTCTTAGAGCAACTCTGAGCTAGGAAAGTACAAAAACTTTTATCTTAGTGAGGAGGTGTGGTCACTAGGGATGATGCAACAATTCAAGAACTGCGATTGGGTGATAAAAAATAACCTCTGACCTCTGCAAAGGTCATTAAATGTGCTCTTTGTGAAAATAGAATATATGATAATAGAACAGTGAAATCATAATGTTTGTATATAAAGTATCGTATAATCATAACTACAGGCTACTTAATGCAAAGTGTCTGTTACAGGCTAAATGTTGAAAATGTGTCTACTTTTGAAGCAATCAATTTCCACACAATACAGTACTTACTATATTTACGTTTTCACATTTATTTACCAAACTGATTTTATTACTTCATTTCAGATTGATTGGAGCAAAATGGCTCAGCGTTTACCAGTTTATATGATTACAGGACAGTTTATTTAAGTTGCACTTTTGGATGGTGTGTAGCCAAAAATCCAAGAGAGATTGAAGGAAGTAAAACAACAAGAAAACCAACCTGCACAGAAAAGCAGTGTTTACTTTTATCTTTATGTTCAGTGTTTGGAGAATATTTCTTCTTTCCGCCATTTTGTCCTCTGCTATAGAAACTCTTAAGCCATTTTAAAGTCCTCCTCTCTACTCTTAACCATTTTTACCTTAGGAGCTGTTTTTAGGGTTAAAATGTTTTGTGAATCATTTTTATCTTTACTAAGATTTAGTCCTAAATTTAAGGGAAAATTCTAAGAAAATGCCATAATTCTAATAATTTTTTTTAGAATTTCATCACTAGCAGCAACTTTTAGGCTTAAGAAGCTTTGTGAATACGGCACTGGAGTTTTGTTAAGAAAATAAGTTTGGAGGTATGTACTTGAGCTAGATTAACTAATTAAAAAACACTAGTCACAAGAAGAATACCCTTAGAGGATCACGAACAGTTGGTTCATATAAAGCATAAAAAGGTTACAAAGAATTTAAAAGACTAATAATTTACCAGTCTATAGTTAGACAAATTGAGACACTTTGGGACTGTTGCTACCAAAAGGTGGGCACTCAGTCAAAATGACCCAAAGCGCGCAAAAAAGACTTATGAATGAGGTAAAGAAATAACACCCAAAGATTTGAAGGCATAAGTGAGATTGGCTAACATTCGTGTTCATGAGTCTACAGTATATAAAACTTTTGAAGAAGTAGTGTGTCCATGGCAGAATACCACAAAGGAAACCACTGTTTATTAAAAAGAACATTTCTGCACACCTGGAATTTGTGAAAGAGCACAATGACACCCCACAGTGGTATTGGCAAAATGTTTTGTGCATGAAATTAAGATGGAGCTATTTGGAAAAAAACTTCGGCACTACATCTGATGTAGAAAGGATGCTTCATATTATCATGAAAACATCATCCTAACCGTAAAGTATGTAACATAATGATTTGGGTCTGCTTTGCTGCATCAGGGCCTGGCCAGCTACACGAACAAAACCATGACACAGCTATTTAATAAAAAATAAAAAATAAAAAGAAGAAAAAAAAGAACAAGGACACTATGAAAACTTAACATTCAAAGATGAATTGGCAGATCAATGTACAGTATGTGAATTCTTCCTGCAGGAAGTTTAAATCCTATTTGTCTCATATGTTCTGAAACCGTAGCAAATAAAAAGCAGTAATGAACACCACTATGAGAAAGAAAAAAAAACAGGGATCCTTATAGCAAACATATCCACAGCAGAGCGAGGTGTGGGCATGCCAGAACTGAGAGCACATGGTTATCTGCTAAAATCAAAATGTTGAGTAAAATCTTATGAACAGTTATTTGCCAGATTTAATAATCTACTTTAAAATAAGATGCTAATAAACTACTTGCTCAATGTAAACAAACATCTGTACCAATAGATATTAATTACAAAAACTAATCTGACTCAATATGTTTACTACTGAACTCTACTAAAAGCACTGAAGTGGTATAAATGATTTTTAATGCCCTAGAGTCAATTTAACTGATCTACTTTGTTGATTTCTCATCTGTGATTCACTCACTGTTTAACATTTAATGATCGGAGAGTGTATTTGGTTCACGATGAAAGAAGTACTTAGCATAAACAAGGTATAAGATAGTGAACCTTACAAAATTGTAGTTCTTTGTATTAAATACAGACAGGCACATGGGCTTCTATCTGAAATAATAGCACTTATTACATTAAAGCTTATTTTCGTTTTAACCTTTTAACTCACTACAAACTTGCTTCCTATCAGGGTACTAACACACACATTATATATGTTAATTCCCTTGGTGGTCTAGGGGTATACGGGACGTACATTTAAATTTGTAAGACACTGGCAAGTTGAATTCCCAGCATGAGTAGGAACCAAAGTGATGAGAAACTAAATACTTTATTAGCAAAGGGTGAAATGTTGACAAATTAAAAGAAATGTTTAAAGTCAGGCACTAATAGAAAGACTGGAAATGGATGCGGCTGAAAATAAATCAAAAACCTAGTCTAACTAATCACAATCCCGCCCCCATCTAATCTCCTCTAAAAAATAAATAAATCAATCAATCTGATAAGCAAAACACCCTAACAAAAGCGATACATAGGTTGGTGCGCACCCTCTTCAATGTAGTGTATCTCTAGACAGCAGTTTACCTACATATTGACATATACCACATGGCTTACTTGCTCTCACTGTCTCTCTCGTTACCCCCTAATGTTCTGGAACTTAACACCCCCTCCCTTAAAAACATTTTTAAACATGTTTGTAAAACAAAACAAAATCAAGGTAACATGCAACAATCACACACACAATTCCTTCAAATAGCAAATAAACGAAACAGACTTACATGTCAAATCGAGACAAGGTGTCAACTACAATGTTGTCTGTCCCTTTCTTATGTTGGATCTCTAGGTTATAGATTTGTACAATCAAAGACCAGCGCATCAGCCTCTGGTTATGATTATACATTCTTGACAGGAAAACAAGTGGGTTATAAGCAGTATAAATGACAACAGGGAGCGAACTAGAACCCACATACACTTCAAACTATTGCAGTGCCATAAGAAGTGCAAGAGCCTCTTTTTCGATTGTGGAGTAATTAAATTGGTGTTTATCAAATTTGCAGGAAAAATAACACATCGGGTGGTCAATTCCATCTGCATCCTCCTGCATTAGGACTGCCCCAGTCCCCACAGCACTAGCATCAACCTCCAACTTAAATAGGAGATCAAAATTTGGTGTTGCGAGTACTGGAGCGCTGCACAGCAGTGCTTTCACACTGTCGAATGCATGTTGGCATTCCAAAGACCACTTACAACTATTGCGAGGGGCTCAACAAACTTATAAGAGGACTTACAACACTTGAGAAGTTTCTACAAAACCCACAATAATATATACGGCCATCCCTAAGAATCACCTCAATTGACGCCGGGTAGTAGGAACAGGAAAATTTGAGATGGCTGAATCTTTAGCAGCAACTGGACAGACTTGCCATTGCCCAACCTGTTTTCCAAGATACGTAATGGTTCCCTTAGCAAAATCACCTTTAGCCAGGTTCAACGTTAAATTGGCTTTTGATAACCGTTCAAACACGGAATTCAACTGAGACAAATGCTGCGGCCAATTAGTTGAGTAGATCACCAAGTCGTTCAGATATGCATTACACCCAGGCACACCCGCCAGTACAGTAGCTTGAAATGTTGAAATGTTGCAGGCGCATTGCGGAGCCCAAAAGCCACAACTTGGTACTGCATAAAGTGATCTAGGGTAACGAATGCAGATGTGTCAGAGGCACGAGGTGTCAAAGGCATTTGCCAATAACATTTTAACAAGTCCAATTTAGTTACAAACCGAGCGGCACCTAAATTGTCAATGCAATCTTCCATCTGCATTGACCAAGGGACAGTACTGCCTCTCGTACAGCAAACAGCATAAGGGGAACCCCTTCATCCCAATCCCTGCCTATATCTAGGCAATATTTGTGTAACATAGACTTTAACGTCTGGTTGAATTGCTCAAGTGCTACCTGGCTTTCTGGATGGTAGGCGCTAGAAACACTGTGTTGAATTGCAAGAATCTTTAACACCTGATTGAACACTTTCAACATAAAATTCGTCCCCTGATCACTCTGGACGACCTTAGGCAGACCGAATGTCGCAAAATACTTCATAAGGGCTTTAATGATTGTAGAAGTTATTTTACAAAGCTGAATAGCTTCAGATAAACGAGTTAGTTAATAAACACATGATAGTTAAAAGGAACTGATGACCGACTTTGGACTTTGGCAATGGGCCAACATAATCAATAATTACACGTTCAAATGGTTCATTTAAAATAGGTATTGGAGTAAAGGGATCATTTGGAATTACCTGACTTGATTTATCAATCCACTGACAGGTCGGGCAGTATCTAGCAACATCTCATTTCAAACCAGGCCAAAAGAAATATCTCAGAATTCTACGACAAGTCTTGGTAATTCCTAGGTGACCGTACAGTACAATCATGCGCAAGTGACAATACATGAGGTCGGTATACAGAACGAATGACCACCTGGTACACGGTATTCCAGTCAGCTCCCTGTTCACGTGTAGAACTCCACTTACGCATCAACAATGAATGCTCAACAAAATAACCCGTAGGTTGCTGTTTCAACTGTTCCTGGGAAAGAACCGCATCAAAACACCTTTTTAAACGTCTCATCCTTTTCCTGTGCGATAATTACCTGCTTACAGGTCATGTTTAGATCAAACCTTCTGAAAATTATCTTTATCTATTTCAAGAACACAAGGTTCTTCCACACTCTTAGTTCTAAGTAGCAAGGGTTCGTCAGTATGCATGAATGTATTCTCAAGAGTAAACTCCTCATTATCCAGCCGCTTAGCCTGAGAACAGGTCACAACACATGCAGAAAAAGTGTCAGGATAAGTGGTGGACAACTCGTGATCTACAGTGGGAACGGGTTCTTTGTCAAAAACCTCTAATGGGGGTCTAATTGCTGGGGGTAAAGTGACCTCTAAAGACATCACTTTACCCCCAGCAATAGGATGAGGATAAGGGACACCTTTAATTGGCAAGTCTGGAAGCGTGGGCTACTGACAGCACACCATTCACAAGCTCACAGTTTAAGTAGATTTTATGTACAGGGGCTTCAACAATACCCATCTCAATCTGCCGCATAAGAATGCTTGTACTACACGAAGTCTGTTCATTCAAAACAAGCACATCAGTGATCAACACTGAGTGGGCAGCGCCCGCATCACGGAATATCTGGATTAGACGCTGATCTGCGGGATTGCCAGTTGTAAAGACTAACCCATTAAAAATGAACAGACGATAACTTGCATCAACAAACTGCTTTTCGGGAAATAATGGTCTGTTCGAGTCTGTTGACTGAATTAGACCAACACTTGTGGGTCGTGCATGTTTACTTTTAAGAGCACGACAGTCCGCGATCAAGTGACCAACTTTATGACAATAATAACATTCTCTCATCTCCTTTCCCTGCTCTGTCTTAGCCGGAGTACGGGGAGGATAGGAACGAGCAGACGCATTCATAGACACCACTGTTTTAGGACGAGACGCTGTCAATGTTCCAGAGCGAACTAAATAGAACACAGGTTTATGCGCAAGTTTTTCCTCAACTGAAAGTGCGGAACAGATCTCCTGGGCTATGCCATACAGCTTACACTGCAATAGTAAAGTCCATATTTCGGATGGCCAATGGAGGGTCAATGCAATATGTTCAAATACTTGAAAGTATGAGTCAACTTCATCTTCACGAAAATTTGGAACAAGTGAAATATACTTACTTATGTCAGTATGGTACGACTGGGACGAGGCAGCTGGTGCACTCACTGAAGCAGCTGTGGATGTACCTGTATCGGGTACAGGAGAACGCAGGCATGCGGCTTTAGCAGCCTCTATGTCAAGCTGTCGCAGCTTGATCTGCTCATCAGCCTCAACCTCCAGTTGACGAATTCAACTCAGCTTGATGGGCATGTGCTTTTTCCTGAGTCTCATACTGTAG